>VXBP01010644.1:38840-90788 GCA_013400115.1 Rhinopomastus cyanomelas
GAGTGTGGGGGGTGCAGCCCTGCTGATGCAGCCATGTGGTTGGTCTCCATCTTGGATCCTGCATGTGGCCAGGGCCATGCAGCTACGAAAGCTGCCATTTTGGAGAGACTGATCAGGAGGAAGAGAGGCTGTTTGTCATTTCTGCCACTGAGAAAGACTGGCGCGCTTAAGTTTTGGGGGAGAACTCCTTCGTGCTTAGCTGAAGAAACCAGAAGGACTTGAGAATCCTTAAACCTTGCATCCGAAAGACAGAGACTGGGTTCTTTGTTTGCTGCTGCACCGAGGGATACAGGTGTGGGTGCTGAGAAAGTCAGGCCATCCTGGACTGACATGCCCTTTTTCCCAGGTCTCTAAGGTGAAAGAAGAACCAAGGCCCGAACGATAGTGACCTCCCATTGTATTTTTCTCAGAATGTGTGATGGCATTTGTGACACAGTTTCTAGTCTGTGTGCACTGACTTGCGTAACCTTTTCTTCCTTTCTGTATACAGTTATAGAGTTAATAAACCTTTCTGCAGTTTCCCTAAACCATCCATTGTCTGGCAAATTTATCCAAGATGTCATTGAGACTTCACTGCTTAGCTTTCTTTTCTTTTATCTTAAATTGTGATCTTGAACCCACCACAGTCTGGGGTGTGAGAAAGAACACAGAGACGTGACCACACTGTGAGGTTCATAATGTAGCAGACTGCTCTGGTCTAAACTATACTTCCTATAATTTTATGAAGCATCTTGCCACTTAACTACCTTCACTGAAAATTCAGATCCATTTTAACTTTCATGTTTTTTTAGAAGAGATCTTGTTTTGAGCAAAGCTGATGGAGAGCAGCTTAGCAATGACTTCTGTCATCTCCCTTAGTACACACGGGTGCATCCCATCTGGGCCCACGGATTTGTGCGCATCCAGTTTGCTCAACTTATCCCTAACCCAGTCCTCATCAACCAAGGCAGGCTCACCTGTTGCCTCAACCTCCTCTGCAGTCTGGGGTTTAATATTAAGACAACCCCCAGAACTATAGACAGAGGCAAAGAAAGTGTTGAGTATCTCTGCCTTCTCTGCATTCTCTGTTTCCAGGGTACCCACCTCATTCAGCATCTATTGAGACAGTACTATAGACTTACCCTGCTCCAGCAGCGGGGGTTGGCCTTAGATGATTTTTGAGGTCCCTTCCAACCTGTAGCATTCAGTGATTCTGTGAATGATTTGTGAGAAAAATACCTAAATCCAAGGCTCTTCTTATTCCTCACTGGTTGCTTTTGGCATTGTTGAAATGCATTCCTTATAGTAGGAAAGAGCGGAGCTGAAATTATGCATCAGCTCTTGCTTCAAGAAGCAAATATGCACATTTTGCCCCTAAGTTGAGAATTATTTATTTCTCTTGTTTTTCTGTTTCTCTCTTTGCTTAAGTAAGGGGAAAGAACCTTAACCTACACATTCACTCTGGTAGTTTGTAGCCCATACTGGAATGCTTATTCCACATAAAAACTTACCCTCTAATTCAATTCAGTGTTGAGCATTGTGAGCATTTCAGCCATAAACAGATTTTTTTCTTTTTAGCTCCCGTCACTCCCATCTATTCCGTTTGCCACTCAGCGTTTGCCTGGGCACTCAGGTCTGTACAGTCTGCCAAAATTCTTTCCAGAGATGCAACACATTAGTGAGTTCTGCTTCTTTTTATAGTTTCACCTGATGGCCTTTTCTTTTAATTGTGGAAAGCTGCTTTGATTTAATGGAAGTTTCTGTCCTGTGAGAATGATAATGTGACGCTATGTATTTTTTTCTGTGCCAATACTTTTTTTTGTAGGCAAAAACAATTGCATATTTAATTATCCCCATTAGTGATTCTGATTTTGAAACTGATTAAAATTAATACCCTTTTGGAATAAAAGTTTGAGCACTTACATGTTGAATCAGAGCAGTGATCTGAAAGAGCATAATTTATTTTTTTGTTCCTTTTGGTGGACACATTGTAATTTTATACTATTTACCCATAAAATACTGCCTACCATTATGCAACACACTACATGGGAACCAGTTCTGCATTGGGAGATTATACGCTGTGGAAAGAATTTTGGCTTTCTGAATGGTAACAATTGTGCAACCATATACATGAAAACAGTGCAAAAACTGACTAGCTCAGCTAGTTGCTGTAGAGTATAATCTTTTGATTTTTTTCCCGTTGCTTTGCACTGCAGTAGCAATCACAACAATTTACAAGACTGCTTTGCATTCAAAAAGTTAAACATGCAGTAAATGCTTTTACTTATTTTCATTTTACCAAATCTTAAGCCAGGTCTCAGGGGTGACCACTCAGAGCAGGAACCTGCTAGAATTAAGTTAATGAATCAGTTTCTTTTGTACAGGACAATTTGGAAGGTTACATTTAGCAAATTTAATGCTATCTTTACTCCCTTAAATCTTTTCCTTATATAAGGAAGGCATAAATAACTGATAATGGGCTTGTCCCAGGCTTCATCCAGGTTCTCCATGCATCCTATATTGTCAAGCCTTTCTTGTTCCCTTACGCTTTTGGGAGGAGAAGAGATCCATGGCAAAGGGAAGACCAAAGGGAAGCCCACAACTACTCCTCATGTCCCTATTCCTGGAGGCCATCTTGCCTGTTGCCTCTTTCTCGGGGCACCGTCTGCTACTACGCCTAGATGTCAAGTCTAGGAGGAATGTCTGGAAGGGAGCTATCAGGATTCATTTTGTCATCTTGCTTCATTAGGGTCTCTGATAGCCACAACAAAGGGAAAGCAAGGAGTGTTTTGGTCAAATTTGGAGTTTTGAGCTTTCAGAGTGTTACTTTGAGGTGCAGAGGTCTTCGTCCTTTCCCTGTGCTACCTAAGGTTCCTGTGGATGTTAGTGCTCCCTTCATTCACATCAGGTCAGCCTGTCAGGGGTGACTATATGCAAAGTTTGTGTTCAAACAAGGTACAGTTTTCTAACAGAAAAATTGGTAAAAAAGACTCTACACGCTTATTCATTGTTTAGGGAACCTCTGTAAGAAGTATCCAAAAAATGCTTTGTCAGGGCAACGGATGCTTCAGCACCTGCTGCTGAAGATACATTTATGTGGGGGAAACTAAGAAAAGGTTTTTCTGCCTGTGGTTCTCATAAGCACCTGTGATCTGACTAGCACAGTTATCCTTCCTTTTGTAGGAGATGACAACTGCAGACAGAGAAATTTGGCTTTCTTTTTCTGCTTTTCTCAGCAGTTCACAAGAAAGTAACATTGATCGACGAGATCAAAGTGGCTGACAGCAAACAAGTGTTTTTCCTTTGATTGTACTGTTGACTAAAAACTGCTATAGGTGGTAGTGTTTAATTGGTGCTCTTTATTTTTACCAGTGTAGTGATTTAATATACTCACTTCTTTTTAAATTATGTTTGTAATCTCAAATCATTTTCTGTGATTAACGTTATTCTTTTCTACCTTTTATTTTGTGCTGATTTTAACATTCTCTCATTTTCCTTTAGTATTGTTTCCACTTTTCTTTTTTCTTTGAGTTCCTTTTCGTAAGACTCACTTTGGAGTTCAGTCAGATCATCTATATCCAGTGCTGTTTTCCTGTTCCCTGTTCTTGAAGATGCCTATCTTGCCTGCACCTCAAATTCATTCATTGCGTGAATTGTGATTTACCCTCCCCCCCTGTCTTCCCTCTCCACCAAATAGTGAGGAATATTTAGTGCTTATGAATTCTGAGAGGTGTGTTAGTTCCTGTCTGGGATCAAAATGAAAGACAAAACAAAAAGGGCATTCTTTTCACTCTTACTGTAATAACTTTTCTAATATTTATCAACCTTATATGTTAGTCATTAGATAAAACCCCTAGAGGGAGACATGATCACAGATGGATTATTATAATGCCTCATTACTCTGATCTTTCCACAATAGCTTAAGTGATTCCTCTAGGTCACTTTGCATAGCCTGTTACTTGGTAATTGCGTAGTGATAACAGTATTATTGTTGGTTAGCTGTCTAGTCTTGCAAAGTCTCAATTTTTTTATTATATTTAGGTCCTAAAATTGCACAGAGATAGTGAATCTCAAAAAAATAAAATTTACATTTTAGTATTTACAAATGGAATATTCTTCTTTAAATGTCCATATTTTTTTCTTAGCTTTATATAAAAAAAGATGCAAAGACTGACTTTATTTCCTTCCCCCTCTGCCCTCTTTTGAAGAGGAATGTCTTAATCTTTTTTTGCCGATATTCTACTATGGCTTTTTATGTACCACTTCCTAAACACAAAAATCAAAACCACAAAAAATCCTCATTTTTAAATTTTCTGAAACCTGGAGATAAATTCTGGAATTGCTAGTGTGAGGACTGACAGTGATTGTGATGCTTTTAGGCTAGAACAGGTACCAGATGGACTGGACTCATGGTAGAAGAACCTGTAACTGTAGGCAACAAATATTCACAACATACTGAGACAGCTGTGCTGGTCTTTCCCACTGAACGAAGGTCTTCAAGAAAGATATCGAATTTTCATTCTCTCTCTATAACTAGGGGAGAGGAAAGATGAAGTGAAACGAGTGATTTGCTCTACCAAAGTGGGGTCTTAACTGTCTGTAGTCTGTGTTTATCATCCTACGTTAGCTGTGTAGGAGGATCAAAAATCCTAATCTCCTAACCTAGGCACAATGCCTGGGGTCTTTCAGGAAAACACATCCTGCAGAAGGCACACAGGCTGTTGGGGTTTTTTGTTTTTAAACTGTGATTGCAGTTTGTGTTGATTAAGTGACTAGGAACCCAGGTTGTCTTAACTGCTTAACGGACAGTGTCTCATCCTGGCTTGCACTTACTTTCTGTGGCTGAGAAGATGTCTGCAGCAGATTTTCCCAACTGTCTGGTTTTAGTGGTGTGTCCCATCATGGTACAAAGCTGAACCAGGTGGAACAAACGTTCCAAGCACAAATTCCAAGAGTCAGCATGAAAAAGGAGCTTTCTGACAATGGCATGTTCTTAGATCACTTATTTCTGACATAGGCAGAGTTTTGGCTTTATTTTATACTGCAATTTTCTAGTTTTATGTTTAATGGTTTTATTATGCTCCTTGGGTTTGCTTTGAAGTTTCTCGTGTTTTTGTTGCTCCTATTTAACAGTGAGAAATTATTAAATTTTAAGGTGACATCTTATGAGATCTGGTAAATCCAAAGAAAATACTTGATGGCTGCCCAGTTCATCAATCATAACATCACTGAGGAGAAAAGAAAGTACTAATGTCAAGAGCTGAGGCAAACCTGATGTTCTACTGATAGTTAAGGCTGTTGTTGTAAGCCTGCTGTAGTCCAGAGCAGATAGCTGCTCAGTTACATAATTTGTCTTTTCTACTTTAATTTTTATTTTATCTAAATAATTTCAGTGGTTTCTTTGCTCCAGAGTTTTACTTTGATTCATATCCTTTATTTTATCTATATAAATATTTCATACTGGATTTGATTAATCAAAAGGATGAGAAATAATTTTCCCTTCATTATGAAACTGTTATTCATGTAAAACAAACTTCCCACTTTCATAAGCATTACAGGACTAGTATTTAGCCTTTGGAAAGGACAAGGAAAGTGTAATTAAACATAAGTACCAATTAACATTTCATTAATACACGTAATTAATATCTCTGAACATGTTGTCTGTTGCCCAAAGGTATTTAAGATCTTTCAATAATTGAAGAGAAAACTTCAGGCAGTCACTTGTAGTATATGGAAAGAGGGCTTTGGAAGAGTGTGAGGCACAAAGAGCTAGCTTCAAAAGTCACATATATGTTATTTAAACTTACTAAAACTTGAGAGTTAATATGTTGAACAGGAAGTGCACAACACCATGTTTCTATATTACATTTTCACTTGGAGTTGAACAGATAAATTTCTCATCGTCCTGAAGTGCTTACAGATGTAGTCTGTCTACCTTGTTATTTCTGTTGAGGTGTCTGTTGCTGTGGTGCAGGCTTCACCCTATTACCCTCAAATAAACAATCCTTACTCAGGAGGTATCTAACTTTCCTTCCGTTGGACAGCTTTAAAAATGCTTGTCATCTCTGTTCCCCTGTACTCAGCACTGGTGAGGCCGCACCTTTAGTACTGTGTCCAGTTTTGAGCACCTCAGTACAAGGGAGCCATTGAGGTACTGGTGTGTGTGCAGAGGAGGACAACAAAGCTGGTGAAGGTCTGGGAGAATAAATCTTCTGAGGAGAGATGGAAAGAATTGGGGCGGTTTATTTTGAGGAAGAGGAAGAGGAGGCTTAGGGGAGACCTAATCATTCTCTACTACTATCTGAAAGGACATTGTAGTGATGTTGGTGCTGGTCTTTTCTCGCCAGGTAATTAGTGACAGAACCAGAGAAAATAGTTTCAAGCTTCAACACAGTAGATTTAGGTTGGACATCAGGAAAAAAATTCCTTGTGTAGAGAGTGGTCAGTCACTGGAATGGGCTGCCCAGGGTGATGGTTGAGTTACCATCCCTGGATGAGTTTAAAAGATGCTTAGATGTGGTGTTGGGGAATCTGGTTTAGGGGTGAAACCTGTAGATTAGAGTTGATAGCTGGACTTGATGATTCCAAGGGTCTTTTCCAACCTGACTGGTTCTGTGATTCTGCGTGATTCAAAAGCCTTGTTTTTAGAATAGCATCCTGACTTGTGTCAGGAATAGTATGGCTAGCATGACTAGGGATGTACTTCTCCCTCTGTACTGGGCACTGGTGAGGCCTCCCCTCAAGTACTGCATGCAGCACTGCTCACTTCAAGAAAGAAATTGAGGTGCTGGAGCAGGTCCAGAGGTTGGTGAAGTGACTAGAGGGTAAGTCTGTTTAGGAGAGGCTGAGGCAGCTGGTGTTGTTTAGCCTGGAGGAGACTCAGAGGGGACCTAATCACTCTCTATATCTACCTGAAAGGAAGTTGTAAACAGGTGAGGTCGGCCTGTTCTCCCAGGCAGCTAGTGATCGGACAAGAAGGCAGGGACTAAAGCTGTGCCAGAGGATGGTTAGGTTGGATGCACTTCCTTACAGAAAGGGCAATCAGACATGGAATGGACTGCCCAGGGAGGTGGTGGAGGTGTTTAAGGACAGACTACATGTGGCACTTAGTGCCAAGGTCTATGATATTGTGGTGATATTGGATCCTAGGCTGGACTTGATGACCTTTATAGGTGTTTTCCAGCCTCAATACTCCTGTGATTCTGTAATAGTATTTAGGCAGCTGGTAGAATTTTATGGGTTTTTTCCCCTTTTATAGTCTTAACTTTTTTTTCTCTTCAGCTATTTTTCTTTGCTTTTTTGTATATATAGTTTTCAATGTTGCCAACCACTCTTCTTTACAACTTTCAGTTTCAGCTTGCTTCTGCTTACTGTAAAATGGGTCATATTTTGCCACTAAGTAATATAGAATTACTTGTTGTCTTCGACAATTAGGTTTCAATTAGGTTTTGAGAAATCACTTTTTCCACTATTTAGCTAATCATTTTCTTCCTGTGGAATGTTCCTACGGAATCTTTTATTATAAACATTCTGGAATCCCGTTTTTGCTGTTGAAGGTATCTGGGTACCTTACACACACATTGTTCTCCACCACAAAGTGCATCTAGATTGTCAGAAATCCGTGTGAGTGTGTTTAACAGAACCACAGTTACTTTCCAGAGACCTTATTGTGTTTGTGTTTGCCATTACAATTAACGTGTAATAGATACTGTTTCAAAATGAAGCACTGTTGTATAGGCTGATGGATGGAAAGATTGTCAAAAGAAGTGAAAGCTTCTGTAAAGGATACAAAGCATCTAGAAAAATTAATCGTTGTTTGCTGCTGGTAGTAGGAGACACTAGTTCAGCTGTGCTGCATTTTGATGACAAAGTTAGATCCTAAGGAACTTTTAAACACAGCTCCTGATGTTCTTTATTTGGTATTTACCTCTGTTCTCAGCTAGCATATCTATGAATTTTATGTGAATGTAAAGAAGCAGCGGTATAGCATAATAAAAGTTGTCAAATGTGAACTGTATTTGTTACTTCTATGCAATACTCTTGTTGTCCAACAGAAATTAAAATATGCTGTTGATTGTTTCACTTGTATTTGTAGAGAATAGCTTGTACAGCAGATTAACAATGCCAGATATTTTTTCCAGTTTTCTATTATGTTACTAGTAATACTCTTCTCTGCTCCAAAGTACATCTATAATTGGAAATGTGATTATGTAAAAGTGGCACCATCTTATTCAACCCTTCTTCCTGTGCTTTCCAGATACCAAGTTTCTTACAAGGCTGTGCCAACTAGGATGAATATCTTTCTTGCAAGGGACTTGCACCTCTATCTATATGTAGGGCCTCATCAGCTCTAGTGCCAGTGCCTGATTTTTTTTTCCCTATGAATCTCCAAGTGCCTTCCATTCTGCTCTGTGATGCCCATTTATCTGGCTGCCTTCAGCATGCTGGACATATTGCTTTAGGAGGCTTTCTTAATTTTCCTTTCTTGGGATTCCCAGAGTCATTTCCATTCTCTTTTGAGGTGATGTCTCCTGATAGTCAAGATATAGCTTCCCACCTTATAATTTTTCAAGATATCAAAAAAGACAAGAAAAAGTATTTTCTGTTTTGTGCTCCAGGCTGCCATAAGACTAAGTGGTAGAGGTAGATAAAGCATTTCATGACTTAGTGTTGTGACTGCAAATTATTTCTGCACTACAGTAGCATAAGTCTTGTGCAAACTTTCAAGTCTATCTCAGTGATGCTCACTTGGGTGGGCTTGGTTCCTAGGTCACCTTTTCAAAAGCTTATACATTTTCAGACTTGCTTTGGAAAATTGTGACAGAACGTACCACATGCAAGATATAGTGAATGTGCTAGGATTATAGATCTTTTTTAGAAAGACACAGACAAACTGTTGTTATTAAGGAATTACGGGGTTTGTTTTCATTGCTTGCTCAGAAAGTTGTAAGCATTAGCAGAAACTGCCTGTGGTCTAGACAGAAATTTAGCTGGTGGGAATTTTATTGAAATAGATTACTCTTGAGTTTTTCCTAGCCTTACAGAGAATACTTTATCAGAAATGAAAAGTAATCTGACCTTTCAGTTTACAATATTTATAACATATATAATTTTCCTTGGAAAAGTATTGTCTAATTTACTTTTGAACATAAACTATTTAGTGTGTCTAATCTGGTGCTCCCTCTTCTAAAGTGAGACACATTTTATTAGAGCTTGCATTAGGATTCAGATCTTTTAATTATCATTCTAGGCATTGTGTTTTATTTTTGTGGCAAGTAATAATCAAGTTCTTTTGTATCTGGAATTGTTTAGATTTTCAAGGTCTGTTGTTTTTCTTTTTTTTTTTTTGTCTTACAGTGTTCAGTGAAGATCTACATGCCAGTCTATATTTTGTCAATGCATCTCTGCAAGAGGTAGTATTTGCTAGCACCACAGGGACACTGGTACCCTGTCCAGCAGCAGGGATCCCCCCTGTGACACTCAGATGGTACCTGGCAACAGGCGAGGAGATCTACGATGTCCCAGGGATTCGACACGTCCACCCCAATGGCACTCTCCAAATTTTCCCCTTCCCTCCTTCAAGCTTTAATAACTTAATCCATGATAACACTTACTATTGCACAGCTGAAAATCCTTCAGGGAAAATCAGGAGTCAGGATGTTCACATTAAGGCCGGTAAGTACAGTCTTTTGCTGGGTTCAAATGGGCTTCAGGAGGGAAAAAAACCTGAGTTGTTTCACAGCAGCAGCTGTGAATCAAATGAGATTGACTAGAAGTGCAATCTCTGAGTTCTTCACAATATTAAGCAAAATTAAGTAAAATAGTGGGGTTTTTCTTCTCTTCCCTGATCTGATTTATTTTGGTGGTGAAAAGTTAGTTTTTCAAAGACCATAGTAAGTTGTGTTTCTGCACAAGTGCAAAGGAAAATGAAAGAATAACAAAATCATTAATCCGGTCATGCTTACTCATTAAAGAACAGAGAGAGAAAAACATGCAGTCTCTGGATTTAAGGGTTTGCCTAATCACAATTCTTTTCATTGGCGTGTATTCAGTTCTGTTTTATTCTGAGAGAGAAACTTGTGCCGTGTGTAATGATTCAGCAACCAATCCTGGTCCATGGGAAGAGGTTTGTGTTTAATCTGAAAGATGTAAATGAGCATAATCGTTTTGCCTCTAATTTCCATGCTGACTGTGAGCAGACTGGGTCAGCCAGTGGAGAATTAGTGGAATCAAAATCAGGCCTTTTGTTACAACACATAAACGTGTGACTACAGTTTTTGAAGGTTTTGTCTACCCACTTTGGTTAATTAAAACAGTCAAACAAAAACTGGTCTGGAAGGTGACCTTTGGCTAATGCAAATCCTCATAACGTCTTTGCTGGGCTGGTGGGGCTGTGCTAATCTTTTCTCAGAAGAGATATGTCTTTCTTTTAGAGAAATGCCTTCACAGGAGTTCTATAGGAAAAACTGAACAGTTAACAAGTAGATTTGTCTGTGACTTTTTTAAAAAATAAGACAATGCATTATTTTCCTCCTAATGATAAATTAATATTGAGAGATGTGTAGTTTGAAGACAGTTAGAAGGTAAGAATAAAAGAATAGTTTTTGTTAAAGCTCATGAGTCTTATTTACAGTTAGTCTTTTTACAACTTTACTGAGGGATTTTTTTGCACAAGATTTTTTTGCTAGTAGGAGCAAATTCATGTGCTACATATCTATGCAGTTGCTATAATAGTCTGTGCTGCTTCTGAAAATGTTTAGTTGCTCAGAGGTAAAAAACGTTTGAAAATTAAAGACTCATGAGAAGACATTATTACCAATTTTATTTGGAATTCGGTTCTGGTTTTTGTACTTTGGTTTTACTTTAATAGATTTGTAGACAAGTTGTGTGTCAGAATGTCTTTTTTTTTTTTTTTCATCTCTTCTGTCCTCAATGTATTTCAGTTCTCAGTATCTATTTTTTTCAATAGTTTTTTTTCAATTTTTGCATTTCTTAGGTAATATGGTGATGCAGAGAAGGCTAAAATTTGTCAAGTTGCTAGCTAAAATCCTGAACCAGTGTTCATTTAATTTTAAAAGTGTATGATATAGATGACAGGGTGTCCATAGCTCAGCATTGACCCATTTATCCATAGAAACCCAAAATAAGTCTTCCTCTTACAGATGAAAAATAAACCTCTCAAATGGAAGGATGTGAAAAGGTGGCTTGAGGTGCTTGACTCACAGGCAAACAACATCTCTTTGTCCAAATCAGAACAGTACTTTTTACCCCTCTTCCTTCACTTTTTTAACCTTTTACCACTGATCCATATGAATAAATTTGTTCATAAATCTGAGGTTTGGAAAACAAATTAAGCAAGTGCCCTTCCTTCATGTGGACTGCTATGGTTTGTTAAAACTGTTATTGCACCTGATAGCACACAGTAGCTAATAGTAAGAATCTTTTCCAAAAAGTTAATCCTACAATCATAGGAAGATACAATTTGAGAGAGGCTTTTGTGCAAAGCAGAATGTGTATTTTATGTGCAGGTGAAGTCTGAAGCTCGTTTATCTCCTTCCCCAAGAATATGGGTATCAGATGTAAGGATTTCAGCTCTCAGACAATTTTTGTGGTCTTATTTGCAATTTTCATATAACGCAACACATGCTGTCCACTCCCCCCAAAACCCATACCTCCCACACTTGGACTCCTAAATCTAATCCAAGCCCATGCCAGACCCAACTGGGAGTAAAGATGCATGTCTCAATTTCATCTTCAAGCTTTCATGTGCAATTATGGTAGAGCACAATACATCTTTCTAGGAAAGATTAAATTTTCCTGTAAATTCATGACTCAAGGGCTTGGGATTTTAAATATTGGTAATAAAATTTGCCAGTTCTCATGAATGACCTGTTGAACTATGATCTGGAAATAACCGAAGGGCTTCTTAAATAACAATAATTTAATTTTTTAAAAAAGAAAATAAATATCTTTCCAAGTTTTCATGTTCTCATATGGTTTCTATGTTTGCTTTTACTGAAATTATCAGCTGGGCAGGTTTTCAAAATGGTCAGCTGTTCAGAAAAGATAAGAATACCTCTAGCAGCATGTTAGGATTTTGCTGCTAAAACTTTGCTGTAAACTGTGGTAGGGGCATAGGTGTTGGACAAAAGTCAGCTATACTGAGATGATCTACGTGCCATCCCCTCGAGTGTAGAACAAGATTAGAGGATTGCTTTATTATGGGACAGCTAGCATTGTAAATTCACTGCATTAAGAATGCTTACAATATCAGTTCAGCATTTATAACAGGTTAAGAATCTCAGCTTTTGATAAGAAAGATATTATTAACTTCTAAAAAAACCCTAGTGGTGCCTATCTTATCATAGACAGTAATCAAATTTATTTATTTTTCCTTAGAGTTTGTAGCTGTCATATTGCTACAGACTTGTTTGAGTCACTGGCATTTAGAAATTCCAGTGTTCCTGGCCTACAGAAATACTTTCATAAACTCTGCAGAGGAACAACTAACTTATAGTCTAAAATCAGTGCGGTTAAACACTATTGGTAGAACATGGTTTATGTCTGTGGTCAGGATATGTAGGCAAGAAATGTCACTGCTGACTCAGTATCACTGCTGTCCTGTGATTGTTCTTCCCAATAACTTTCACCGTCAGGCATGTAAATGCCTTGGACATACTCATAATTTTCCAATACATTCATCTCTATCTTAATTGAAACTGTCATTTCAAGATACACAAAAGTTTTCACCACCTCAAGATATATAACTATGCTGGCTGTGGTGATTTCTTTTTTGCATCTTGACCTCAAGGTCCTGTGGAGTGTCTGTGTTGATGCTTGTCCTCTCTGTCTTACCTCTTTACTACATGTAGTAGACAACATTTGTTTCTTCACTGTTCTGCTAGTTATTTGATAAATTGTTGCTCACAGGCTTTTTCACCTCTAATCCTTCATTATGTTGTCTCAGTGGAAGGATTTTGCTCCTTCTGTTCTCCTACCCAATGCCACTTCATCTCATCCCAGCAATGCTAGTTTGTTGTGAAGGGTTTCTCCACTTGTTCTTTTTCTCTTCATCCATTAAATGAATTCTTTGACAGGCTAGACTAATCACATCCTGCTTCTGAATGACCCCTTGCTGGTTTTTAATACAATTCTAAATCATAGTTTCTGTTTTCTTACATTTTTCTTTCAGTGATGGCCAATTGAATGTAGCTTTTACTTTACCTACTGTAATTTTTCTGTGTTTCTGAGACACCTTGTTTTCATTCTGGCTGTCATCTTCATTGATTTTTCTCCTTTAGCTCTGACTTCTTCAACATCCTAAATGACACCAATCTTCTTTTCTACCCTCTGGATGTCTAATTCACACACAGTACCTGTATACACTTTTTACCCTTTGATGGAGCAGAAAACAATGAGACAATGACATAAGAAACAAGTAACGGAAAACTTAACATCATTTACCCATACAAATATGCAATTCTTAAAGTCTTTCTACTCAGAATTAGTAAGGAGAAGAAAAGAGTAATATGGTGAAATACAGATTTTGAGGAAGTAAAAAGGTCTGAGTATGTTTCCATATAAATTTGCAACGAGCTTTGCAAAACTGTAACATTTTCTGAGAGAAGATAATTCAAATTCTGAGTAATATCCTTAAGGGAACTTTGCAAGACTAACCAAAGGAATGGATGGGATGCATGATTATGACTTGTTCAATGACATCTCTTCTTTTCTTTCTCCAGTTTTACGGGAACCCTATACTGTCCGTGTGGAGGACCAGAAAGCCATGAGAGGCAATGTAGCAGTGTTCAAGTGCATTATCCCCTCCTCTGTGGAGGCATACATCACTGTTGTCTCATGGGAGAAAGACACAGTCTCGCTTGTCTCAGGTGGGCTGTTACAGTTTTCTTTTCCAATTGGCAATGGCAGCTATGGTTCCTGCTTTTTTTCCCCCCAAATGTCTGATGTTTCTTTTGAGTCAATTATAGCTGAATGGTATGTCATCCTTCTCGTAATGTATTTCACATTAGCATTGCTGTATCCCAATGTCTCTGTGTGACATGAAGGTTTTAGGCAGCTCTGCTTTTTCTAGCATGCTTGAGGGGAAAATAACATGGGTTTTGTTTTATACCAGACATGAAACCAGCTTCCTGGTGCTGTGGCAATAGGTTCACATTTTAACTTTGTAAAGGAACCCCTATATGCCAAGGAAATTTGAGAGTGGTGAAGACTCTGTTGGTCTGTAGTTGATTTTAGTAGTGTTACTCACCAATTAGAAGAGATCCTGAGTCTAAATTTGTTTGGATATGTTTAAATAAGGTATGCAATTGACAGTTATATTTCATAATATTTTAAATTTAAATAACTTCATAGATAATACTGCAGGCTTAAGCACATGGTAAATATCACACTGAAGTGCAAGAATCAATTCTAAAGCAGTGATATGCAATAATAACAAGGAGATGTGTAAGGAAGTACAAGAAAATCAGGCAAAGAATATCCAATATTTTAAAGCAGAAACACTGCAAGAAATTCATAGTAGAAAGTATACGTAGAAAAATATTTTCAGCATAGTAGGTATCTGAGTTATATATGACATGCAGTGCAGCTGCTGTTACATATGCAAATGATTTATGTGTGTGCAG
The DNA here is from genome assembly GCA_013400115.1 of Rhinopomastus cyanomelas. NCBI lineage: Eukaryota > Metazoa > Chordata > Aves > Bucerotiformes > Rhinopomastidae > Rhinopomastus > Rhinopomastus cyanomelas. The sequence continues at coordinate 53,465 of VXBP01010644.1, forward strand.
ATTTGAAAGGTATTGTTCCAGGATAATGTAGGATGGTAAAGAAAGGTTTGAGTTAAATGTTGCTGCAGAAATATTTAAGAAAGTGTTTATGATCCTAGAACCATGGGGAAATGTTTTTGTATTTCTCAGTATATTAATATTTCTCTTCTGACAAAAAAACCATGGATGGAAATATCAATGTTTCTATGTGACTCATATTATAGATTTTATTTCTGTGTTTTATTGATTTCTTACATAAGCTTGTTCTATTTTTTAAATGTATTTCAAATAGCTTTCTAAGGATAACTGAACATCATGTAATCGATGATCAGTTGTCTTAAACTACTTGGTAAATTAACTTCCATATTATGTTCTTGGATTTTGATATGATGACATATTATTTTGTCATCAAGCAACTGAAAGTGAGTATGTTTACATGAAGAGTGAAGTGTGTTTACATGTAGTATTTGAATTGTGGGGCACACTGATGCTTCAATCAACAGTCAGGTCAGAGCTGTATTGAAATACACAAAGTAGCTTTTCACTGTTCTGTATATAATTTGACAGAATTATGTTTAAGATTATCTAAACTGCAATTGTCTAATGCAACAGTGGATGGCTGCGTTTGTGTAATCTTAAAGTAGGCTACTACACGATGCATGTAGAACTGTATGTACAACTATTGGCTGGAGGAAAAGAATGTGCATGCTTGCATGGGTAACTACCTTAATATTTTTTGTTTGTTCACTCTGTATTGTAAGAAAACACTTATGTATTCTCTCACAGTATAGACTGTCTTCTGTCAATCTGATTTTTTATTTTTTTTTAACTTACTTGATCATTAGCACCTAGTAGCTGAGTAATATCTAAGCAGTTCAATCCTGCCTTTCCCTCTGGAATCAGGAGTAGGGCACACAGGCCTGTCTAACTCAGTCCCTTCTTTAGCAAAGAAAGCAGCACATCATGGGACTGATATTTTTAGTTAATTGCATTCTGGTTAGCCTCTAATGGTCTTACCTCCAAAATTCTGGGGGATACAAATGTGTAATAACATTTGACTATGTGGAATTGAATTAAATTTTTTTTTGTTTTTCCCCTTAATGCAGCTTCTGCCTGTGGTTGATGAGGCTATAATAATCAAGTCTATTAGAGATTTCGGTGTTTAAACTCCAGTTTCTAATTATCTCACAATCCCTTAATTTAATAGGAATCTAAATGGACATAAAATATAATTCATTAACATTGATGATATTAAAAATCACAGTTTATCATATTGGGTCATATCACCAAAAAGAGCTATCTCTCATGCAAGGGCAAAAGTCATGCAGAAAAACATTAAACATTGCTCCACTGTAAGCACAATGATGCGAGTGTTTTTATTCACCATATATACTCTTGAACAGCAGCTTAATAGTGAGAACTTTTAAAAAAAAAACACTGCGTGTATCTCATAAAACAATTGCCACAAGTTTTTACCCATAATCAATTGTGCAATAATCTGGCCATGAACTCAAATGGTAGATATTGATCAAGACTGTCTTCTTAGAATGCCAGTGCTGATGAATAGGGTGCAAGATATAACACAACTATTGAGCTGTTTATCACTAATGATCAATATTCTGAGAAAATGCATATGCTTGCTACTCCTAGTATTTTTTTACTGTGTGCTAGACCAAACTAATTGGTGTGTTTTTTATCTCACCATTTATTATAGGAAAACATAGTTTTGATTTTTTTCTTGTTTCTTAATATAACTATTTGGTTACTCATTAACATCAGCAAACATGGGAGCCGTCTTGAGGAGAAACTTTTACTGTGAAAGAGAAAGAATACAAAAAGATATAGACTTACAGACTTGCAGAGTGACGATTATTATGGTTCAAGTTAGTCAAAGGCTTTGCAGGAAAAGTAGATAGTGTTTACCTGAAAAGAAAGAAAAAGAAAAAAGAAGGTAGAGATCAAAAGGAAAAAAGATATGAACATCTTCATGGAGATGATATCTCTGTTTCAAATAGAAGACACAAGTAATCCAAGAAGCTTCTACCTTACGAGAAGGAATGAGAATCCCCCATGACAGGAAGTAGGAACAATTCTCATTGCGGAGTTTCCATATGTAAGCAGTACAACAAATAAGCTTTTTTTCTAAAATTTTTACCTTTCTGAAAACCTTAAACCATACCCGTCTATCTGTAGTCCCATTCTGACTGACAGAGAGAACCATATATGAACCAGAACCATTTATTTGAGCTGTTACTTGTTTAGATAGTAGCTCTTTTTTTAAAATGTAAATTCTACATTTTTCAAGAAAAAAAGAAAAATTATTTTTCTTTTGCAAGGTAAAATTTAAAAAAAACCTGGCTTTTTAGAACAAGTGTTTAAAAGCATATTTCTTGATTAAGACGGAGAGAGATTTTTCATTCTTGCAACAGCAAGATATGGACGTATCCAGTTGTGCCTGGATGCTTAGTTCTCAGAGGACACAGTGATGTCCATACCAATCAGAGTGGGTAATAAATATGGCTGGACAAAAGCATCTTTGGCTTCCTGGCTGCTATTTTATGTCATGCCTCCAGGTTATTGTTAAGTAATTGGGAGCTGTAACTTATTAAGATATATTGCTAAAACATTTCCCTGTTCAGAAAATGGAAAGGTGCCAATGTTTGGAAAGATTGAATTTTATAAATTTTCCATGTGCAAAGACAGATGTGAACTGGAAGGATGTGCATGTGCTTCCTTGTCTGTCAGGGAACAGCTAAATAAGTGAGTCTTTACTCCTACAATTTCTTTCAATGTTGCATCAAATCTGAGGCTTTTTCAGGGTGTTCTCCAGTGGCCATGGTAGAAGGAAATAGATGTTTACATCAGGGCAATAACAGTTATTTGGACGAATCTATTCCAGAGAAAAGTACAAGCCCCCAACTTCCAAAAAACAAATACACAAAAATCTTTTATAGTGGAAAGAACATGATTTAATAATAATTATTGGATGAAGTATTCAGCCATCTCCACTAGACACAGCTGGATATTCAAGTTCATGGATAGTTAAGGACAGCAGTTAACTTCTCAGCTCTCGATCTGCTACAAATGACTAAGATAAAATTTATTAATTTGTAGATCTTATTTACCCTGATGTGTCTTCTAGGAAAAAAAAGAAAATCAAATCTTCCACTTGTGTGTATTTTGTTTAAAAATCTCTGAGATGCTGGAAAAATAGAAGGCCCAACAGTAACTGAGAACCCCTAAGCAGCTCACAAAGTGCAGCTACTTCTGTACCAAGCTATAACTTCAGGATCTCTTTTCTAAAGAATTATATGCTGTCAGTTGATTTGAAACTGAGCTTAAAACCAATTATAATTATAATAAGTACCATAATCATGTTCCGTTTTCTCTTCTATCAGTAACCAACGCTTACACATTTTTCAACAGATGACACTAAATGTAAAAGCTTAAATAATCCTGTAACATTGTATGACTGATAGCTGTCTGTGTCTTGCTCAAGCTTCTTTTCCTCCTTGGTGCATTTCTTCACAAACCATTCATAAAGAGACTTATGGAATCAGCTTCATGTTGTCCGTCTAACCGTTAAAAACAGCCCAGGCCCTGCAGGACCAAAGAATTCAGAAAAGGTTTTTGTAACAAACAGCATAGAAAAGTGCCACAGCAAGATTGTGCTTTGGCTTCTGTTGAACTACTGTAAGGCAGATGGGAGACTAGTGTTTGCCTTATAGTGTTTCTTCCTTAAACTCAGAACAGGGAAAGTGGAGTAGAAGGGAAAGGTAAAGAAAAACAGTACTGCTGGTACTGTTCTGCCGTGGTGAAAGCAAAGAGCAGAGCCCATTTGTGTATTAATTAGTCCTAGGGAGATCAAAGAATGGGTGGGTTATAGGGGAAGGAGGACAGAAAGGGATTATTAAAAATGAAGATCAGAGTAAGGGATCGGTAAAGAGACAGAAAAGAGGAGAGTGAAGAACAGATGGAAACAAAGAGAAAGGTTGAAGAATTAAATTTGCTCTGTCACTACATAACTGTATTTGTAATGAATGTCTCCTATCCTGTCCTGATGCTAATAAATTCCTTTAGACTCCTTTAGAGCCAAGAGAAGGATCGTGAATAGGTTCGTGCCCCGACCTTTATGAATTCTTATTTTCCTGCCTAATGACGTAACATGCAAGAATTTGTCTGATTCATACTCGGAGTGTGTCTGATAAAAAGGTACCAAAGGAGTCAGATAATGATGACTGTGTACAATGGCATATTTAAATCTGCACTGAAAGAACAGTAGCATGGAGGAAAAGGTGTGTAAGCAGGAATGGAACACTGTTCCCTGAAGGTCTGTGATTGGCATGCAGATGACAGTTGATGAGCCTTCCAGCCAGTATACTTTTCACCAGCCACAAATTAGACACGCTGGACCACATTTTGAGAAGTGTCACTGATGTACAATGACCTACATTTGATGTAATGAATTGCATTGCTTATTTACACATAGTTAGTTCCTCAACTCTTGTCTTGAAAGGCTCAGGGGCTCTTGGAGCACTTTCTGAACTGCTGTGCTTGACAGTAAGCAATGTTTGCCAGTGGTTATCATGTGGTGCCATCTAAAACACAGCATTGCAGTTTTAGCTTGTGCTAGAGTTTGAAGATTACAGCAGCAATTCAGTTTGCACAAAGTGACCACTGCTTTTTCAACATGATGTTTGTATACGGAAAGAAAAAAATTCTTTTTAATGGAGAGTCCCCTGTTAGCAATTAGATTATTGCTCATGATCACAGGAATTAAGTCTAGCCAGTAGTAGATTGAGTTAGATTGAGGCTGTGTCTATTAGAGATGACCTAGGATCTTGTTTTGTTTTGATGTCAGGTCTTAATCATGGTTGCCAACCACCAAGTATTCAGCAGACACTTAACCTATGCAACCAAATGCTCTCAATGCAAGTTGGTTTGTTTGTTTGTTTTTTTCTGATTCCAGGTGGAGTGAGAGGAGTACTAAATTTTATGCTAAAAAAGAAGCAACATAGATAAAGCAAAATCTGGAAATGAACTGCCTTCTATCAGAAATATGTCACCAAGATGTAATTATCTTAAACAAATTTGCAATACCGTGCAGAACAGAAAGCAGAGCTGTGAAGCCCCTGCTTCTGCTGAGGTTTCTTGACTCTCTGTAAAGCTACTGTCGGTAGTTTTCTGCAATGTTCAGGTCAGACTGTAGGTTTGCTGTTACAGTAATGTGTTTTCTAAACGTCAAGACATGTAAAGTGCACTTGCTCATCTCTACAGACAATATATTGCTTCCTAATTTTCTCTTTCAATAAGGTTATTTTCCTAAGGGACCTAGGAAAAAGTATTTTACTAAATTATTTAGGAACATCTAGTTACCTGAATTTTTCCTGAGAGCTCTGTTCATCTAAGATGAACGTCTTACACTTCTAGAGTGGAAACGGTTAAAACTTTCTTCTTGTGCAAACATTTTTTTGCACTCCTTTGACTCACTGTAAACTAAAATTACAACAGAGCAAAACTTAGTGCTTACAGCTGTTCACTGGAGAACCTTTCTTCTGGCCACTCTGCAGTCTGTCCTCCATGTTTGCTTCCTATTCTGGTACACCAGGGTACTTCAAACAGGGGATTCATTCTGAAATTCTGACTGTGGGATTGGTAGGGTTGAATGCCAGGTTTCCTTACCGTTGAAGGAGGCAGAGTTGCTTGAAGGGATGAAGATGGAAATCATCCATTCCATGTGTCAAAGAATCACATTTTGATAGCGCAGAGGAAAGCTAGTGATATGATTGTAGGCAATGGAGTGGTTTATGATCATTTAATCTGCATGGGGAAGCACGCACATAAAGTGGAGGTGTTAATAATAGAAAGACTACTGGTTTCGTGTAGAGACAATGTGTATTTTCCTCAGTGTGACTACACATTTTGCATGTTCTGAAGGTGTAGAACATTGGTGGATGTTTATGACAAGTGGAAGAGGAAAAGAAGTTTGAATGGGCTATCGTGGTACTTAAAGTGCCAAAAGTCAAAATTTGTTCTTTCACTACATCTAGTGATTTTAATACTAACAGGTATTAGTATTTTACTAGAAGATAAGTGTACTGTGTAATTTTCTTCCTCCTCTATTGTTGATTTCTCTGGACTAGCCCTCCTTTTTCATCAATAGAAGGGATATTTTCCCTCTACTCACTTCAAAACCAAATAGCAATACCTCCTCAGCACCCTAATTCTTTCCTTTTTTTAAAATTTTTCAGTGCTTTAATTATTTTTTTCTCTGTACTTACATAATTAAAGCACACAAGCTGGATTTCATACAGCCTCCCTCCAGAATTGCTTCTTGTGCTCTGGTGAATTAGAGACAGATTGTAATTGTGGTTTGCTTGGTTTTCTCTTTGGTTTTAGAATATATGCCTCTCTGTATCCATGTGAGTGTGTGTGTGTGTGTGTGTATATATATATATAAATATAAAAAAATAAATTTAAATGTATGCACTTATTGTGTTTCTACAAGCCTGAGGGTCTGTTGGACCATGTGTAATGTTATCCAGTTTGGTTCCCCAACTGCCCTGTTTTACCACCTTGTTAGTGATGTTACCAGTCATAAAGATGCTTCTTACAGGGTGGCTGAATTCAGTGACACAGTTAGTTTCTCACTGGAAATACCTGTGTCACATTATTTTGTCTCTAAGTTTCTTTCTTTTCCTCAGGTGAATCCCAGGTTGGTGCTGTCAGATTAGGTGCTAAAGGGCTAGAAACAGAACACAGTTCAGTAAATCAGTGTGCTGATTTTAGGTCTGTTTTCATTAATTATTTTCATTTTTACATTGTGTAAGGTGATCATAGCATTGCTTTCTTCCTTATAATTCTGATGCGCCTGTGGTCTTGTCACCTTCCTGAATGGCAGTGGCTAAGTAGATGTCCACGTTAAGCACAGTGTGCTTGAGCTTTCCCATCAAAACTCTGTCTAACCTGAGCAAACAGTCAATGAGCTCTGACAGTTTTGATATGGAGGGACAAAACTGATGCATGACATTCATTTTAATGAGTGCGTGCCTTACTACACAGAGTGCTTTATACTGTACAGCTTTTGCCTGTGAATGTGGTTTAGCTGCACTCTAAGATGGGTAGGATGTCAAAACTGTCACCTACTGCAATGTTTTTGGGTTTTGGTAGGTACCTAGAACTGAAACCTGTAAGAAACTGAAAGGGTGTTTTTGTACCAGATAACTGATCTCAACTAAAACATCATGATGGAGTCAACAAATATTGAGTAGATAAACCTACTGTTGACAGTCCAGTTTTAATTGAAAAGCTAATTAAAAAATGACTCGTTAGAAACAATTGGAAGTATCCAGTAGATCTTAATTCCATTTGTCATGTCTTCACTGTGTCTTCATTGTGTCTGTGGCTTCACCTGGGTTTCCAAACGGCAAAGACATACCAATTGCACGTATATTTTCTTTTCAGAATAATGTTAATACTCCAATGAAGACCAAGTCATTTTTTAATTAGAATCAATCTGAATTTTTAAGGCTTGTGAGCTGAGGGGTGAGCTCAAGATGTGTGACTGCACAGGGACAGACATTCTGTCCTGCTACAGGAAGGTGGTAGATGTAAAGGCTGAACATTTTATGTTGCGAGCAGTGCTGTATGAAAATGTAGGTTTTGGTAGAAAATATGAAGCTAGTAATTTTCTTATAAAAGTGAGTACGGGGGAAGAATGTTTGGACTTTTTAGGTCTGCTCTCCTACCATCAAAATTGCTCTGTAATTGCAATTGCAGATAGTTTTCACGACAAAAATAGCCTACCAGTTTGGTAGTTGATGTTTGGTTTGAAATAAGCATGTCTTTACCATGCACTGGAATGCTGCTGGTGTTGAATGGGCAGGCCATGGAGATGGACATGGTGCCATGCTTTTCAGGTGGCAGAGGAGTGTGATCCACACAGACTTGTCAACAAAACCAGGTCAGCAGCATTGAGCAAGAAAAAAAAAATCAATAAATCTTTGAATTAATCATGCTGCTGCCAGAGAGAATTATGGGTGCATGAAATGAAGGGTGTAGGTATATATCTATGGCGGCTTATTTTCTCCTAACTCATTGTGTCCTTTTTTACAAGTGCTAGCTTTCTTCCCTTAATGTCATCTGAATGTCTCTGTGTTTATTCGGATACCTTCATGGAATACCCACTGCTCATTTGAAAGTTCCTAATTCAGTATGGATGGCAGAAACACTTCTCATTTTTCTCTCTCTGCACTGCCACTTTTCTTGCTTACTGTTGTACGCGCTCAATATGAATTAATACGGGAATTTCACCTCTGCGTAAAACTAAGACTGCACATCTTGTGCAGTGAATTGGACCGAAAGCAACTGCTGCTTCAGTGAACAGAGGAGTTAAAAATTCATGCTTGTGCTGCTGTCTCAGGTGAGTGGCCGTTCTTATTGCGCCCTTCTGAAGCAGCACGGCTGAGGGATGGACTCTGACATGGGCCAGATCCTACTCACCAGGGCTGACTCCCACCCCTGCCTTGCAGGCAGATGTGGTCAACAAACATCACTACCGAGAGGGTGTATTTCATACCCTGCTCTCCAGCTGGACAGCAATGGGATGCTGCCATGGAGAACTAAAATGGCAGCTCAAGAGGGAATAAGTTGTCATTAGGGACATGCTTGAGGATTCTGTGAGGAATTATGATTTAAGAGATGTATTCTGTGTGCATCTTTGTGGTTTCAGCACTATGCTTTTGTTTTGTTCACTCCTCCTCCAAAGGATTTATCCTTCATTGCTGTGCTCTGGAGGGACTGTTCTGTATAGATTCACCATGCAAGACTTGAGTCTTTTACTGCTGCCCCACTTCTGGATCTGATAGTGAGGAAAGGTGATAAAATTAAATCTTTGTCTGCTTGGAAGATGATGTAGAAATTCCTCTTCTGTGCTTGATCTAAATCTCCAGCTATAGGACTTGGTCATGCAAGGATGTCTTCTTGGTTGTCTGCCTGGGAATCTAGTCTGGCTCTCTTCCAGTTGGGGAACAGCCCAGTTCAGTCTCACTGTTCAAATTAATATTACTCTTATATTCACAGCTTTCCTTGCAAATAGACAGTGATATTCATAAAATCCCTGAGAACAATTACACTGCTGCTTGTGGAAGGTCAGGGCAAGCTCTGTTCAGGGATTATGTATCCCAGCAGGGAAAACAGAGCTGACATACAGCATTCATGTTTTTCAATTGCATGCTTTTCGATTTCATGTTTTTCCTAAGTGTTTTTCCGTTTTTCCCCCTTTTCAATTAAAACTGAAAACTGAATTCCTAGCATGCTCAGAAAACACATGTTTTGTTCATTTTTGAAGCTGATTCTTTGAATGTTTGACCTGACAATGAGACAAATAATTTTCCATGGGTAGAGAATTTTTGTTGTTTTTACTGTTTTCCCTTTGTAAAACATCATGCCCAACCGTGTCTAGTTAAATACTATTGCTTTATTAAATCAACATTTTATTCTTTAAACAGACGTAATTTACAGTGAAGAACCATATTTTTCTTGCAATTGATCCTCTAGGCAATACTTGAGTGAAAACGATGGAAAAAAATTTTTTTAGGCTTACATTTGTTTTGTATCTGTAAGGGTGTTTTGTCCGTACTGAGGACTGCGAATCTTTCCATATGCTCTGTTTTCTCTTCAGATTATAATGTTTTTTCACATAATGCTAACAAGAAAGACATTTATTTAAAATTTTAAAAAGTTTTTTAAGATGAGAAAGAGAAAATATCATCAACCAAAAGGGTAAAAATCACCATTTGGAAATGCCAAATTATACTGTAGTTGAAATAGATCATTTAAACAGTACATTTTGCAAAGAAAAGAAAAATTAATAAAACTTAATAGATACAATCTGTACAAAGAAATACTCATTATAGACAGTGTGTTCTGAAAGGAAAAATTATCTGTAACACAGTTAATAGAAATTTCCAGAAAGTGCAAGTCTCAACAAGGATAAAAATTTCCACATTCATACACAATATAAGTAAAAATATTTTGAGGCTACAATAAGAAATATGTTTTCAATTCATTCTGAAATAAAATATGGAAGCATTTGCTGATGTGAGGTGAAAGATTAGAAAAAAACAAAATAGTGGAAAAAACCAGACAAAACAAATGCTTACATTGTATTGCACTTAAACATGTAAGTTTTATGGAAGAATCCAGAGAAATAAGTGGATTTATCATCTGTGTAATCCTTTTTGTTCTAGTTAGCTGTTTTTTTAATTCATAAATATGCTGGATACATTTTGAAATCTGTTTTGCTGAAAACATATAAGACGTGGATTCTTTTAGGAAAAATTTAGAACAAGAGAAACAAAACTGATCTGCTTTTCAAAGTTGGTGTTTGTGACCTGCAGAAAAGCAATTTCAGAGTTGGGAAGGAAAGCACACCCATAAATGAGAACTGATAAGGTCCTGCGTGCTGTGTCACAGCATCCATTCAGCACTTTTATAGAATAAGCGAGAAAAAAAGGATTCTTTTAAATGTCACTGGCTCAATAAGGTGTAGTGAGATGCAATGTGCATTTTTAGAAGGGATTTTAAAAAGTTATTGATTGAATTTTGTTTTTCTTTCATGCGTCATCTTTTTTTTTTGTGAGCTCTATTTATTCATAGTGTTTCTCTGAATGTTTTTTTTAAGTGCTAATAAATTAGGAGTCACAAGCTCTGTAGGAAATCAAAGAAACCTTTATTCCTTCCTATTTTGGCATGTGTTTTCCCTCATTACAAAACCCAAAGCCCTTTCAAGTTAATTGCAGTTATTGTCCTCATTTTATGTAGAGGGAACAGAAAAACCTTGAGGCTACAGCAAATAACCAGAGAGGATCTCCTAACACACAGTTATTTACTTGGATCTGTGCTTTCTGGTCCTTCCCAAGAAGGAAGGAATAAGAAAAGCTGTAGATTAAGTGTGAAAGAGGAGGTTTAGGAAACCTTGCTAATTCTGTAGCAATGTTTTGTGCCCTTATTAATGAATTGGACACTGCCTGAACTCCATGCTTCAGATTTCTTTTCCTGGAGTTCTTACTGACTTGGACTGGAGCTTCCTGTGTAAGGATGTTGAAGGAATCGCTTAGTAGGAGAGGTGGGTTTGGAAAATATTGTTGGTAATTGTGGTCATCTAAAGGAAGACAAAATGCTTTCCCTTGCTGTGTCACTTTCATTTAGGTTTGATTGTTTATCATAAGTGATACCAAATAATGAATTGTTGAAAGAAACAAAGCCACAGAAACATGGGACCATACATAAATAAAAAAGTTTTTTAGTTTTAATGAATGAAAATTAACTGCATTTAGAATGAGAAATATCAGGTTTTCCCTGTCATGACTGATATCCTTTGGAGTGATTACTTGTGGAAATGTAGGTGTAACTGAGTGAGCTGGGTGTTTTTTTCTGTGAATTATATTTTTTAGGAAGAATGTGCACTTGTCTTGGACAGAAATTATGTTTTCCTATTTAAAACTCATATTTCAACCAAAACAAAGAAACAGAAGGATGCAGAGAAAGCCAGAACTTTTCAATATTTTCCAGATAAAATTTTTCTTGTTTTCAGTCGGATGGTTTTTTGTTGGTTGCTTTGTTCTATTACGAGTCCTAACTGCATTTTGTTTTGGTCTTTTTTTTATGTACCGCTAATTTTTTACGTTCCTCCATAAATTCCTGTTTTGAGAATTTGAGAAAATGAATAATGAATATTGTGAGTTAAGTAACACACTGATAATAACTAACTTCTCTGTAATATCCACCTAGGATACATTCTGTGAAATAAAATTGCCAGAGTTCACAGAAATGTTGCGTGTAGCCATTTAACCGCTCCATTTGTCTGAGATGTTCTTCTTAAATAAAATCAATGCTATTTTTGCAATTCCCTAATGGGAACCCATTAAGTTAAATATACAAGCATTTTTAATCTCAGACACGTTGCAGGAGCAAGTCAGTACCAGATTCAATCCAGCCTGTTAGTCAGGAGCATTGAAATACATGATTCTGTGTCCGTGTGTCTTCGCCAGTGGATTTGGAAGCACTTCAATACACAGTGTCGCAGTGAGATTCTAATGTAGAAGATAGTTTAAATCCTTTCCTCTCTAACAGTCCACTCAGTATATCTTTGCCTGCTTGATAGTTATGGAACAGCTTTTAATGCTTATGTTCAGAACTCTTGCCTTCTGGAGTTTGTAGAGGCCCATAAAAGATGACTGCTGTGTTGTAGCTTGGCTCCAAATAATTTTAATTTGAACAATGAACAATCTATTAGACCAGTGAAGATATACAGGCTTTAGTGTCAATATGGATGGGGATTGCAAAGCCGTGTGGGAAAGCCTGTGTATAGGAGCACATACCATGTGAATAGAATGTGGTGAGGGAAAATAGAATTGCTGGGGAAGGCAAAGTGGTTTGGATTTATTCTCATTTAAGAAGCAGCTTTTTAGGACAAGGAATAGAATTATCTAGCTCAGAATGTAACAGTAGCAAAATGTGTAGAAGAGACACAAACCAATATACTGCCCGCAAAAACAAAGTGACTTTGTGCTTCTCACACTCCAATAGGTATCTCATTAGTTTTCTGTAATGTCACCCTAGAAGCACTGGGAGAACACCAACGAGATACTGATTAGGCCAGGTCTCAGCATAACCAGCTGTCTCTAACACAGTCCAAATATGTCCATCTGTTCTCAAAAGAGAGAAAGTTTTCAAAACATCAGGGAAGAGATCAAACCATGACTGTTGGGGACTCAGAGGAGCAGGCAATTCAGAGTTGGTATTCATTCAAAACCTTTTAATTGGAAAGTTCCATGTTAAACTTTTTACATTCTCAGAAAATTCCCCACTTTTTCTCTCCTCTCCCTTTACCATTTTTGTTAGCAAAACACTTAATTTAAACAAAGGTATTTGTTGTAACATCATCCAGAACCCTTAACCAAGGAAACTTTAAGAAATTCTTAATTTTTGCCACATTAAGGTGTTTAGAAGTGGGAAGAAGCAGATGCATATGTATTGTCTTGTTTTTGGTAATTGGAACAAAATTACCATGTTGTTCAGATTCAAAATTATCTACCCCTTTGAGTCTCTGCAGCTGGAAGAAAGATAAAGTGGGTAACAATGCTGAATTAGGGAAACTAAGGAGAGCTTCCTGTGTAAAGTGTTTCCTTTACTCAACTTTGGTAACCCTGTACTGTTGTTAGATGGTGTTACTTTTTACTTTCTGCCTTTAATTATTTGGGAAATCTTTGACATCCACACGATGTTAGAATTCCTAGGCGAAGAGATTAGGATGCCATTCCCAGTCACCATGGAATGGCAAAGAAAAAGCTAAAACCTATGAGATTCTGTCCCATTTTGGGGGCAACTCTTCACCCAAAGTGAAGAGTATGGCCATATTTAAAAATTCCTGATATTAAAAAAACTCAGTTAAAAATGCTAAAAACTACTACATCTCTGTAAGTTTCTGCATAAAAAACATAGGCTTGAGTAATAGAGTCATGAGCTGTTTTAAAGCTGTTTGAAAATCTGCTTCAAAACTTTGTTACTTGCTGCTCTGTTGACTCAACCTGTTTCCATCAACAGGGCTCAAACTGATATAACATTGACTTGATCTTCCTCTATTCATTATGACCTCTGTGACTTGGAGAGAGTAGGTAGCTGCTTTTCGTAGGTCTTTTGTCACCCAGGAATTGGAAATAATCATTAGCATTTATTTAGGGGAAAAGGTGTTTAAGGAATACACCAGATACTCATACTCATGTGAAGCTCTATCTATTGATCACTGTGAACTAATAACCAGCAGTAGGATAAAAGCAGATTCCAACTATTGCTCCACCATGTACTTCTTTGAGCACTTTGACACCCAACCCTTCAGAAAGGACATGGCAGGATACCAAAAGGTATATTCAGCGGCCTCCTGGAAGCTGGAAGTTTGGACCTTTGTAAATGTAGAGCCTAGGATTCCTGAGCAGAAACCTCTGTCCCATGTGTTCACAAGCGTTTATGACTTGGGGCCTCTGCATCACTCTTTTGTGATTTACGTTTGTTTACTTGGGCCAACCTTGGTTTTTGCAGTTAAGGAGCTGAAGCCACTGCAAAGAATTCACCCTTGAAAAGGTTATGTCCTGCTGTCTTTATGGACCTTGCATTTGACAAAAATATAGTTTGTGTTCTCATTTACTGTCTACCATGTGAGGGGTATTACATTTAAATGTGAGGATAATTTATGGATGATAATATGACATTTATTCTGCAACCTTGGGAAGGATTTAAGCCTGCATTGCTGAATATCTGGTTAAATTTTAGGAAATGCCTCTATAATATGGAGAGCAAACCAATGGACTAAATGTCAACGAAGATGTTTGCCAGTGCTAATGGTATAAGGCCCAATTGGTTGAAGAGCCCTACAAAGGACCAGCTGTATATCAATTAAGTAACAAATACTGCAGACATCAGGTGCCTCAACTGGCTAAAACAGGGGTCCTCAAACCCCGGCCCTTGCGTGGCCAGGCTGAGGCCGGCAGCTCCGGCTCCCGACACTGTCTGAGGACAGGGAACCGGCCCCCTGTTTAAAAAGTTTAAGGACCCCCTGGGATAAAACATGAGCTTCCATGCCTGTTTTCTTTGGGCCTTTGTCAAGATCCAGGGTAGCTACAGGGCTACAAACTCTGGTACTGCTTCCATGTTGAGTGAACTCTCTCAGAAGCCTCTATTCTGGAACTCTCATGTAGTAGCATGGGTCATGATTAAGCCTTTCTAAAAAAATTCTGATTATTTTATTTGACCTACTGTATTTAAAAGGGTGGCTGTAAAATTATCTCACAACACTTAAAAAAAGGTAAACAGTAATTGGTCCGCTTGCCCCTGCCCCTTGGACACTTGTGCAGATAACTCCTTGGATGTGTAAAAAGTTGAATGTGCAGAAATGTGAAAATGTTGTTTTGTTAAGTCACAATCACTTTGCAGTGGTTCAAAGGATATTAAAATGTCACAGTGAAGCAAATCAGCATTCTCATTCCTTATTCCTACTTTTGAAAATAACTTTGCAAACTATGGAGAAAGCACATAATCATGTCTAGGAATCGGGAGCCAAAAAATTGTTGTACTGCAGTGAACAATTAATAGTACTTATCTCTCACATAAGTCTTTACTCTTTTCCTATATAAATCTCTTCTCATACACTAAAAAGTAATTCTGTAAATGCTATTTCCATTTTGCACATAAAGAAACTGAGACACCACATACCATGAGGAAACATCAAAGCTGTCTTAAAGCTTTTGCTAGACACCAATTTCTGTGTGCAGGCATCATATAGACCCCTATTGTTTAAACTTTACACCACATGTGCAGTATGTTGCTCTCACTAAGTTTGTGTTTTACATTTGATTCTGTAGAACTCTCTTGATTTTGGCTCTTTTGGGATTTTACTTTGAATACTTAAAGAAGTAAAAGAAGTGATTTCTTATTTTTTCTTGTTCATACTCGTTTGCTCCTAAGTATAAATTCTTATAATGTTTATCGTTCTTATATTTGTGAATCTACCCTACACATTACAGAGGCAAGTTTGTAGTAATTTAAGGTATTGGACTTACGGCAGGAAGTGCATCTTTAAACATTTGCATTTTTTAATACTCAGTACCCAAAATACACAAGATAAATACTATTTCAGAAGACAAAAAAGTAACTTGCAATCTAACAAATGTTCTTATGTATAAATTTTTTTTCAATCAACACTGACCTTTTGAATTGGTAGTCCACGATTTACAGAAGGGAGGGCCTGTGAAAAACCATGGACACTGATGATTTAACCAACTTAACCGACTTACATTCACAAAAACTCTTTATGATATTAATTGGAAGAGCTGCAGCAGAAAGAGAAATCCATGACTTAAACCTTTTGCAAGTTTGTAAACATTCAGTGTTGATGGCTTTTAATGTTTTAACGAATAGTGCTACATATTTCTTTACATTGTGGATGGCATGCGTAGCGCCATCTAGTTTAGACTAAAATAATAGACTGTAGGTGCCTGTGCTTTTCAAACAGCCCTAGCCTTCCATCCCACTTAGAGCTATCCTGGCTGTAAGCTGGAGATCCAACAACACATAGATCAACAACTGGCAATATTTTACTGCTGTAGCTGTTTCATATTGGCCCTTCTATTCAAAATGGATGTTACAGATGTTTACTTTGGGGCGTCTGGCTGTGTTTTTTATAGTTACCTGCCTGTCTGAGGAAAAGCATCATTTTCCTTCAGTGAAGAGTCTTTGAAGGAGTCTTTGAGTGACCCTTGTATAACTGAGTTAAATATGTGTCCCTGTAGACAATGGCAAGACTTTTCTCAGAAATTCCCATGATGACAGATGAAGCTCACTTCTGTGAAGTGAAATTCTGAAACATATCTCATCTCTTTCAAATGGGAAGCACCTTGATCGGGAAGCTACCGTGAAGGAAATTGACTGGTTGTGTCAGATTTTACTCTTTAGACACCTTGTTCCAAGTTGACTGTCTGGATGATGTTCCCAAAGAAAGGGTTCTGCTCTCTGAGGAAAGTTTTTTTGCCTTACAAAAAACCTGATGAATAGAAGAGAGAGAGACACACATTCAGAAAAGCAAGCTTTTAGCATAAGCATGTTTATTCCTCAAGCAACTGCCAATTCAATTCGTGCACACGGGAAGTCATAAATGGCACTGTATTAGCTTAACTATAGGTTTTGTATTATTATTGGCTGTTAAAGCTTTGAGATACTCTCATTATGTCAACTATGGAACCTGAATTTTTTTATCTATAGTGTTCCAAATCTAATAAAATTTGTTGTCTTGATTTCACATCTAATTTTTGAAAATATTGTGAGTAGACAGGACTATAAAAATCACTATAATACAGATCCTGTTGTCAATTAAGACTGAAAACAGAAGAATGTAGCCTAGTGGATGTCAGAGGTCAGTGAAAAAGCTGCTGATGTAAGGCAGCTAGGCACATCTACGGTTATTTGATTTCTACTATCTATGGATATTTTGAAAAGCAAGTTGCTCTTTAAAGGAATTTTCTTTTCACTGGATTGTCACCACTGTCTGCTCTATTATGTGTTCAGTTATTACACATTTCAAAAAATATGACGTGTTTTGAAGAATGATAGTGGAAAAAAAGAATGAAACAAAGTTTGGAAAACTGTTGCAGCTGTTACACAATATGCTTGCTGACTTTCCCCTACTGTGACCCAAAGTAGTTATAGTAGAGGACCTATTTTATGCAAAGGGACAGTTCTTTTCTTTTGCCTCAAAGGATGGATAAATTTTATTTTATAAGGAGAGGGTACACTTGACCTCCATAATTGTTTTGTGCTGGAAATACTGAATCACCCAGATTTAGAGCTGCCACTACTCTTTCCCAAATATGTGCCTTCCTCCCTTTCCTGCAGTGTGCGCTGTGTTTTAGTGTGCGCACAGCTAAGCTTCACTTTGACAGGAAAACATACATTCGTTGCATATAAGATGGAAGAGGAGGGCAGAAAAGTAGAATTACATACACTGAACGTTGCAGGGGACAAATACCAGACTTGTCTGTATGCAGTGTTATGTTAAAAAATAACATTGATGATGAAACCCGTGTAGGTTAAATATTTTTCACTTGTAATAGTGAGATTACTTAGTTTTGTTCAATTTCACGTGAAAAGATGTATTATAAAAACTCCTTAAGTGCACAACATTTGTATTGAAACCATGGTTATTAATCAAAGTGAAATTTAATAGTGGACTAATTTTGCAGTTTACTTGTACTTTTTTTTGGGCAGTATCTTTCTCCTGTACTAAGTGTGAGGACAGTTCTTATTATTCACCACGGTATCCTGATGAGAAGAGTCAGTCTCTAGGCTTCAGCAAATACGGCAAATGCCTAGGGCAGAGACTGCCAGAAGGGCCTAAATGTCCTTGGCCACTCTGTTTTCCCACAGCACATGTGATTCTTGGGAGGGATTAGCAACAGTTAGCTTTCTGTCATCATGTGTAGCACCAGGGATCTGCAATGCATGCTTTTGTTTTTCATTATGTAATGTAAGAGTGATCCTTTGAAGTGTTGTTTCATGAAAGGATGGTCTGCATCTGGACCAAAAAATAAATTTCTCTGATCAAGGTCTCAGGCATGTTATCTTACACAGTTCACAGAATCATTAGGGACTGGAAGGGACCTCGCAAGATCATCTAGTCCTATCTGCCTGCCAGAGCAGGATCCCCTAGACGAAGTTGCACAGGAACATGCTCAGGTGGGTTTTAAATGTCTCAGAGAAGGAGACTCCACAAACCCTGTGGGCAACCTGTTCTGGTGCTCCATCACCCTCACTATGACAAAGTTCCTTCTCGTATTTATATGGAACCTCCTATCTTCTCTGGTAATGCTGTGGTTTTTTGTCCTACCTCTAAGAGCAAATACAGCATGCTGCTGCTGCTTTCAGCGCAGCAACTGTCTGTCCTTCGGGAAGGGAGCTGTTGCATTGCTCTCAACTGAGCAGACCTTGAGAAAAGTTACCTAGTATTCCTTAGTGACTATTTAGTACCACAGCCCTGTGGCCTGTCTGCGTGTGTGTATACAGATATAAGAAATGTAAAGGGAAGCCAGAGAGAGTGATGAGTGGGAGAGTATTGGTATGAAGTGCTCCTGCTCCTCCTTCCTCCCTTCTATTTGAAGGGATGCTTCTGCAATAGGTGACTGCACCAGGATGTGAATGGGGACAATATGATCTTTATGATGCCCTTTGTAAATGGATTACTGCCTTCTGGCTGTGGTTTACTGTTACTAGCAAGTTCTGCTTGTAAGCAGGAGGTTGTGCCTTCCAAGCAATTGTCTAAAAATGGAAAATCTCTCTCTTGTGTGTCCACATTCAAAAAAGAGACGCTGTCTGCTTGTACGCAGAATATGCACAAAGGTAGTCAATGGCTTCATATAACATGGTTATCTTAGAGTCTTGTGTTTAAAAAATGCAAGTAAAATTTGGAGCATACTTCAGCATGGAGGTCAGATAAATTTGTGTCTCGTCTAGTGGTAAGCAAACAACGTCTGGTTATACCATCCACCAGTTTATCGCCTAGAGCAAGAGATATTCCAGTTTGACATGTCTATTTTGGGAGGGGGAGGGAGGAGAGATAGCAGACTGTTTTATCAAAATGCAGGAAGGAGCTGAAATTTGTGGTTTTCTTTGATTTTTTTTTTTTTTTTCCCTCCCTCAAAACAACTTTTGCATTTACTCTGTTCATACTCTGTTCATTGTGGATGCAACCCACAAAGCTGATTATGTAATTCTTCCTAAAGTATATTATTAAATAAAATAATTTGGACATTAATAATGTTTCAACAGTATTCCAAACATTTTAAAAAGAAAAATGGATATTGAGTAGTTTTTTTTTTTTTCTGTTTGAGTTAGGTTTTTTTAATTTTTTTTATTTTTTCTTCACAAAATATGCAGGTAACATTCTACATTTGAACATGTCTTTTAGATTATGTTAGTTATGTCCCTTTTAATTAACACCAAGAAAGTTACTTGTCTGGGTTGTGTTTTCTCCTCAGATTAAGGATACCTTTAGAATAGGCTTTGTTGTTCATAGACCTGAATCTCTCTGAATGCTCCCAATTTTTTATGGAGTTCCTTATTACAGCCTGCCTTGTGTACTTTGAAAGCAACCTTCTAGGAAGAAAATGTGTTTAGTATATGAAGAACAACTGATAACTACCTTCAGTACTTTTTTGATATTGCTTTTCTGTTTGGTCCCTGTGGTGATCAGAGATTTGGTCAAAATATTGTGGCATAGCTATGAGTCACTGGAATTTTGGTACATAAAAGCATGGCTTTGTTTTGATGTCTAAAACCCTTAGCAGTTTCCAACTCTGTTACATAATGAGTGTAAGTGGAGGTTTTAACTTAAATATACAAATTTTTACACTTTTTAATTATTTAACTTGAAGTAATAAGTTTGATTTCTGTGTATGAAATCTGTATAAAATTTCAGGAATATTAAAGTAGATTTACTGTTGGGATTAAAGATTTGAGACATGAATATATGAGAAATTATTTTTATGAAGATGGACAGCAGAAAAATTGATCCTTCACACAAAGTAGGAAGTGGTGAGGTTTTGTTCCTTTCTTTTGCTTTTAAAATTGGCGTGAGTTATTAATGTACCTAAAAGAGTTCTGCCGTTAGAGATCTGGCCTCTCATGGATTGGAGCAGGGACAGATATGCCTGACAATTATGCTCAGGCTCTGTAACTAATGACGGTGAGGGTCATGCACCAAGAAGAGTGACCAGCAAAGACTGAGAGGAAGAGACACCACTTCTGGAGCCACCTTTATGGAGCTACAAGAGAAAGTTATACATTTCTACTTTCTGCAGAGCTGGGGTTCCAGCTTGGCACACTATTGGGTAGCTGCCTTCTTCATTGACAAATGATAACCAAGTAGGCTTTTTCAGTGATCTTTCTTTGCAAGGGAAAGTGAGTAGTCTCTTCCATTCAGAATATTGCTGCTGGTCCAGGTCTTGATACCTTTCTGAATTGAAAGAAGTAGTACACATTTTCTAGACTCACTAGGCATTGCTAAACAGACATATGTCACTCTGAAACACAGGGTGCTTGCGATACTGATGCTCTGCTGATTTTTCTGCACGTACCGATTTGCATTATTGAAATCAATAAGACATTCTTCCCATGCAATGATTTACAGTTACACATAGGATCAAGTATGTGGCGTGATGACTTGCATATAGCTATGAGTGGTTCCTATCAGGGCAAGGGGCTGCCACTGTGGAAAATGTATTGTGTTTGGTTTTGTGGGAAGTTCCACAGAGATAGATGGCATTGGCCTAAAGAGAAATTTTATTATAGATTTTGAACTGTAATAGCATCATGACTGCATTTGTAAGTGATAATTTTCTTCTGAAACGAAAGCCTTCAGTGACTAAACCTGTCTAGCATGTGATGGATGTGTTTGTGAAGATCTTGTTTAAAGATAAATCAGTTTATTACAGTTAAAATTTGTTTTCTGTCTGTATCTGGGGAGAAAGGGCAAGTACAACTTTGTACTGCTGTGTTCAGAAGAACTGGCCATGACAATGACAGATTTGCTTCTTTAGCAATAGGTAAAATAAGTTTGCAACTGAGGTTTTTATTGCAACTCCATGAATAATTTAATTTGTGTTCAGTGTGGTTGCAATACCACACAACATTTTTTAAAAAGTGATGTTGTGGTTTGGGTTGTGTTTTTGTTTTATGATATGTGTAAAAATTGGCTTTTTCCAAGTTTTGACCTAGTTGGGGGCTGGAAAGATATACTGCTTCCTGTGACTATCGCAAAAAAATTTATCACACTGAAAGAAAACCTTTTTTCTCCTCAACTGTGTGTTTTTAGATAAAATAATAAGCTATGAGGCTTTTCATTTGAATGCAACTAAATTATCTTGATATCTAAGATACAGACTGTATTCCTATATATTATACACTTCAGAATTTATTATGCACTTCAGAATTGCAGTTTTTCTTTTACCTCAGACTCATTTTGAACCCTAATCATATTTTGACCTATACATTGTCTGGTTTCTCTGCACTAGAGAGCAATGTCCATACCATGTATCTGTCTGTCTGGAGTGTTTTTCCCCCTGTTTTTTATAGTATTGGTGCTGCAATTAATAGTTTTGCATTTGTACTGTAGTGTGTACAGTCTCCTTTGGAAACATTTTTGTAATTGTAAATACTACAGTATTATAGTATCAAAGGCCAGAGCTAGTCTGGTTTGTTCCTTTTTAGCACTTGTTACTGAGACAGGGATTTATAAAATCCAATCCACGCCCTCCCGCCCCAAAAAAGATAAATAACATAGTTTTTGGCCCTTCATAGCTTAATTGCTGCAGTTTAAATACAAATGTTATAATTTCTTTTATATTTAAATAAAAATTAGCATTTCAATAACAGGTGTTGCTGGTAGGGAAATCTGAAATTTTAGTTTTTTTAATGCTGGGATTTACACAGCTAAACTCTTGAAGGTTGGAAAACAGATATTGCAAGCATCCGAAAACATTACTCCTCTGTGTAGGTAATGAAGTCCTAGGCTTTGTGACTCATTTTTTTGTGAAAGATGAATGACTTTCATTATTCAGTGTGTTTCAAAATACATGTAGTTCACATTTTTTCACTTTCAGGTTAAAACTGCTGAGAGTACAACTTTAGTAATATCCTGAGCAATACCGAAGCGTAAAAACATGATGCTGAATTAAATAGTTGTATATGGGGGGGTGTGTTGTTGGCAGATGGATTTGGAGAACTCATAATAACTATCATGCATTTATTTATGAATGAAGAAAAAAGCCCCTTTAGCTGGGGGAAAAATTGGTGGAAAACCTGAATGAACTGTGCTGAATGACAGCACAGTCTGCAGGGGTGTCAGCAACACCACCCAGCTTTGTGTCATCAGCAAACTTGCTGACAATGCATGCCAATCCCTCATCCAAGTAATCTATTCATTGATCTGATCCAGCAAGATCTGGACAGGCTGGAGAGCTGGGCTGAGAAAAATTTAATGAGCTATAACAAGGGTAAGTGCAGAGTCTTACATCTGGGCAAGAACAACGCCAGGTACCAGTATAAGCTGGAGACTGAGATGTTGCAGAGTAGTTTAGGAGAAAGGGACCTGGTGGTCCTGGTGGACAGCAAGGCGACTATGAGCCAGCAGTGTGCTCTTCTGGCCAAGAAGGGCAACAGCATCCTGGGGTGGATCAGAAAGGGGGTGGTTAGCAGATCAAGAGAGGNGCTGCCCAGGGTGGTTGTGGAGTCACCTTCACTGGAGATGTTCAAGGCCCGCCTGGATAAGTTCCTGTATGACTTGGTGTAGGTGATTCTATGAAACCTAAGGTAAAGATATATCATTGAAGAGGTCTTATGTATCATTATACGTAAAATTTAGCTGCATGTAATACATCATGGATGAAAAAGCAAAATTCCTACAAATTCTAGGTAAGTCTACAAAAGACATTGGGTTGGTCATGAAATCTGAGCACTTTGAAAAGAATGAAAAAAAATCTTATTTCCAAGGGCAAATATTTTTCTGACTTGTGTTACATATTTAATCAAACATAATTTGCAAGCTACTAATACATGGCTATTTCTCTATGAACTCAAAAATAGCAGTATCTACTGTGCTTATGCAAAATACAGAAAAAGTAAGGGTGCTTTACATTTCTGTAGCACTGTTGTATTTGTTACAAGTGCACGATAATTGCCTTGACAGTCACAACTCTGAATTTTGTCTAAGTAATGGAATTAAAAGCTGGAATTTCCAAGACCTAAAAAAGGTCCCTGAACCTCAAAAGTCTCTTAGCTGTGTGGGTGCTTGCTTGGCATGCTGGAGTAGTCCTGGTTTGCTCTGACTGAGGGCAGCAATCACAGATCAAGACAGATACTAGGTAGAAAGCAAAGACTTTGCTCAAACCATAGGTCATTTTTAGTGCTGTGTAAGAACCGGATACAACTTTGCCTTAAATAAATAAGTTTAAGTGTTGCAGTTGCAATTCAGATTTCAAAAGAAGAGCAAATTATCTCCCAAAGAATGTGTCAGCATTGGTCTAGGTGATCCTGCTGTGGAAGGGCGATTGGACTAGATGATCTTTCGAGGTCCTTTCCAATCCCTAACGTGCTAATTTGCATGCTAAGTTGTGTGAAGGGGCTGCAGGTAATTAACTATAATCTTTAAAGGAAAGCTTGTGCTCCCACACAGAGTGGATGTGCAGAGTGTGGGTATTTTAGTGCATTCAACATAAGGAAAATCAAAGGTTTTATCTTACCTTTAAAAAATTCAGTGTTTTCTATGCTTTGTGAAAACCCCTCCTATACGGTGGCAGTTGCAGACAATTAGCAAATCCCTCACTTCTGGCTTAAAGAATTCTTCCTTCTGTGTTCAAAATTGTATTACTGTGAGATAAGTGTATTGCTGTTGTAGCATTACCGTAGTGAAAATAGATGTGCTAAGGTTAATAATGCAAATGACCTTAATACAGGCCTTTTAAAAGAAAACACCAGTGTCCAAGCAAGTAAATAGTTTGTTTTAATGGAGGCAGTGAAAAAAAGGCACGCATACAGGTACAGACGCTAAGAGGTATGCTCACAGAATTAAATTTGACAGAAACATATAAAAACAAATATTGCTCCTGGCTTCTATTTAGCATTAAGTACAAATATAAGCCAAGAAATGTATGAACTTATTTGAGCTTTTAACTCTCTGAATTTCTAGTGGAGGTGAGTTCTTAAGCTCTTTGTACAACAAAACCTGTCTGGAGCCTGAAAGCAATGTATTTTGTGTGCTTGCATACGAAGGCTGAAAGGAACTGTGGCTCATTAGCAAAAATTGCATTGTACGTGGTAGAAAGCAAGGTTTATGAAAAATCTCAGTTCTGTGAAGAGGGCTGAAGACTGAGATCTCCCTTTCAGCCTTATGAAATCATTCTTCTGTTCCTGCTAGAGCTAACACTGCGACAATGTTCATTAGGTTTTTTTCCCTTGTACTGTCACTGTTAGACTTTAAGAATTACCAATAATATAGTATGTGTTTTGTGTTTTAAACTTGTAGAATAAATCATCCCAAAGGAAATATGAAAGGACTAGTGTTCTTCTTTGCCTATGCTAACCTTCTATTTTGTTATTCCTGTTGGTGTTTTTATTTTTACAATGAGAAAGTGCAAGGATGCATCTCTCAGGCACTTTGCCAGCACCCAAATCTTGCTGGACTTAGTGCTGGTCCCCTCTGAAATTATAGGATTTATGGCTAGTTCTGTGAGTTGTCTCTCTGATGTGTAGGCATGTGTGGGAATATTGTGTTAATTCAAAGATGTGATCTGCAATGTAATTATTTTCTGAAATTGCCTTATCTATATTAATGTAGGGAATAACTTGGTAGTTACAATCTAAATGAGAAGTTTTGAGGCATTTTCATGGGAATAGAAATGTAACTGTAAATATTTCTTAGTTTTTATATAGTCAATTATTTTAATAATCTGACAGAAGGATTTGCTTAGGAAGATGGGTGGAGAATGGCATATTTCAAAACAAGTAAGGTGAAAATAGTCATTCAGAGGAGCAACCAGTTCAGTTTTTTAACCATACGTTAATGAAATGCAGATTAAAATCTAATAGTCCTTGTCCTTTTTTAGGATTTGAAAGTGCCTCAAAGAGATCGTTGAGATATTTACTACTTAAAAAACATTTTCTGTTCAGAGAAATGTGCCTTGTGCCTCATGGAGTTAGAACTGGATATAACATTTTTACTGATTACCAGGGAGAAACTGAGCGTAAACCGTTGGGACTACAGGTCAGTTGTCAACCCTTGCAGGTCACTGCATCCTTGCCAAGTGACTTTTCCTTAAAATTCTCTTGTATAATCATGAGGTTTTTCTATTCCACTTGAAAGAGAGAGAGAGGGTGCTGCCACAGGAATATTCTTTCTTGGCATCCTCTTAAGCCTTCATGGTGGATTAAAGGAATAAGTGTGTTACTTTGAAGCTGTCCTCTAAAGTGCAGCTGTCCTCTGCACTTTGCTTCCTTTCCAAGGTCTTCAGTGGCAAATGAGTGTCATAGTGTCTCTGCTCCCATTCTCTCGTAATATATACTGCTAATGTGTCTGCACACCTTGTTTAATTGTTCTGTCTTCAGACTGAAATGATGCATCTTGTCTAGGACTTTCACATTGTCCCTTTTCACATTAATTCCTATGTCCTGGTTACATTGGGAACATCTGAAGCAACGGCAAGAACTGATGAATCACCAGGAATGACATAATAGTCCCTGTTCAGCCACCTTTTAGAAAATTTTTCTTCAGAGAATCATATCTGTACTTACTATTGTTCTCTGCACAGACACACTTGTTCTTTCTAATGATTTACAATCTTTCTGTTTTGTACCTTACCTGCTATTTTTTGTGACAGCCAGGTACCATGCAGTGCAGCTGCTGGAGATCTTTTATGCCGTACTGTCGTACTGCATTTG
This sequence comes from Rhinopomastus cyanomelas, assembly GCA_013400115.1. NCBI lineage: Eukaryota > Metazoa > Chordata > Aves > Bucerotiformes > Rhinopomastidae > Rhinopomastus > Rhinopomastus cyanomelas. The sequence continues at coordinate 79,481 of VXBP01010644.1, forward strand.
AAACACTCTTAATTCCCAAATGTATGTTAATTTTTTCCTTGACTGTTGCTCTAGTTCTTCCATGTTATAATATCTGTTGATCTGTTTCTTTTGATTTTTGCTTACATTTGTGTCTCTACACATCTTGTAGACGTATCTCCTGGGAAACATCTTCTCTTTGTTCATGTTTTAGTCTTGAAATCAGTACTTGAATATAGCTGTATTTTACAGATTGACTATTTTGCTATAATTAAGCTTCATGAATATGAAGATTCATGTAGTATTCCCATGGTGTCCTACAGTTAGTTATAGCAATAGGATTTTATCTCACTGTAACCCATTGTGTCATTTTTGCTAAACTCTTAACATTACATTCATTCTTAAGAAATGTGTTGCTAGAAACACTTGCTAAATTTTGGTTTTATTTTAAAGCATTGATATATAAACTGTGATGATTGTTTGCCAGAGAGTCAGAAGACAGGTAGAAAAAGAGATGGGAGGTAGAAAAGGTTTAAAACCAAAGCAATTTTATTTGTGATTGGAAATTAATAAAACTATAAAGCAGATAGTGTAGTTTATTGAACAAAGCCAATGACAGGAAGCTTTGAGACTTGGTCATATTTTCAGGATTTAGATTTGTGTGTTTGTTTTGGAGAGAGGTCCTTTACATCTCTTTGACATTGGACTTGGTTCAACATTGCTTTGTTTCTCAGTTCTCCCCCATTTTTTGGTGGGTTTTTGTTGAATTATTTGCAAAGGGTATATAACTTGTAGAGCATTTCTTTATTGCATGCAATACAAAGGACACCAATCTTGTTTGCATTTAGGCAATTATGTCATATGTATACTGATAATAAGGGAAAACTCAGAAATATATTTGTCAAGGTGTTTCTATGTTTTCTCTATGATGTAGTGAAAATTTGTTCATTGACTGCAACAGAACAACAAGTAGAAATAAATCTAAGCAAAGTGGGTACATTGTTTAAGGTTGATCAGATTACTCTGGGTTTCAACAAAAGTCTTGTTTGTCTTGTGTTGATTAAATATAAGATTATCCTTGTTCTTTGATTTATTTCATAGAATCATGGAATTGGTTAGGTTGGAAATAACCTTTAAAGTCATTCAGTCCAACCACTAACTTTACTGAGCCCATCATTAAACCATGTCCTATCTTCATATCTACATGACTTATAAACATATCCAGGGATGTCAATTCAGCCACCTCCCTGGATAGTCTGTTCCAGCGCCTGATGGCCCTTTCATTTAAGAAGTTTTTTCTTATGTTTAACCCAAGCTTCGACTGGTGCATTTTGAGGCTGTTTCCTCTTGTTGTATCTCCTTTCAGACAGTTGTAGAAAGCAATAAGGTCTCCACTCAGCCACTTTCTCTTCAGACTAAACAATTCTTGACTCTATAATAGAATCATAGAATCATTACGGATAGGAAGAGACCTCGAAAGATCATCTAGTCCAATCCCCTGCAACAGCAAGATCACCTACATCAAGTCACGCAGGAACACATCCAGGCGGGTCTTAAACATGTCCAGTGAAGGAGATTCCACAACCACCCTGGGCAGCCTGTTCCAGTGCTCCGTCACCCTCACTGGGAAGAAGTTCCTTCTCAGGTTGATGTGGAACCTCCTGTGTTCCAGCTTACAACCATTGCCCCTCGTCCTATCACTAGAGGACATTGAGAAGAGCCTGGATCCTTCCTCCTGACACCCACACTTTCCATATTTATAGCTACGGAAATGAGGTCACCCCTCAGTCTCCTCTTCTCCAAGCTAAAGAGACCCAGCTCCCTCAGCTTCTTCTCATAAGGGAGGTGCTCCACCTCCCTCAACATCCTCGTTGCCATATGCTGGACTCCCTCCAGCAGCTCCACATCCCCCTTGAACTGAGGGGCCAAGAACTGGACACAATACTCTAGATGTGGTCTCACCAGTACAGAGTAGAGGGGGAAAACTACCTCTCTTGATCTGCTAACCACCCCCACTTCTGATTCACCACAGGATGTCGTTGGCCCTCTTGGCCACAAGAGCACATTGCTGGCTCATAGTCATCCTGCTGTCCACCAGGACCCCAGGTCGCTTACTCCTAAACTACTCTCCAACAGGTCAGTCCCCAGCTTATACTGGTACCTGGGGTTGTTCTTGCCCAGATGCAAGACTCTGCACTTAGCCTTGTCATACCTCATTAGATTGTTCTCAGCCCAGCTCTCCAGCGTGTCCAGATCTTGCTGAATGACAGCACAGTCTGCAGGGGTGTCAGCAACACCACCCAGCTTTGTGTCCTCAGCAAACTTGCTGACAGTGCATGCCAATCCCTCGTCCAAGTCATCAATGAATAGCTTGAACAGGACTGGTCCCAACACTGATCCCTGGGGCACTTCGCTAGATACAGGCCTCCAACTAGACTCTGTCCCATTGACCATGGCTGCGAGAATACTGTGAGAGACCATGTCAAATGCCTTACTTAAGTCAAGGTAGATCACATCCACTGCTCTGCCATCATCCATCCGTCTGTTTATGCCCTCATCAAAGGCTATCAGGTTGGTCAAGCATGACTTTCCTTTTGTAAAACCATGCTGACTGTCCCTAATGACCCTCCTCTTCTTGATGTGCCTGGAGACAGCCTCTAGAACAAATTGTTCCATCACCTTTCCTGGGATGGAGGTGAGGCTGACTGGTCTGTAGCTACCTGTGTCCTTCTTGTTTCCCTTTTTGAAGACTGGAGTGACATTTGCTATCCTCCAGTCTCCAGGCACCTCTCCAGATCCTGATGACTTAGAAAAGTTTATGGAGAGTGGCTTAGCAATGACTTCTGCCATCTCCCTTAGTATACACAGATGCATCCCATCTGGGCCCATGGATTTGTGTACATCCAGTTTGCTCAACTTATCCCTAACCCAGTCCTCATCAACCAAGGCAGACTCCTCTCTTGTCTCCACTTCCTCTGGAATATCAGCAGTCTGGGGCTTAATATCAAGACTGCCCCCAGAAGTATATACAGAGGCAAAGAAAGTGTTGAGTGTCTCTGCTTTCTCTACATCCTCTGTCTCTAGGGCACCCACCTCATTCAGCAGGGGTCCTACATTGCTTCTAGGTTTAGTTTAACCTGCAATGTATTTGAAGAAGCCCTTTTTGTTGCCCTTGACCTCTCTTACAAGGTTTAATTCCAAGGAGTCCTTGACTTTCCTAGTTACCTTCTTGCATCCTCTGACTAGAGCCTTATAATCTTCTCCAGTGACCATCCCCTCCTTCCATGATCTATAGGCTTTCTTCTTCATTTGCCCAGAACCTCCCTGTTTAACCACACAGGTCTTCTGGCTTCCTTCCTTGACTTATTTCCTGTTGGAATGCTCTTCTGTTGTGCTTCAAAGAAGCAGTTCTTGAATGTTAACCAGCTATCCTGAACTCCTTTACCTGCCAGTACCCCGTCCCATGGGATTTCCCCTAGCAATTGCTTGAAAAGTCCAAAGTTGACCCTCCTGAATGCCAGGGTTATGATTCTGCTAGCTATTCTGTTCCTACCACACGAGACCCCGAATTCCACCATCTCATGGTCACTGCACCCAAAGCTGCCCTCGATCTTCACTGCTTCAACCAGACCCGCCCTGTTGGTGAGTACAAGATCAAGCAGTGCTCCTCTCCTAGTGGGCTCCTCCACCATCTGCATCAGGAAATTGTCACCAATGCACTTAAGGAACCTTGTGGACTGTGGGTGGCTGGCTGAGTGGGTCTTCCAGAAGATACCTGGGTAGTTAAAATCCCCCATGAGAACCAGGGCCTGCAGCTGTGAGGCTGCTGCCAGCTGCCTGTAGAAGACCTCATCAGCTTCCTTATTCTCATCTGGTGGTCTGTAATAGACACCCACAACAGTGTCACCCATGCCAGCCTGCCCCTTAATCTGCACCCACAAACTCAACTCTCTCTTCATCTGCCCTTGGACAGAACTCAATACAGACCAGTTGTTGTCTCACGTAGAGAGCAACTCCTCCACGCTGCCTTGCTGACCTGTCCCTCTTAAAAAGCACATAGCCATCCATGACCGCATTCCAGTCATGTGAGCTGTCCCACCAGATCTTTGTAATTGCTATCAAATCATAATCACCTGTCTGAACAGAGATTTCTAGCTCCTCCTGCTTATTCCCCATGCTGTGTGCATTGGTGTACAGTCATTTCAGGGAGTGAGCTGAGCTCTCCAATTTCACTCTAGGACAGCAAGAGGCCACCTGATTTTCATTAAGACCAGAGCTCTGTCCCACTGGTGCTTGCCCATCAACTACCCCACCCCATCTCCAATCTAGTTTAAAGCCCTCTGAATGATAGCTGCCAACTTCTGCCCCAGGACCCTTTTTCCCCTCTGAGATAAACCTCTCCCATTTCTATCTGCTAGGTCTGGTGTCTGAAAGAATCCAAAACCCTGCCTGTAACATCAGTCTCGTAGCCAGGCTTTGATGGACTGAGTGCCTCTATTCTGGCCTGCGTCCTCACCCCAAAATGGAAGTAATGAACAGAATACAATTTGTGCCTCAGAGTCTTTCACCAAACTTACTTTGCAGCTTAATCTACTGTAATGTTTTTACAATCATTATAAGCTCTGACTTGAAAATTAAAGCTTGATTCTTTTTGTAACATTATATTTATGTTGAAGTTGAGTGAAACCTGGACCATGTATTAAGAATGACATTTTAGCTCTTATAAAGCAAATTGCTAGTGTGATCAAATGCCAGTTTTGTTCATTTACTTAGAGTGAGACTCTTCTTCTGGTCCTGAGACAATTCTGAATATGTTGAGCTTAAACTTGTCCTCTGAGTAGGAATGATCCAAACCTCAAGCATAAGCCTGATTTGCTGTCATGTGGCCACAACTAAAAATATTTTTTCTCTGTCAAATTTTTGATGAAAATGTAACAATAAGAACAAAGAGGTTGAGAAATACACTCAGAATACTGTATCATGTAAAAGTGAAGGAACATTATTGTATTTAAAATCTACATATACACATCTGTTCATAATTTTTTTAAAAAATTCTGCTTTTGCAGATGGATGTAATGACTTCAAAATTTAACCTTCAGCACTTTTTTTCAGCCATCCAAAATCACCTGAAATAAGAATAGGAAACCTATTTTTTTTTTCTTTTTTTGCTTCTCAATAATGTTTTTGGCTCAATATATTGCCATAACTGGTTAACAGATAATTATGTATAGTTCTGCATGACTTGCTAATAATTTTAATAAGTTTCAGCCAGCTTATATTCCAGGTATATCTCTAGCTTTCAGCAAAGTGCAGTTGCAGTTTGTAATAGGGAGGTGTACTATTAATCAAATTTGCTTATTTTCACAAAATATTGTACAGAACATTAATTCCATGCTACTTCAAAATGTGTTAGTCAGGAGCCAATTCTTGTCCTCAGAAAGGCTGATCTAGAATTAAAAAAAACCCCACAAAACCACCAAAACAAAGCCCTCAAAACTCATTAAAAAAATAACCCACTAAAGCTTCACAACTCTCTAAAGATGGCAATATTACTTCCAGTTTTATGGAAACTAGATTTTGTCGGCAAAGTTGATTTTTTTTTTTCCTATTTTTTTTTTAAGATTAAAAAATAAGCTAGAAAAGGAGGAGTACTGTTATAATAGACTGCAATATTAAATAATTGATTTTTGGAAGTAATTAAAAACATTATCAGCATTAAAAACTACATAGAACTTTAATAAATAGATTGCAGAAACAACCCTCAGGGCACACTATATGCCACAAAAGTAGTATGTTATACAGCTGCATTCTTGGGTTGGTGCCTGTCAATATTTTCGTCTGTCATCCAGAAGAAAACATAAAATGGTTCTTGGCAAATTGCTTAGACAGCATGAAGGTCTGCACGCAAGGCAGTGGAGAAGGAAAATGTTGTCCTGACAGGGTGGCACTTGGTGACACAAGACACGCTGTGCACAACCATTACCCTAAAAGAAAGTAAACACTAGCTCCTAGCTAGGGTTAAAGGGTGTGATAACTGTCTTCCATCTGTGAGGACAGCTTTAAGGATCAAGTAGGAAGGAGCAGAATTTAGGTGCCTTCTTTCATGATCCATGGTTTTTGGATCATCTCGTTAATGAAATCCAGCAAGGATTTGCCATGCTATCAGCATGTTTGGAAGAATGAATAAAAATGTCTATTCAGATTATGCAGGCACCTAGATTCATCTCAATGAAATAGACTTCTTTGAATATTTAGGCTTCTGGAAAATCCCTGAACACAAGATTACACTGTTAGGAACAAAGTATGTTCAGCTTGCCTTGTGTTTGTGTGGTGCAACAATCAAATTGCCATGGGATTAGGAGAATTTAAGCAGAGTTGTGGACATGATAACATTTTTGCATTTGCCTAAGGTTAAGCATGCAGATGAGTTCTGTATTCTGAATGATGAAACATCATACAGTTTCCAAATTATCTGGGTTACACAAAAATATCCCAAAATGAGAGACTAAAGATCACTCTTCAGCTTCTTGCTGGTTATCTAGGCAGAAATGATTTATTCACAGCTGGTGAGTATTGACAATGGCTAGAAGAGCTGTGACAATAAAATGCAAAAGCTGAAGCTAGTTGCAATGACAGTAGGAATACGTGCAAGGTTGTCACAATGAAAACAATTACTTACCAATTAGTAGTTATTTCAAGGTGTAATGACTTGCAGAAAGATGTGCTGCAGCAGAAATCGAAATGATGAGCTTCAATCACTGGCATAAAGGTAAGAGCTGTGTTGGAACAAATGATTACTTCTGCTCTTCACACCAATAGTCTCTCTCTTTCAACAAAAAGGAGAAACTTGTCGATATTCGTGCGCTGTCCTGGGTGCTGAAAATGGGAGATGTTTTTATCACGCAGTGGGAAACTTCAAAAACTTCAAACACGACTTCAGTTCAATGTAGTTTCAGTGCACATTGAAAAAACAAATTAAGATAGTTGCATCACCTTCAGTTTGTTAGTATTTGCTTCTGTGAATGTTTTCCTTATTGTGAGACACTCCTCACTCTTCCTCACCCCACCTCCCCTGCCTTCCCATCTCACTCCATGGATTAGGATATTTGCTTCTGTGTTACCATTTGCTTATTCGTTTGCCAAGCACAGAAAGATGGATAAATTGTGCAAAACATTAATTTAAAAATCATAATCTCATTCCTATCTTAGAGTGAACAAATTCTCAAGGGCAGATTTTGATACATTTTCTATGTCAGCTGTAAAGAAAGCTCTATTCTATAGAAGAAATCATCCAATCTGTTTTAAAAACATCTATTTTAAAAACAGTTGGTTTTGTGATGTGCACTAGTGTTCTGTAGGGGTGGAGCTCTAACACTTATTCTGCTCCTCTGAAAGTAAATTCTAAACTGGATTTCAGAAGTGCTGTCTAACTATGAAAAGACCATTTTCAGAAAGTAAATTCTTTTTCATGTTCAGATGGAGCACAAAATCAGCTACTGAATGAATGTTACAGAATACAAGTAGTCTGCAGTCCTGCAGCTAATTTGTCTTGCCTCCTTGGAAAAGTAATGATTTTGTTCTTTGCAGTAAATTCTTAAGAAAATATTCTTTCGCTGGGTTGTGATCATATGTAAGGTATATTCCTTGTGCCACTTATATTTTCCTCTTAACTTTACTATCTGTCTTTGGCTTGGGAAGTCACAATATGTGAAAGACCAGAGGAGGTCATGCTCTATACCTGTGTCAAGCTGGATTGTAGTACCATGCTTCATTCTTGACTTTTCTTTACCCTGAGGACAGACAGGCAGAAAGACTCTATTTAATCTCATTATTAGCTTTCTTAAAGCAATCATGCTGGATGAAAGATACAGTCAGTTGATCATGGTGATATTATAAAAATAAACTGCCCTCTTCTCAAAAAAAGTGTAAGAAACTGCAGGAATTGTTTAGACTTTTTGTACTGAATAACGTAATGAAATTTGGTTCAATCTTGTCTGCTTGAGAAGGTATTTAAATGCACCTCCAGCTTGTTTGATAGCCCAGGGACCGATAGAGTAAGTGGCAATAGCTTTTTTCTCAATGTACAATGAATTACCCAGAAACTTTGAAAATAGAAATGCTGTGTATCAAGTAGGCTGGAAAGTTGAAGGGACTGATGGTGTCACTAGGATATAAACGGGACTGTAGAATTAAGCCTGTGAAACAATGAAACCAGAAGTGATTAAAACAAAAACAAGAATGTTTTTTGATTGCAGATGACCAATAGCATGAGAACACAATGTAGCAGCCTGAATTTGATCTATCTTATATAGACAGTCAGTAGCTGTGGATGAAGTTCAGAATAGCAGTAAAACAAATAAATAGACTGACTTCATAGCTGCTGAGGCTGTGAACCTACAGCTTAATGAGGATATTTTCCATATGTAGCAGGAACAGGTTTTTGAAGATTGAGAGTTTAAAGAAAATATTCTGCCTGAATAGGGAATTGTATTTAAAAGTTATTGCTGCAAATTGAAGTCCTAGAACTTTGATAGAATTATTTTAGAGGATTATGTTGTTCAGGCTAGCCATCTAGACAAATGAGATAGTTAGGTCCAGAACAGGTTCCAAGGTATCTATTAAACTTAGCATGCAAATGTGCACTGAGTTCTATTACAGGACTTGATATGTGGATGTGACAGTTCATGTAACTTTGTGTATGTAAAAAATGCCATTTTCCTTCTTGCTTGGATAGAAAGGGGCAAGCTTTAGTAACATAGACCTAAATCCATCCATCAAAATGGAAGAGTTGGATGGGCAGATTTGATACAATGTGGAGACAGCTTACTTTTTCTAAAAATAAGACATGCTGGGTAGGAAAACCTCAACAAAGCCAGATCTCATTCTTGTGGAATTTTCCAGTGTATTTGAAATCTATATGAACAGGACTAGAGTGCTTTTACAGACATTTTGCACTGCCTGTGATCACGCGGGGAAAAGCATTTTGTCTTTCAGTTCATTCCTAACCATACCTCCACATGGACATGTCCTCAGCACATTGCTGTGAAGTCTACAATTTTAATGGTTGAGACTCTTAACGAATCTCTGAAGTGCATTAAAGAACATTTTGCACTGCTCAGTGTTAAGAAATGCATAATTGCACCCTAAAAAATCTACAAAGGCATGATTTCTTCCTAAAATCTGCACAGCCTTTAAACAAAATGAATTCTCATTCTTTACAGGAAACAAGTTTATGAGCCAAGTCTTTAGCAATTAAATACGTGAAGCCACTGAAATGATATGAGCTTTAGATTTGCCTATGGAATAATATTTAAATATTTGACCCTGAATTTTCTGTGGATATATTTGTATAATAGCTTAAATGTGAGTACTAAGTCTAAGCTGGAAGTTCATATGTGTTTATGGGGGGCTTAGTATCATTTAATAGCAACTCTACCTGTTATTAAGTTGGCCACAACTGTACCCATAACTCCATCTAATATTGTCTCTATCTTATAGATGGAAAAAGTCTGATAGTCTTAAAAAATGTGGGCAAAAGCAATTGCTTGAACAAAATGTAGGTTATTGGAAATGTAGCATCTGGCACAACAAGGTGAAGATTCAGTATTTGTAGTTAATTCATGTATATTTTACTTTGATTGACTTTATTATAGGGAATAGTGTCCAGTACCCTTCTAAATATAGCTGGTGTTTGCTGTGTTGTTAATGCTGACTGAACTTCATAAGACTGGCTCCTTATCATCCAACGCAATGAACTTAACCATTGGTGCCATGGAGAACTGTGTTTTGCCAAACATCCTAGGTTGCCCAAGGTTGGTGGCAATGGCTTAGGAAAGTTATTAGCTTGTGGTCCCTCTCTGCTGCTGATTTGAGACTGGCGCTGAAGTGATTTAAGACAGCAAAGGATGAAAGAAAAGGCCAAGAGTGGCAGGGCAGGATCCTTTGTGCCAGGACATGTGGTGGGCAGGTAAGGAGTGTCCTGGACTGCTTTGGAGTAAAGCAATGTTGTTGTGCAGTAGGAAGGTGGTAACGCACACCGCATGAAGAACGTGGTTTGGGACTCTTGGGAAGAAATGTCAGGAAGGGTTGAATCAGATAAAATCTTGGAAGGTGTTGTAGGGATCACAGCTTGGATGTTGCAGATCTACATATGTCATTCATTCTATTTTCCTTTTTCTGTGCCTAGGATAATGGTATAACGATACTTGTCCTGATGGGATATTAATGTTAGCAGACTAGTTTAGCATATCTCCTATTTGTACTTTGGTATTTCTGGGAAGACAACCATATTCATTCTCACTGACAAATGTTTGCATAGGTTCATCCATGAATCTACACCGCTCTTATTTTCAACCATTATTTCAGTCAGTGCACATTGCTTACCTGATAGCTTTTTTTAAAGTGTCAGTTAGCCTTGTCCATCTTGCCCAACTCTTTCCGTATAAGTGTATTTGAAAGTGGATTTATTCTGTAGGGAGTACAGGAAGGCTGCAATTCTATGTATAATCCACATTTTTCATTAAATCAGCCATCAAAAGAAATACAATTTTCCAATTCTGTGGACTTCTCAGCTGAGTCCTCAGCTATATAATCCAGTTTGATCAGTTTTATAGGCACTCACTGTCTTTGAATAATGCTTTCTCAGTTTTGTTTCCTTACCTAATATCAACCTTTCTACTTATTCACAGGCCTGTGTAAAATACATACAATGCACTTTACCCTTTGAAAAGTGCTTTGTTTAGATTGGCTGTCTTTATGCTTCTTCAGGCACATATTAGTATTTGCCCTGACTCACTAATATTACACCAGATTTTGCCCAGACGTGCCGTATTTACGAGTTAATGAAACAGCATACCAGCGTCCAAACATTGGACAGCTAATGCTGTGAATCATCCAGAAATACTGGGTGACTACATACTGTGTGTCTTTGTTGTTTTGAGAATCATAGAATCGTAACAGATTGGAAGGGACCTCGAAAGATCAACTAGTCCAATCCCCCTGACACACCAGGATCACCTACACCAAGTCACACAGGAACACATGCAGGCGGGCCTTGAACATCTCCAGTGAAGGAGATTCCATAGCCACCCTGGGCAGCCTGTTCCAGTGCTCCATCACCCTCACTGTGAAGAAGTTCCTTCTCAGGTTGATGTGGAACCTTCTATGTTCCAGCTTACAACCATTGCCCCTCGTCCTATCACTACATGACACTGAGAAAAGCTCAGTTCCATCCTCCCGACACCCACCCCTCACATACTTATAGACACTAATGAGGTCACCCCTCAGTCTCCTCCAAGCTAAAGAGACCCAGCTCCCTCAGCTTCTTCTCATAAGGGAGGTGCTCCACCTC
>VXBP01010644.1:90880-283657 GCA_013400115.1 Rhinopomastus cyanomelas
CTAGGGATCGGTGCTGGGACCAGTCCTGTTCAATAGAATCATTAGGGGTTGGAAAGGACCTCAAAAGATCATCTAGTCCAATCTCCCCGCCACAGCAGGATCGTCTAGACCAAGTTGCACAGGAACATACCCAGGTGGGTTTTAAATTTCTCCAAAGAAGGAGACTCCACAACCTTCCTGGGCAGCCTGTTCCAGTGCTCTGTCACCCTCACTGTGAAGAAGTTCCTTCTGATATTTATATGGAACCTCCTATGTTCCAGGTTATAATCTTGTGTTCATTTTTCTACTCATTTTTATTTCTTTCTTAATCTCTCTACACTTTCTGCTTTATATCTGGACTGTGCTACCAAATTTAGTTGACATAATTTATTCTTTTTTCCGCTATGATCTTGCCATGTCAATTGCAAGTAACATAACCTATGTAGGATCTTCCCTCTTTTCTTCCTTGCCCGATAAAATGCTTTCCTGTGGCAGTCAATCAGTGATAAGATGCCCACATAGTGGATTTTCACAACGAAGCTGTGAAGTCAGACAAAAAAGCTGTGGTTGTCAAAAGTTGTAATGCTCTTGTGTTTAGAGGAGGCCACCATGAAATTGGAGATTAAATCTTCATTTGAGCATGACTTTGTCTTCCAAATCTTTTGCTTCGAATATGAGTAAAATTCTGTTTGCACTTGGCCAGTGGAAGTATATGTTCATCCACAGTTTTTGAGTTTTAACCTTGAAGAGCAAATGAGACAAAAATATGTAAAATTTTGAAAACTTACCATTAAAAAATATCCTATGATAATTTCTTTTTCTAAGAGAGGGCTCTAGTTCAGCCCTGACAGGCAGCAAGTGAATCAGCAGAAACCTTCAGCTTTTTCTGGAATAAATGTTGCACCTTTGACAGAAAGACCTTATTTTATGTAATCAAGCTGGAAAGCCCTTTTCTCACGTTCTTTTTTGTACTCCAGGGCAAAAGTAGCTCATTTTTTTACCCAAGTACAGTTCTGTTTATAATCCCACCTAAAAAAAATTAAATGACTTTTTATACTCAGCTATATTTCATAGCAATGAACTGTGAAATGCTGATCATAGGGAAAATGTGTAAAGAGTCATTGTCTGGTTCATAACAACTGAGAAGGTCTTAGTTAAGTTACAAACTTTTCCACTGGTCTTCTTGTGACCTTCAGGCAGACAGTTAAATAAATGGGATGCAAGTACCTAACTGTCATCAGGCTGTTTTGAACACCTTGCTGAGTATCAGCCTGTACCTTTAAGTTCAAGATAGGATTTTTCTGAAAGTGCTGGCCACCACCATGCGGCTGATTTCTCTTTGGGATTTCTGTCACTGTCATGGATGTACTATCTGCTAATAAAGTGAATGAAAAATGCCTCTGTTCTACAATTTTTTCCTGTCTGTTTCTTTTTCTTTCCTGATAGCAGTCAGATGAATGAAATACTTTTGTGCATGACAGTGAACTAGTTCATAACAAAACAAGATTTTCCAAATACTGTAGACTTTGACAATTTTTCCAGAGAATGGCATGTTAAAATGCTACTAACTGGCTGAAAAGTCTAAGTATCGTATTTGTCAGAAATTCCTACAGGAACCTGACAGAACAGTGGTACAATATATGACACAGTACAATTAGTAACATCAATAATTTTACATTAGCTGTTATACTGGTATCTGGGTTTAAAGTAGCTGTTACAAGAGTCAGTTGGCAAGGTGGCATCTGTTCAATTTAACCTTCCTCAGTCAGTCAACTTGCTGGTAAATTTTGTTTTTTAAAAACTAATTTTTCCTGCTCAACATTCTTTTTGTGTGACATTTATTAGTATATTGTGTACTCATTTCAATATTTACCTGTGTGGGATTTTTTCAGACTGTAAAGCTAACACATTGATTGCTGTCTTTACCATTGTTTAGCACCATTCTGCTCTTCACTGTTAACCAAAGCTCTGAGGAGAAGACAAAAAGGGGACAAAGTGTTAAAAAAGACAAGGGAAGAAAACTCATAAGTTCTTTATGATGGAGAGACCATTAAGTGGTTATAGTTGAAGAAGATCTGTTTTACAATTGTCAACTCCACCAGACAATCGTCTCATAGTAAAAAATGTTGAGGTAAAAAGGCAACTTTTCTTTGATACTTTTCCCTCTCTCCCAGTGATAGCATACTGGTATGGGATGACCTCTGACTCTTTACATGCAACAGCTGGGTATTCCTTTCCATAACTCTGTAAAGACTGCAATATGGAAGACACTATTTTTCTGGCTTCTGGCTCACTGCAGAATGGCCGATTGTTTTTTCTGCCTTGCAGACCCAGTGAAAGACAATCTGTCTTCTCTTTCTCTTTCCTCTTTTCTTTTCTTGTACTTTTGCAGCATTTTCTTGACATTAGGCAACTGCTGCAGCATGACCATTTAGCATCAGGAGGAGAAGTTGAGAGGCCTTATCAGCAGTTTGCACATTTTTTCTATTAACTTGGGTTTTTTTAACCCTTTCTTTACTCTCTGTTAGTAAAACTTGTTATTCTTTCTTTACTATAATACTGTCCTTGGTTTTCTATTGTGTTTTGATGACCCTGAGAAATACAAATGGCACAAAATAATCTAAACTAAGACATATAGTCTCTGTAAAACTAATTTTTTGTGTTTTTCTTCTTGGTTCTCCGCTAAGCGCATTTGTAAATGTGCACTTCCTAAAGAAACTGTAGAATAGATGGCAAAGATTTTCCTTTGGTTTCTCTTGGTTATAAAAATCAGAACCCACTGATGAGGCTGTGCTGTGTAATTTAACTGAATTCATTATGACTACTCAGACAGCAAGTGCACATAAGAAGTTAGAAGTATCCCTCCACATGCTCTTTCTTCAGCTGGAATGAAGGTCTGCAGTGGTCAGTGCTCAAGGGAAGGGATGATGGGAACCCTTAAACCCTAGTGTTTCTCTGCGTAGTGTGGGAGAATAAAAATTACATGAGGAGGTACAAGTGCAAAGAAGTTATCAGCTTAGGAGGGCAAATGAGTGCCTTTTCTTTCTGAGTGTGGAGATAGAAGTAATTTGTAAATGTTCTTTGACTTCAGTGGGGGCATAATTCCATCCTATTTTTGTTAGTTAAACACTTCTCTTGAATCACAAGGAGGTCAGTTGCACTTGAACCCTTGATATTCTCTGCACTAGTAGTGCCCTTCATTCGTATGTACACTTCACATGAAATGAAAAAAAAAAAAGGGAGGAAAAAAAAAAGAAATATTTGTCTGGAGTTGCAAAGAGGTTTCAGCTCAACTGCCTTTCCACTTCAGCTTTCAGCAAACTAGGTTGCTGATATTAACTACTTTTAAAAAATATAGTTACATTTAGATGTATATTAGCCAGAACTGCTGAAGACATTTGTGCAGAATAGCTTGAGCTTAAAGCTACTGAAAGCCTTCGCATATCTACTAAAGCATTTGTTGAAGTGTTTAGGGCTCTTATTTGAGATTATCAACAGAATTAGAACTTTAAGGCTAGCAGTAGCTAGTCTTTTCTGCTCAAGGCTGAACAAGGCCAACTGTCTCAGCCTTTCCTTGTAGGAGATGTTTTGCAAAGTTCTGGTGGTTTTTGTGGCTATCGTCTGTACTAATTCCAGCATGTCTGTGCCATTCTTGTACTGGTTGACTAAAGTGGACAGAGTACTCTAGAGGGAGTCTCACCAGAGCAGAGTACAAGGGGGAAGAAAGACCTTCCATAACCTGCTGGTCATACTTCTTCTCTTGTAGCCCAGGATATAAATTGCTCTCAGTGCTGGAAGCTCTCATTGCTGACTCATGTTTAATTTTTCATCTACCAGTATCCCCAAGCCATGTAAGCAGGATGAAGCTAAGAGAGGCATCTTGGCACCCAGGAAAGTCATGAGGGAGAAAAGCTGAGCCTGAATTTACTAGATCTATGAGAATTTTTTTATCACTTTCATTTACTGAATTCACAAGTAACTGTGAGATGATTTTTTCCTTTTATTCACTTCACTTTAATTTTAAGAGGAAAACTTGAATACCCTTAGGGCACAGTCTTCATGGATAATGGTTAATAATTAAAGTTCACAAAACACATTCATTAACCATTAATGGTGTCAGATTGGATCAATCTTTGAAAGAAGAGAAGTTTGCAGTGAAATTAAGTTGGTCATCTATCTCTTTAATAATTGGAAATATTATTTCACTCAAATCTGTGTCAGAACAGGGGAAGGAATATATGCTTTAATACTGAAGCAACAATATGTTTAGTTTGCTCAGCAAAGAAATTGTTGTTGTAGCACTGTCAGCAGTAACAGTTTCACAAATACTTTCTCTGAGCATCTGAGATTTGAAGAGTGGAAATATAACTGTGCTGTGCTTCTGCTGAAGTAAACCGTACTTGTAAATGTCACTTCACTGGTGGCCTACTGTTTTCTCTGGTCCTACTCTTCTCCATAATAAACTGCTATTCTTTCAGTTTTTCACAGTTTTCACTTTTCCACATACTCAAAATTGAGATAAGCAGTCACATTTTTGATAGTTTGGGTTGTGTTTGCTGCATTTAAGATTTATAATGTTGTATCTGTATAAAAGCTTCAATCAGTAAAGGTCAGTTAAACTACCTTGGAATGGTCTCTACATAAGCTGTTCATTTAGCAAAGGATTCTATTTTATTGTAAGCCAAGTTTTTCACTGTGTATTGTAATAATTTATCTATGCATTAGATTTGTTTGTTTACTCCTTCTACTTAAGATAAAAAATATCATTCTTTGCATTATAACCTAAAGTTTTAGTTTTGTGACATAGCTTGCGGTCTATTTGCCAAGGAATAACTTTGGTTTCTCAGAGGCAGTTTGACTTGCAGCAAATGTTTATAGTGGTACGGTTACAAAACATGTCTTCATAACTTCTCCAGTGAAATTGAAAGTGAGGGGTTTTACATTTTGTTATCTGAAATACATTATACAGATTTGGAATTCTTATGAAGGAATCAAACAGAGGCTGCTTTTTTCCCAGATGTTTTATTTATTGAGCAAGTTATGTCAGCTGAGTTTTAGAGGATGTGCTTTAGTTATGTCTTTTCTAACCATCTGCAGGTATAGACGGCATGGAAGTAGAAAAAAGAGTAGTTTTGGGAACAATTTTGTTTCAAAACACTTCAAATTATCTCCATAAAAAAATAGTATGTTATTTGGTGAATTTCATTTTAACCTATGCAACTTATGTATTGAGTGTCACAAACATCACACAACTCAAAATCCTTCCTCTAGAATAATATTTCAACTCCCTGTTACATTGCCCAGTGCTATTGCTGCAAGATCTTTTACTGACACTGTTTTATGCTTGCCTTTGCTTTATATACATGAACTCTTCCAGCCTGCTAGTACTAATTTTAAAACAAAAAACATTTGGTCAAAACAGGCCATTCCTTATGGGCTTTTGAAAGTCATATTTATCCTCCAGGATGTAAGCGGAATATTCAAAAATTGCTCTGAAAGCCACTCAGGAATACTATTCAAATGTAATATAGCATGTCATTAATAATGCAGACTCCTGTGGAGGCTCTAATGAAACACAATTCTGAGCATCTCTCTTTATAAACCTTCGACATACTGGAGCAGAAATAACAGGGGTTGTAGTTTTGAAACATAGATAAGAGAGGTGTTATGGGTCTGCCAGCCAACAAGCGGTTTATCATGCATACCTGACATTTATTGAGGTTTATTGGATGCTACATATAGTACTCAAATGTTAGGGAATGTTTACAAAGATTGTTATTTTCACTAGATTATCTGTGTGTGTCTGAAAATCTGTTCTTCAGTTTGGAGACCTGATGCAAGGACTGGGAAGATAGCGGGAGAGGTAAAATTAAAGTAAATGTCACAGGACCCAAAAGTAATTAGAGCTCTCTGTACTACTCTATAATGTGCATATGTTATCAGCATAGGTTTGTACGGATACAGCACAGAAAAGAAATGAAACCCAGGTATAGCTGTACAGATGCTTGAATTTGCCATACGTTCGTACCAAGGTTAAGCCTTAGCATAGAAATTTTCCTCACTTACATGCACATTAATCATCTGACTAGGAAAATCCTGAGGAACCAAGGATGTGCCATGAGTAATTAAGCATGTGTAATTAAATATCATTAAGAGCACAGATTTACAGCTAGACAGAAATTATTTTTCTTCTGTAACTATGAGAAAATGCTTTTTTCCAAATTTTATTGAAAGTAAGAAACTGCTAGCAGTTGGATTCCTTTTCGCTAAGGTGAAATATCAACTGTCGTTATTATAAATTTAGTACACAGAAATACAGTGCCCTAACCTTGGTATTATGCCTTGTGGCTGGCAGAAATATGCTCCCAAGTGTTCATGTAGTGGATACTATCACAAGGACAATTTCCACTTGCTGTTGACAGGGCAAAATCTTGACTTGATGTAGTGTCTCAGCTCCATTGAATCTTACACTGGTTCCAACTGCAGAAATAATTGACAGTTAGCTTCCAGTTTCCCACTTGGTTAAAATAGCTTTCCATCATGCAACTGAATAAATATGACTACTTTCTCTTCTTTTAGAAATTTCCGTAATAGCCACATACTTGGCACTTGCCTAATATCCAAAGGTGCCTGTGCCTTGCAGTTGTGATCTTCATCAGCTGAGTTCTGTTATTGCACAGACTGTTCTTTCAACCTTTTTCCAAGCTTTCCATATCCTCCCCATTACTATTTTGTTGCTTTCTCCTTCTACAGCAAGCTATGGTTCTGTCTCACTGCTGTGATGACAGTACAAATCTTTTTTTTTTACCCTTACGAACTCTGCCTCTAGGGTTTTAGAGTCTCTGTTTGGCCCTTCAGGTGGCAATGTAGAAGATGGTAAGTATCAGTGCTCATTACTCCAAAGAAAAAGTTATGGCTATTGGGTACTTGGAAAAGACTTAAAATCTTACACATTTAATATTGATCATACCTTTTTGAGGGGAAACTTGTCTCAGGGTTATGGTATGTTTCAGACCTGGAAAATCTTCTTCACATGATGCCATGTGTTATAGCATTTATTCATGTTCAATTTACCCCCATGGTATACTAGAGAACCCATTTACTTTCTCAGCTGTTGAGAAAACCACTATGAATTTTGAAAGGAGGTGTGTGGTGCCTAGCAACTTTGTACCAGACAAAAGGGCTAACAGTAGGAAAGACTTCCCAGCTACAACGTTGTCCATGTCAACTGGCAATACAGAATTTGCTAGTAGTGATGTAGTTTTGTCGCTTTATAGATGCTACCATGAAGAGAAGACATTTTTCTGAGACATTACACATCTAAAGTAAATAGGAGATTATCCACCACTGCTTCTTGTAAAGCTAGCAGCTACAATTTATAATGGGACTAGTTCAGATTTTCTTAGGACTTCATCAGCATCATAATTCTTTCAAGTGGTGTAGAATTATATGTATCAGTACCAGTGAATTTAAATAAATTTTTCAGTTATGTACCTCATTGCCAAAATTCAAATCCCATGCTAATTGCTAGGAAATTCATCAGCATGTTTTTCAGGTTTGCTGCTCTGACTCTTTATTTTAAAAAAAGTAAATTAAAAATTAAAGAAATAAAAGGTGGTTAGAGGGTTGTTGATGAAAATTGTGCTGGAATATTTGAAGAGAGAGAGTGTCTTCACAGAAATGACCTATTAAACACTGAATGCATTCTTGAGGCAAAGCAGGCTCACTTCAGTGTGTTTTTCTGTGTTTCACTTAAGGTATTAGAATATCCGTTCATGCAGAGAATTAAAATAGAAAGTTGATGTATTGCATCAGGGATAACAATATTTTGAAATCTGTCCAAGTACCTGGTTTCCACTCTAGACACTTAGGTCTGCAGTTCAGTCTATCCACAGATGACATCCACCTGCTCCTGCTCCCTTCCTCTACAGTATCCCCAGTACAGTGAGGAAGGCATGATTTATGCAATATAAAGGCTCAGAAATCCAGAGTTAGGTAGGTGAGAACTGGGAAGCAAGCTGCAACAACCTGACATAAAGAACATCTTGTCCTCCAGCCTCCTGTGTTTCCCATGTCTTCTTAACTGGAGTAACAATGCCAACAGTTCTGTGCAGCTCCCACTCTGCATTGTGTTTTTGAATAATCTAGTAGCTGCAATAAATATAAACCAATGTGTGCAATAGCTTAGCAATATGGAGCAGTGCCCATTAGGAATCTGACTGTGTTTGGTCAGTTTTGAGCCAGCTGTTCTTGTGAAGGTGGCCGTTCCTGTGCTCTGTCACCCTTCTTCCTCACCAAGCTCCATAAGCTTGATTCCAATAAAGGTTTAAAAAGAGAGAATGTTCATTTTTGAGAAACTGAGGAAAGAAGTGGTTGTACTGCTTTAAGGATGTAAAAATGAAAAGACTGTTCATTTCTTTCATATTTTTCCTAGCCTGTAATTATTCCTAATCAAACTACAACAAACAGTAAACACTAAAAATGAAATAAATGCAGTGACAGTTTGCCAATAACGAGCAGAAAATGTTCCATCTGTCTAGCAGTGAGTAAAATGTGTGTAATTACTGCTCATTTTTCTTCTAATTGCTGAGTTATTAGTTTAAAGCTTACGCACAACTGGTGAACAGTGCCGACTACCCATTCTCTAATTACGGCCCCTGCTTTGCTGTGCTTGAAATCAAGAAAAGCAAAAAAGCAGAAAATCTGCATTTTAAAAGAGTTGTCTGAATTAACCCCTTTGGTAAAAGCATCTTTTAAGTTTTGGTTTCACAGGCCAGATCCTGGGCTGACAGAAATCAACGTCTAGTTATATCAGCTGATGATTTGTCTCTCAGTGGAATTAGCACTTCTCTCTTTTTTCTTATTTTTTTTTCAAGCCTACATTTCAAGTTATAATTTAAAGAAGATTAAAAAATGCTCTGAAATGGATGGCATGTCAAGGGAAGTAATTCCAATGAGAAGGTAAAAGTTATGATAGCCATGAGTTAGTAACACTTCATTTTGTGCTTCTTCATCTGATTATCTCAAAGTGGGTGAGACGAGGGTATATCTGTGCTTCAGTCTGCTCTTTAACACTGAGACAGCTAAGCAATCTTTATCTGCTCTCTCTGTGCTAAATGTACTGAAGCCAGATGATGTCTGTGGTGACAGAGAATGCTGGCACACAATCATGCGCTGTCTGCCTCCATCACATGTCAGAATCCATACCATTGCAGGGGCTTTGAAGGCCATAAAGGTTAACTTACCTTATTTGTGGGCAGTTTAGTGCAAGAGGTGAAGGATGGTGAACAGACACTATTTGTTCTTTGGTGATATTGTTGTTGCATGTGATTTTATTTCTTAAAAATAATGAAAAAAAACCAGACTGAGAAGAGTAGGAAGACTGAGGAAGATTTAGGAAGCCGAACAACGGAGCTGTCAACCAGCAGTTTCTGGGATCCCACAGAGGGATTTGCGTAGGACAGCAAAACAAGGCAGGACTCCGTAGCCACTAGACTGAAATTCACGGCATGGGATCCACATGTCACTGGGTGTTATTGACATGCTCACAAATGGGCAAAGATTGGAAATGGGTGTGCTGGACTCCTGTAGCAAACCTTTTAGCCACTTGCTGTCTATTTTGTGTATTGGGAATCAGAATGAGGCCACAGGTGCAAATTATGAAATGAGACACTAGAAAAATCTGCTGCAGAAGTCACATTTTAATGTGTGAGCTCTGCAATGATATGGCTTAGGTGGGAAAATCTCCCACCTAGGTGCTCAACAGTCCTACCAGCAGTGCTTCTGAGTGAATTGCCCATAACTGCCGCATAATTAGGATGTCCTCAGCCTTCTTGTGCACCAGTGATAACCTAGTTGTGGCAGCAAAGACTTCAATGCAGATGACAAAACCCCTTCTGGAAGCTGAGGTGCATAGACTTTACATTGTCTCAGTCTGGTTGCTTATCAACACTTGAACTACTCAGTTTAAAAGCCTTCTGTCTGAGTTTTCCTCCCAAAGGAAAAACTTGTTTTTATATCTTTAGTGTAATTGCTGGTGCACATGGTGTGAGCTAAAACCTGTGGGGAATATGACGAAAAACCAACGAGCTGCCATGCAAGATTTCTTGCAGAGTTTTTAGTCCTGAACTTTCAAAACAAGCCATTAGTTTCCAAAAAGGAGGTTGAAGGGGTAACGTATCCACCCATATTCACATTCATTTGGGACTTTTGATAATTGAGTGAAACGCTTGCATGAAACAGCACATCATATAAGTTGGACTTCAGATGCAGTATTTAAGGGATTGTCCTACCTATGGTAAGAGCAGTTATAAAAAGGTGATGAATGATGTAAAGTATTCATAGCTTGGGGTAAGCAATCATCAAAAAGTCAGCAGGTTTTTGTAGCATCTGTTTTTAGAATCGAAGTTTGAGGAGAATGAATCATTGTGTTGGATACTGGCAGATGTGAATGCCCAGCAGCCTTGCCTTCATGAGTGTCTGTAGCTCTTGTAAATGTTTGTGACAAATGCAGATCTGAAGTGGAGGAAAGAAAAGATTCTCTATGCCCATCTAGTTTTAGGGGGGGAAAAAGCATCTGGAAACAATAAAATGCCACTCTGACCTGTTTCAGTATATCTCTGTTTTGGCAGAGAGCAGGATGGGTACAGTGATGCTTTAGCCTTACTGTGAGAATGGAAGTGCAGGTAGCAAGAGGCTGGGATTTGAGGTAAAGAGAGAAAAATAAAAACTCATTTAAGCATTTTTTATTCTGTAGGTAGAGAACTGAAGCTTTCTGACTTGTTTTCAGTTCAGAATAAATGCATTTTCCTCATCGGCTCACATGCATATTATGCATAATCCTTTCGATATGCTTGCCAGCTGTGTGGTAGAGATAGGGGCTGCTGGGACTTCACAACATTAAAAATCGTGGAGATATTTCACCAAAAAAGAGCAGAAATAAAGTAATTATTTGCATAATCTTTCTAGAGTCGCCTAGATTTCTTGAAAGCAGCTTAACATGTTTAGAATAATCTGTTGGGGAAATATTAAGGGGAAAAATGCCCCCTTTTCCTTCTGACCATATGCATTTTGATTTTTCTCTTGGTCTGTGTCATGGGGAGACGAGACTGACTTAAACTGCTTTGTAATAATTTTAAGAATATTTTATTTCATAAGAATAGCTCATATTTTAAATACTGGCCGTTCATTCTCGTCCTGCAGAACAAAAATATATTGCAGCCGAATGAGGCCACAACAACTCATTTCACTATAGATATAGTAGTTCCATATATTGGGTTGGGTTTCTTCCACTCCTTATAGACGACCTTTTGCTCGTTTGTGATGTTTTACCTAGAAAAGAATACCCATTCCTCTGCCAAATCTCAGGAAGAGAGACAGGACTGTATGAGCATTATGCAGGTACAATCGACACTATATTTAGCTAGTCTACATTCATACAATAAGGGCTTATTTGTGTGTATATATTTTTGTTCTCTGTCTCAAACATAATTCTGTTCCATGTTACTTTATCTTTTTCCACTTTCTTCCCAGCCATTGAGATGAAAAAGAAGTCACAAAGGAGAGATATTTTTTTTCTCTGTAATATTCAGATCCCAGAGTAGTTTTGGTTTGGAGCTACAGAAAACAGCTGTTCTTCCAGAAAATAAAGCAACAAACAAAAAAACACAATACATTTTGTAATATTTATGGTCTATTTTTGTGCTTGGTATATAAATATCCAATACTTTTAGTCTAAATGTGCATACAGCAGTGTAAGTATCCAGTACAAAATCAAAACATCTGCAGCTCACAGATTATTAGTTTTTAAGAGAAATACGGTATTATAAAGAGAAAATATTTTATGTAGTTGCATAGTTACCTGCAGAACACCTTCACTTTAAGCTGTATTTCTTCTGAACATTATGTTGTGGTGTTATATGCTTATATGCTCATGAAAGTAATACTTAAAAGATCTAGTAAGTGCTTTTTAATAATCCCTGTATGTTCCAAATCAAACAGCTCTTAATTAGCTGTGAAATTATTGCTTTAAAAAAACTTCTTCAAGCAACTAAAGCAGATTTGGCCATTCATAAATTGCCATCCTACTCTCAGAAATGCATTTCATAACTCATGGCTTTGCAGCCATGGACATCTAAATGGAAAGCTGGGGCTGAACTCACAAAAGCTGGTGAAAATGGCACCGTGGCATTTGTGCACAAAGGTGTAGGTCTTGAATTGCAAAGATAGTACATGTAAGCATGAAACAATTATTCACTTATCTGCATTGGAGTAGATGGTTCATGCTTTCAGGAGCTACATCCTAGGCTTTAGAGTTTTCTGGCATCAGCTTCATTTGCCAGAGGTAATCTGTTCATAGGCTATAGTTCATAGGCTATACGCCCAAGAGGGTAGCATCTGTCTTAACACCAAACATTGTTATGCCAGTTGGCTTCTGTGAAGGTTAAAACCATTTGGGATCTGTCTACTTTTGTTCTGTCTTGATGTGATACTTGATTGCTT
Organism: Rhinopomastus cyanomelas; assembly: GCA_013400115.1. NCBI lineage: Eukaryota > Metazoa > Chordata > Aves > Bucerotiformes > Rhinopomastidae > Rhinopomastus > Rhinopomastus cyanomelas. The sequence continues at coordinate 103,361 of VXBP01010644.1, forward strand.
TGCATCCTTTGATTCCTTGCATTTGTTTAAATAAACCACAATGAAATAATTACAATTTACAGTAGTAGTAGAATTCAGTTTTTATATCATCCACCAAGAAGTAAACCCTAGAAAACAACTACAGCAGTACTTTCAGCACTATTGGAGACTGAAGAAGAGTGAAGACTTTAAAAACAATAAATATTTATTCACCAAAGTAAAAACCAAAACCAACAAATTAAAAAAAACCACCGTGCTAGTTTCGGACTTGTAAGATGATGTTACAAACCATACAATATTGAAAACAGTAGTAAAAGCTATAAAATGTGGCTTTGTTTCCTTATAAAATTTCAAGAAAAAATTTACAGGATATCTAACATCCTTTATAATACAAAGATAACTGTAACTTTTACAGCAACTGTAACATATGTGAGGATGTTTAAGTCTCTTTTTGTCAGATATGAAGCTGAAAGTTTTTAATAGCCTCTGGGTGTCAAATCTATAGCCTCAGGCTGGTGTTTGTAATTTAATAGAAGTAATGTATTATGAAAAGAGAAAAAACAGAGATTGCCCAGTAGCTATGAAAGCACATTTACATTATAATTATTAGGCACATAACAGCTTGAAAATAGATAAAAGGAATTTTAGAGTAGCATTGGCAGCAGCAATAGTATCATGTGCTAAAATGAAGCAGAGAAATATAGCTCTAGAGAAATTATTTTTGAGCAGAGCAGTGGTTATAGTCAAAAGGTCATCCTCATCTCAGCTGCTGACTTGGTTGTAATGTAAATCACTCTAGGGAAGTTGTGTGTAACTTAGAAACATCATCTTCCTGAGCTCTCTGAAGCTGTGTGGTGTTACACATTAGAAAGACTAGACTTTTCAGAGCATACTACATTGGTTTCAGTAATTTGTAGGTGATTTTTAAGTTTTGCTTTTCTTTTGAATGTTTCCATTTGCGCAAACTCAATTTCAAGTAACTAATACTGCAAAGTATGTAGTGGTCCTTCCCTGAAAACTGAATCCTATGAACTAGATTCTCAGAAGAGCTTTGCACTGAAGAGCACCCAACTGGAAGCCAAATAACAGATCACTTTTTTCCCAAAGTGACAACATTCATTGCTCTCAGGAGAATACTGAAGACCTTGTCTGTGTTACAAAGTGACCGAATCTCTGCGGCAACTGATTATTTCCCAGAGCATTATGTTAGCATGTGAATATATCTTTTTCACTTTTCAATGTCTCTGTAACTACATTTAGGTAAAGAAGATTTTGCTTTCTGTATCTGATACAGCTTTACCTCATCTATCTTAAATAACCACATACAGGTATGGTAGCCTGAGAATTCCTTTAACTGTTCCCTGTGGCAGTTTCTGTCCTCTACTTCATCCACTTGCCCTCTTTTTCTTCATATTACTTCTGCTAAGGACTGTCAGTCATACCTTGTGGTCATGGCCATCAGCACGTGTCTTCAGAAGAACTCTGAGTGCTTGCTTTATGCTTTGCTGGTGGATTTATTTGCTGTTTTTCTTGGTGTCCTCCTACCAGTTGCTATAAGCTCATGTTTTGTTCTCCCTGTGCTCCCCACTCAGGTCACTACAGCAATTCACTAGTGTCAATCATCGCTGCAGGTTCTGACTTCTGAAGGTAATGTGGATAGCCAAGCTGGATTTCTTTTGTAATTGAGAATTAGAGTTCTGGAATAGGGATATCATGCCAGTAATTTGGAAACACTGGATCTGTTTCTTTCCCTTTTCCTTAGAATGAGAAAAGTTCCATGAGCAGGGAGTTCTGTTCACAGATGTGTGACTGTCCAAATATAAGACAGTTATCCCATCCCCTTTTTGTGCTTCAAAAAAAGGACTGTCATGTCCCTTCTCAGGTCAGTAATTTTATGGAGGTGCTGCTGACTATCCTGCCAAAATAAATTCTGTGCTAAAATTCTCTTTTTTCTATCACTGAGTGCTATGATCTGGGTGTATCTGTTTCTGTCAGGATCCCTCAGAGACAGGCTCATAAGATCTCAGGGTCCTGTGTGATTTCATGATTTCTCATGTATGGTACACAATGACATAAGGATATGCATTATCTGGTTAGAGCAGAAGTAGGGATTACCCCTTACCAAGGGGTTTTAAGAAGAAAAACCCCTTGGTAAGAAAGAAGTAACAGTAGACATATAACTCTTAATTTATTTTTCCCCTTGACCACAGGCAAACCACTGGGTTTTTGGTTGTTTTTTTGTTTTGGTTTTTTTTTTTTTTACAAGACTGGAAAAACTAGAATGTGTCCATTTATTTGCAGTGAAACTGCGGGTGCACTCTTGGGGATGACATGGGGAAAAGAACATTCAAAATTACCAGAATTAAGTAGGAGACTATGTCAGAGAAATGATGCATGCCATTCAATTCAGAATGTGAGAGCAATGGAACTACAAAGGAAAAACCAGAAGCAAATAAGATTTTAAAAGATGCTTATCACAGAACGCTAATCAACATAATGGAAGTACTAAGCAAACCCTTAAAATCATTCTCACAGATATTATGCACCACTTGTCACATCATTAAATGCAATTTAGAAGCGGCTGTCAGGTATACAGTGGGGTCTGTGTTCTCTCTGTCTACACAGAACAATCATATGCTTTAGGTAGAACAAAAAAAAAAAAAGAGTGCTGCTATTGAAGATACAGAATTAGACTAAGGGAAGCAGCCCTAGTCACTGTAGACCACTAAGCACGTGCTTAAATGTTTTAGTGCACTGGGCCTTTGTTCTTTAATAATTCATCTTCACTTTTATGAACAATTGTAAATACTTTTGTCTACTCTGTATCTTTAATAAGAAACTTGGACTGGTAAACCAAGCACTTTTGTCAAGAATTAAAGCCTATTTGCTTCAGTTTACGGTGGTTTAGTGCAATAACTGATAATTAAAATGGACAGCATAGAGATGGGAGTTTTTTAAAATCAGTTCTCCAAGTCTCTAATACACGTTTATCTTAAAATAGTCATGTTGCTACATAAGAGAGAACAACTGATTCTGCTCATGAACATACTTCGAGTGAGACTTAGAAGCAAATCAAATTCATATTGACAGCATACTTCAATTACTTAATACACAAAGTCCTGAAAAAGACAAAGTGCATGCTAAGAGGCAATTCATTTAGGTCACGGAAGGAGGGGGTGGCCACTTGGGATGATTGTAAGGATCTGGTGAGAGAATGTAGGGATTCAACTAGAAAGGCCAAGGCCTCCTTGGAATTAAACCTTGCAAGAGAGGTCAAAGGCAACAAAAAGAGCTTCTTCAAATACATTGCAGGTAAAACTAATGCTAGAGGCAACGTAGGACCCGTGCTGAATGAGGTGGCTAACCTGGAAACAGCATGCAGAGAAGGCAGAGATACTCAACACTTTCTTTGCCTCTGTCTATACTTCTGGGGACAGTCTTGACATTAGACCCCAGACTGCAGAGGAGGTTGAGGCAAGAGACGAGCCTTCCTTGGTTGATGAGGACTGGGTTAGGGATAAGTTGAGCAAACTGGATGTGCACAAATCCATGGGCCCAGACAGGATGCACCCACGTGTGCTAAGGGAGATGGCGGAAGTCATTGCTAAACCACTCTCCATCATCTTTGGTAGGTCCTGGGGAATGGGAGAGGTGCCTAGGGACTGGAAAATAGCAAATGTTACCCCAATCTTTAAAAAGGGAAAGAAGGAAGACCCGGGTAACTATAGAACAGTCAGCCTCACCTCCATCCCAGGAAAGGTGATGGAACAATTTGTCCTAGAGGCTGTCTCCAGGCACATCAAGGACAGGAGGGTCATTAGGGACAGTCAGCATGGCTTTACAAAAGGGAAGTCCTGCTTGACCAACCTGATAGCCTTTTATGAGGGCATAACCAGGTGGATGGATGANCCTGGTGGACAGCAGGATGACTATGAGTCAGCAGTGTGCTCTTGTGGCCAAGAGGGCCAACAGCATCCTGGGGTGGATTAGAAGAGGGGTGGTTAGCAGATCGAGAGGTGTTTTCCCCCCTCTACTCTGCCCTGGTGAGACCACACCTGGAGTATTGTGTCCAGTTCTGAGCTCCTCAGTTCAAGAGGGATGTGGAGCTGCTGGAATGAGTTCAGCATAGGGCAATGAAGATGATGAAGGAGGTGGAGCACCTCCCTTTTGAGGAGAGGCTGAGGGAGCTGGGTCTCTTTAGGTTGTTGAAGAGGAGACTGAGGGGTGACCTCATTAATATCTACAAATATGTGAGAGGTGGGTGTCAGGAGGATAGAACTGGGCTGTTCTCGGTGTCATGTAGTGATAGGACAAGGGGCAATGGTTGTAAGCTGGAACATAGGAGGTTCCACATCAACTTGAGAAGGAACTTCTTCACGGTGAGGGTGATGGAGCACTGGAACAGGCTGCCCAGGGGGGTTGTGGAGTCTCCCCTACTGGAGATGTTCAAGGCCTGCCAGGATGTGTTCCTGTGTAACTTGGTGTAGGTGATCCTGGTGTGTCAGGGGGATTGGACTAGATGATCTTTCGAGGTCCCTTCCAATCCATAGTGATTCTATGATTTTTTGAACAAACACATTATATGCCTTTGCAAATGAGACAAAATCGCCATTGCTACTTTTCAATAACTTCTGTAGTGGTAGTACTGATTTGCATTTTAAAGGGCTGGTTTTAGTGTTGTAGCGGGTTTGGGTCAATAAACTGGTGGAGTAGGTCTTTATGTGAAAGAACAACAGGAATGTACTGAGTTCTGTCCACGGGCAGATGAAGAGAGAGTTGAGAGTTTGTGGGTGAGGATTAAGGGGCAGGCTGGCATGGGTGACGCTGTCGTGGGTGTCTATTACAGACCACCAGATGAGAATAAGGAAGCTGATGAGGTTTTCTACAGGCAGCCTCACAGCTACCGGCCCTGGTTCTTATGGGGGATTTTCATTACCCTGGTATTTGCTGGAAGACTGACTCAACCAGCCGCCCATAGTCCAGGAGGTTCCACCAGTGCATTGATGACAATTTCCTGATGCAAATGGTGGAGGAGCCCACTAGGAGAGGAGCACTGCTGGATCTTGTACTCACCAACAACGCAGGTCTGGTTGAAGCAGTGAAGGTTGAGGGCAGCCTAACTTGCAGTAACCATGAGATGGTGGAGTTCAGGATCTCATGTGGCAAGAACAGAATACCTGGGAGAATCACAACCCTGGCGTTCAGGAGGGCCAACTTTGGCCTCTTTAGGCAGTTGCTGGGGGAATCCCATGGGACAGAGTACTGATAGGTAAAGGGGCCCAAGACAGCTGGTTAATATTCAAAGAGCACTTCTTTGAAGCCAAAGATCAGAGCATTCCAACAGAAATAAGTCAAGGAAGGAAGCCAGAAGACCTGTATGCTTAAATAGGGAGCTTCTGGGCAAACTAAAGAAAAAGAAGAAAGCCTATAGGTTATGGAAGGAGAGGATGGTCACTTGGGATGATTATAAGGATCTGGTGAGAGAATGTATGGATGCAACCAGGAAAGCCAAAGCCTCTTTGGAATTAAACCTTTCAAGGGAGGTCAAGGCCAACACAAAGAACTTCTTCAAACTAATTGCATGTAAAACTAAACCTAGAGGCAGTGTAGGCCCCCTAGTAAATGATGTGGGTGCCCTGGAGACAGAGGATGCAGAGAAAGCAGAGATACTGAACACCTTCTTTGCCTCTGTGTATGCTTTTGGAGGCTGTCCTGATATCAAACACTGAAGCATCTGAGGAAGTTGGACGAGAAGTTTGCCCTGCTTGATGATGTCTGGGTTAGGGATCAATTGAGCAAACTGGATGTACACAAATACAGGGACCCTGATAGGATGTGCCTGCAAGTGCTAAGGGAGACAGCAGAAGTAATTTCTAGGACACTCTCCATCATCTTTGCTAAGTCATTGGGATCAGGAGAGGTGCCTGGAAACTGGAGGATGGTAAATATCACCCCAGTCTTCAAAAAAGATAAGAGGACTCAACACTGTCTCTAGGCACATCAAGGACAAGAGACAGTCAATATGCCTTCACCAAAAGGGAGTAATGTTTGATCAACCCGATAGCCTTTTATGAGGGCATAACCAGGTGGACAGATGATGGCACAGCAGTGGATAAGGTCTATCTTGACTTCAGTAGAGCACTTGGCACAGTGTCCCACAGCATCCTCGTAGCCAAACTGAGGCAGTGTGGTCTGGATGATTGGATACTGAGGTGGATCATTGAGTGGCTACAGGATAGAAGCCAGAGAGTAGTGGTCAATGGGTCAGAGTCTTGTTGGAAGCCTGTATCTAGTGGAGTGCCCCAAGGGTTGGTACTGGGACCAGTCCTATTCAATCTATTTGTAATGAGTTGGATGAGAGATCAGCAAGTTTGCTGATGACACAAAGCTGGGAGGAGTGGCTGACACTCCAGTAGACTGTGCTGCCATTCAGCAGGATGTGGATAGTTTAGAGAGCTGGGCAGGGAGAAACTGAACGAACTATAACAAGGGTAATTGTAGAGTCTTGCATCTGGGCAAGAACAATCCCAGGTACCAGTATAGTTTGGGAATGAGCTGTTGGAGAGGAAGGGACCTGGGTGTCCTGGTGGACAGCAGGAAGACCATGATCCAGCAACGTGCCCTTGTAGCCAAGAAGGCCAACAGCATTCTGGGGTGGATCAGAAGTGGGGGTGCTTAACAGATCGAGAGAGGTACAGGCCTGTCAACCTGACCTCAGTGCCAGGGAAACTGATGGAGCAGGTTATCTTGGGGGCAGTAACTGCACACCTGAGGGACGGCCAAGGGCTCAGGTCCAGCCAACATGGGTTCAGGAAGGGCAGATCCTGCCTCTCCAACCTGCTCTCCTTCTATGATCAGGTGACCCGCTTGGTGGATGTGGGGAGGCCTGTGGATGTGGTCTATCTGGACTTAAGCAAGGCCTTTGACACTGTCCCCCACAGCAAACTGCAGGCTAAGCTGTCAGCCCACGGCTTGGACGGCAACACTCTGTGCTGGGTTAGGAACTGGCTGGAGGGCCGAGCCCAGAGAGTGGTGGTGAATGGTGCCACATCCAGCTGGCGGCCGGTCACTAGTGGTGTCCCTCAGGGATCAGTGCTGGGCCCCATCCTCTTTAACATTTTCATAGATGATCTGGATGAGGGCATTGAGTCAGTCATCAGCAAGTTTGCAGATGATACAAAGCTGGGGGCAGATGTGTCTGAGTTGGAGGGCAGAAGGGCTCTGCAGCGGGACCTTGACCGCCTGGACAGATGGGCAGAGTCCAACGGGATGGCGTTCAATAAGTCCAAGTGCCGGGTGCTGCACTTTGGCCACAACAATCCCATGCAGAGCTACAGGCTGGGGTCGGAGTGGCTGGAGAGCAGCCAAACAGAAAGGGACCTGGGGGTGCTGATTGATACCCGCCTGAACATGAGCCAGCAGTGTGCCCAGGTGGCCAAGAGGGCCAATGGCATCCTGGCCTGCATCAGGAATGGTGTGGCCAGCAGGAGCAGGGAGGTCATTCTGCCCCTGTACTCTGCACTGGTTAGGCCGCACCTTGAGTACTGTGTCCAGTTCTGGGCCCCTCAGTTTAGGAAGGACATTGAGGTGCTTGAGCGTGTCCAGAGAAGGGCAACGAGGCTGGTGAGGGGCCTTGAGCACAAGCCCTATGAGGAGAGGCTGAGGGAGCTGGGATTGTTTAGCCTTGAGAAGAGGAGGCTCAGGGGAGACCTTATTGCTGTCTACAACTACCTGAGGGGTGGTTGTGGCCAGGAGGAGGTTGCTCTCTTCTCTCAGGCAGCCAGCACCAGAACAAGAGGACACAGCCTCAAGCTGCGCCAGGGGAAATTTAGGCTTGAGGTGAGGAGAAAATTCTTCACTGAGAGAGTCATTGGCCACTGGAATGGCCTGGCCAGGGAGGTGGTGGAGTCACCAACTCTGGAGCTGTTCAAGGCAGGATTGGACGTGGCACTTGGTGCCATGGTCTAGCCTTGAGGTCTGTGGTGACAGGTTGGACTTGATGATCTGTGAGGTCTCTTCCAACCTTGATAATACTGTGATACTGTGATACTCTGCTTTGGTGAGACCACATCTGGAGTATTGTGTCCAGTTCTGGGCTCCTCAGTTCCAGGAGGACACAGTATTATTGGAGAGAGTCCAGCATAGAGCCACCAAAAGATGAAGGAAGTGGAACATTTCCCTTACGAGGTGAGGCTGAGGGAGCTGTGTCTCTTTAGCTTTGAGAAAAGGAGACTGAGGGGTGACCTGATTAATGTTTATAAATATGAGAAGGGTGGGTGTCGGGAGGATGGAACCAGGCTCTTCTCAGTGTCATCTAGTGATAGGATAAGGAACAATGGGTGTAAACTGGAACATAGGATGTTCCATATCAACCTGAGAAGGTACTTCTTCATAATCACAGTATCACACAGTATCACAGTATTACCAAGGTTGGAAGAGACCAAAAGTCCATTACCAAAAAAGCAAGCACCTCTGTGACCGGAACAAGTTTTATGAGAATCAAATTATCAAGGTAGAAGAAACTACTTCAGATTTAAGAATTTTTCTTTTATATTGATAGCAATGACAATAATGTACCTGAACTAAACATTATAGGTCAGGATCAAAATGTGAGAGATACTTCAGAGTATAAAAAAAAAGGATGACATTATTAAAAAGGGAGTAATTTGTATAAGAGCAGCTTGGAACAGAGGAAGTTGACTAATGTAATGACCCAGAATTACCATTAAAGGATGATTGCTGTTAATTTTTTGATTACTCAGTAATAGAACAAGCAGTGCAGTGATTAACTGTATCATGGAAAAATAGAGAGCTAATCTGAAGCAGTGCTGCCATGAAATCTAGAAAAACTCTTATCTGGATTGCTGCAGATATGTACGGTTTATAAACTAAGGAGGAACTTGTAGCAAACTGAATGTAAGGCTAGCAGGGACCTAGAACAAAAGCATTATACAAATTATGCAAGGTCACTGTGGTGCATCATTGTATCAGAAGTTTTAAAACGGTTACATAACAAGAATCTTTGTACAGACTTCCATGCCTACTGTTTTATACCAGGTATTATTGCAGAACAGCAAGGTTTGCATACACACTGTTAATTCTTTCTGAAGTCTGCTTCTTGGGCTTTGTTGCATACAAAGCAGTGTGACAAAATCAGTAATTCCTACCTGTCCTTAGCTTTACAGGCAAATTGGACAAGAGAAAGATGAGTACTCAGGTTTGTTTTAATTTTCTTTTAATTAAAAAAAAAATAAATAATGTACTTTGTATTAAGTAAGTGTTTTGAATATAAAATGGATTCTTTTACTGTTTCTTCAACATCTGAGTGCTGTTGTTTGTATCTGAATTAAATGGCCTTACATGGATTATTGGTAAATAGTTGAGAAAATAGTGGATGTCTCAGTGTGCTGGAAGTGAGTTGCTCCGTTGACAGTTGGATATTCTTGATATGTCTCATTCCAGCACATCTGGTAGTAAGAATCACCTGAAATGATAACCTTGCCTGATTTATGCATCTTCTGCAGTTGTTATTCTGTCATAGGCAGAGGGTGTTGCCACCATGCTCCTCCCCATTGTCATTTTCACTGGAAGAATACTGATAAATGCTCCTCCTCTTTCCACACATAATGGAACAATAAATCACTCTACCCAAAATGTATTCTGAATGATGGAGTCACTGTTGAAAGCGTCTGATACTCTCACCTAAAAAAATATACATAATTCTGGGGATACAGTAGAGATACTGCTCAGTGTTATTAAGAAATTATAGAACATAATTTTTAGTGTCTGAATTTCTCCAAGATCAGTGCCATGAACCAGCAGTACATAAGTCAATATCTAAGTCCCCCAGCTGATGACAGAAGTCTTACTGTAGATCCAGGTAGATAATATCCACTCTGCCCTTGCTTACCCATGCTGTCATAGGTGGCTATCAGATTGATAAAGCATATTTTTCTAATGGTGAAGCTGTGTTGATCACTCCTGATAATTTTAATTTCCTTCCATGCTTAAGAGAGAACTTCCAGAATGAGCTGCGCCATCACCTTTTCCAGGATGGAAGTAAGGCTGACTGGCTTGTAGTTTCCTGGGTCCACCTTCTTGCCCTTTTGGAAGACTGGAGTGACACTGGTTTTTCTCCAGTCTTCAAGCACATTTCCTGTTCTCTGTGACCTTTCAAAGATTATGGAGAGTGATCTATCAGTAATTTTTGCTAGCTCCATCAGTACTTGTAGGTGCATCTCATCCAAACCTATGGATTTGTGTCCAGCTTGCCTAAATAATCTCTAACCCAATCCTCCTCGATCAAGACAAAGTAATCTTTTCACTAGAATTTCTTTTTTTACCTCTGGGATTTCTGGCCAGCCTTAGCAGTCAACAAGGCATTTGATACCTCTACTTTTCACTGTTCTACATTAAAGCAAGACTAACTAGATAATTCAATTGTTGTAGCTGAAGCTTCTATTAATTTTTAATATATTCAAATCTGATTTTCAGAAATTTTATTTAGAAATAATGCAAAGAATTATAAAAGATATACAGTACATAAAAATTAGTATTTAGTAGCTGCTTTATCTACTAAAATGAATGGAGAATAAAATGTATTCTAGTAAATTTTTATCTTGGACCTTCTTTGTATCTCTAAATCTCTAGACTTCTCTTACCATTGAAAAATACCCTTTCATATTTGTCATTTATTCTGATTTACATTTATTCTGTACACTTACTATGTACAAACACTTTTGGAATCTATTTTCTTATTGTTGCAAGTTTAAATAGAAAAATATTATAGTTAATAGAAAATTTCATATTAAGACAAAATGGTATTTTAAAGTGCCCCCCCCTTTTTTTGATTCATTTTAATGTAAAAAAACCCAAACAACCCAAATCAGGAAGGGGTTTTATGAAGACAGAAATGCCTTTGTCTTTCTAAATTGCAGTCATGTAATAAAATATGATAGACGGTCTTTCTCTTAACGTTCAAAGTTGTCATTCATTTTAGTGTTCATCTGAGATTTTGCTAACACTGCAAAATTAAGTGATTTTGGTATATATTTCCCCATATCTGTTTGTTTGATTTAATGCAGGTACCTCAAGCGCAACTTGCAATAGTGTAGTGTGGTCTTCCCGAGATATTTTCTCGGTGCTCGCACCCCTCAAAAAAAGAAAGAAAATATTAAATATGCACTGCACTGTTATTAAATAAATCGTGATGGTCTAGAAGGGGTGATTTGCCTGCATTACAGGATCACCAATGGTTTCATATTGTTAGGCAAGCATTGCTGGAGATGATGAGTCACCTTCTAAGGGCCATCCAGGAGCTTGGTGGAACTAGTGACCCACTCTCCCCGAGGTGCAGGGTTATTCCTGAATTTCACTGTCAAGAAGTCAAGGTCAAGAAAATTCTTCAACTGTGTAGTACTTGCATGCCTCTGGAACTGTGCTTTGAGGAGGGCACCAGAAAGACTGAAATGCTTGAGAGTGATCCTGCAAACACAGAAGGAAAACTTCACAGTTTTCTGACCTTTGTTTTAATCCCTTCTGTTCTCTCTGTCTAATTTTGGTCATGATGTTGCTCCATTAAGCACTAAATATAATGGCTTTGCCCCTCCCCCCCTCTACCAGTACCCAATGCATAATAATATAGAAATCACATGGATGGTGCATGGAAGCCATGTATGAGTACTCACTATTCATGTGTGATATAAATACTATCTAAAGGTAAAAAATGATAAATAAATATAGGATGCAAATGCACAGTAATTCAGAAATCTTTGTGGCCTGGAAAATTTGTATTGGCTTGATTCATGCAGTTTGTACTGAACCAGTTTGAGGACCCCCTTTTTAATGCTGGAGGAAAAGGTGTATTTTTTACTGTGCTGATATGTTATCTGTTGTGTGTAAAGTGACCTTTTTTGTATGGTCACGTATCAGCTGGGATGCCATCTGTATAAAGGAAGATGGCAGGTGATCAATGAGGAAAGAGTAAATACTCTTTGCAGCAGAAGTAGCAGCTAGGACCTTTCAGTTGTGTTTGCTTTACTTTCCCCAGTGTTTATTACCAGCAGATGTGCTCAAAATGTTGGTCTTGGAAATATGACTGGAAGGGAAGATGTGAGACTTATTGTGTGGCTATTGATCTATAGCATCAAATTTTTTAAAAAATGTGCTCCTTGCAAAAGAACAGTGTAATAGGAGAGAAGCCAGGCTGGAAACACAACATTCTTTGAGATTTAGTTCTTTCATACTGTTGTTATATTTTTATTTAGAAGTACGGCAATATTTATCACTGCGTTGTCTTACTCTTCAAATCATGCATCTTACACTATATTTTGAGACTTCCTTTTCTGTCATAAGGCTTATTGCTGTGCACTGAATATTGCTCATATTGCAAGCATGGAGAATAGGAGAAATGTTATCCACTTTATGGAAAAGTTACCACATGTGCATTTACGTTTCTACGTTGTAGCATTTACATTGCAGTTTTCAATGTGTAAACTCATATAGAATAATCTGAACTGTGGTTTTGTAAGGACGATGTATGTCTTGATTTCTTTTTAAAAGTTTTTGGTAAAGTGTGAAAGGAAGGTGCAGGGCTTGCTTCACCTTAGAGATTGCTCCTTTGCCTGTGAATATTTGAAGTGAAAATATTTTGCCTTCTGACCACAGAAGGAATGCTTCTATTTTGTAACAAAACGTGTGGTGGCAAAACGATCTCTCTCTGTTCCTTGTGATTTGCAGCACATTTTATGACAATTTATGCTCTTAACATTAATTTTCTGAGTGTGAAGAAATTTACAACTACTCACTTGGTTAAAATAACAAAAGTTCTTCAAAATTCTAGGGAAACATGAAAAAATACCTAATACAAAACTATTACTTCTTTCCTCCTCCCTCTAGCTCTCTCCACAATATTTTCTACTGCTTTCTTCATCCAGCATCCTCTGAAATACTGTAGGGCAACTGAAGGCTGATGGTGAAAAGGAAGCAATAGAAAAAAGAAGTGTGGAAGAAAGTTTTAGAAACATTGATGGGGAAAAAGCAATAAACCTATAAGCTGGTTTGGCATGTCAAACTTCAAGAAAGGCAAGAAAATTAGGTCTGCCAGATTAGAAAATGGTATCCAATTCCTGCTGGAAGCTAATGGGAAGTCTGTTACAGAGAAGTGTGCATTTTGCACACGCTCAGATGTGCTCCATGAAGCAAAATGCCAGTTTTCCAGGACACAAGGGAGGAAAAAAAAAAAGAACTGATTTAATGATATTTCTTTTTTCTTCTTGATTTATGAATTCCAGGAGAAGGGTGCTATTTTATTTTCTTTTTGAAGCTGTTAAATTCTACAGAGAATTGCAGGAGCTGATGTGCAAATATCACGTCACCAAAACATAGCAATCTCCAAACCAGGATACCTCTCTGGACTGTCAGCATGGGATTTAATTATAAGCATCCACAGTGTAAATACTTATCTCTGAGCTAGCCATCGTCTCATTAAAAAACACATGGGACATTTCTAGGGTGTGATTTATCTTTTCCAGAGTAAGACATTTCTGTTAGAGAAATCATGCTCTAAAAGCATCTGTTTTTATCCATTTGCTTTCAAGCAAGCCTGTACTGAAGAGCTTAGATGTAGACATTAACAGCGAAGGCATGTAACGTTAGAGACTAATCCTATTTTTTTGTTTACTTTTGAGGGGACAAGAATTTCTGATTCTCTTTCCTATCCCTGCGGGAATCCCCCTGTGCAATTGTGCCCAAAAGATTTATGTGGCAAACTGCACTACTCCAGACAAATGAGGCACTGTGGAAAACAAACAAGTCAGTCTCAGTCTGCTTGTTCTTATATCAATTACTTCTTTTATCAGTAGTCACCTAAACTCCCATACCCACACTCTCTGTTGGAGATACGCAAGGCTACTCTGACCACACAGGTTTCAGTGATGGCTGCAGGTGATTTTTACTGTTAAAGGTAGTAACAGTGATACTCTGTGAGCCAACATTTTCCTTTGTAAATGTAATTTGATTATGTAATTCGAAGTCATTTTGAGGATATTGAATTTCCTTGCTACTTTGGAATGAACTACAGGGCAATGTGGTGACACACTCTGATTATTCACAGCAGCTGCTTTTATGCCTAGCAGTGGTTTTTAGGACATGGTTTCCCTTGTAAGAGAATATTTGAGTAAAGGAAAGGAAAAAAGGGATGTTCTGTGTCCTTATCTGTCATTGCTGTCAGTTATTTCCGGGTCAACCAACTAAATGACTACTACAGAAATGAACCAGTTTTGCTTCTTACTTTCCTGTTGTTTGTTCTAAACAAAACCACGCACAAAGAAACAAAAAGGTACGCTAGTATAGTTCAGGCCAATCCACCAATTTCTATAATCTATGGCTTGGCAGACCCTCGGTAATTTATACTTAGAACACAACCTGCAGCTTTTATAGTCTCTTAAAATCTAAACAAAGCCTTTTATATCAGATTTAACATTTCCTTAATTTGGAAAATGTATTCAGCTTTAATATTGCTAATGACAGAAGCATTCCTCCAAATGTGAGTCCTATGGAAAACATCAGAGAACTTCTCCAGGGTCTTCTTATACTCCATTCTGCGTTCAGCATATATGGGAATCTGCTAATGACAAACAGCATACATTTTCCCTTTCTTACCCATCCTTCAAAGGCAACTGCTGATAAGTTACAATTTTCCCCTTTTAACTAAAAAGTCCTACATTAAAGACCCCCTTGTCTCTATATTTCCCTGCTTTTAAGCAGCAAACCAATTCAAAGAAAGACCCCTTGCATGCAGAAACACATTTGTTTGCAGATAACAATTCCTCCCTGGTGTTTGCCACATATTTATTTTGTCTCAGCACTATAAAAAAGGGTCTCACTGCTGACTCAGAAGGAGCTCATTATGGAAAGACTTCACCTTTCAGTTGCAAAAGATGTTTCCTTGAAATGATAATGTAATGCGTGTTAGATCAGCCATATGTAGCCGTTAGGCTATTCTTTTGATCGGTTGGAAAAGCATTTGTTAAAAAGATGCTTTATTGATTTCCTGGCTGGTTTTTATACTGTTTGGATCATCTGTACACACACACACACACACACATATCACAATTTTACTACTTCAAAGTGGTTAATAAGTTCACACAACTCAGGAGACTGAACATGAAATGGAGCCAGCTCTTTCTGTGGAGAACTCTATTGTTCAACCTTTGATAGTAAGAGTCTTAGTTGCACACCGAGTATCTCCTCTAAATTATTTTTAAAACAAACTCCCACAAAGAGAACACCAAACACTAAAGCAAAAAATATATGGCTCTCAGGGATATAAACATAGCAAGGGGTGTTGATTAAGATTTCGGTGAGTTCAGATGAGAAGATATTACTGAGCTTGCACAGGCTCAGTACAGATATTCTTTTCTGCTAGGCTATCCACATTTGCTCCTTCTACATTGTTATTTTAGGATGTTTTAGCAGTAAAAGTTTGAGACATTGTAAGTGTTAAAATGGAACATATGCTTCTACATATAAATTACTTGAGCTATGCAATGTATATGTAGTTAAATGTCATGGGCTTTGTTGGCCTTGAATCTCTCTTGGATCACAGTTTTAGAAGTAGGTTATTGCATTGAAGTGTGGATTAAAATTTCTGTTTGATAAAGTTTTAAGATACTTTCTATGTCTTTTTTTTCCTCCTTTTTTATTGGTTTGGTTTACTAATCTGCTAATATCCTTCTGTGACCTAAGGAGCCATCATTACATCATTTAGATGAGTCTTCTGAATAGAAATTTTAAAGAACTGTTTTAACTGCATTGTGGTAATTCATCTTTGATTCCCTGTCTAGGAACGCTCGTGTCCTTTCCTCTGAAAGTGTGAAATGTCTGAGTGGCATTGCTACCATGTATTTCATATCAGTGTGATGCTAATGTTAACAGCAAGCCTGTACACCTCTGTGATGTCATGAACTATAATCTACAATTTGACTCTGGTCATTCAAATGATCAAGCTACTTACTTAAATGTTTGGCTTTCGCTGTGTCCTGGATAGGCTATCAAGGGAGAAGATTCCGTCTTGATATAAGTTTTAGAGTTTTTTTAGGTGGTTAAATTAAAATGCCTAAACTAAAGCTTTCTTGTGTTGCAAAGTCATTGAATTTATCAGGTATGAAATTATGAAAATGAAATCACCCAACAAGAATATTTTCAGTATTTTGTGCAGAAATGTCCATGTGTATGCAGCATCCAAGGAATCCTGAGAATGAAAATGTTTAACTGAAACCATTTAAATTTCAGTACCTGACTCTTCTATCTATGAAGCAGGGATAATAGACTTTTTTGCCTCTCAAAAGGATTATCAAAATAAATATATTAAAGTTTGCAAAGAGCTGGAATATTATGGTAATTGATACCATATGCCCAACTAAGATAGCTGGGAATAATTTCTGAAGAGACAAGAGTTTTTATTCATATACTCTCAGAATCATCAAGGGTGTAAAAGACTTTTATAATTCTTCTGGTGCAACTCCCATCTCTAAGCAGAGCCAGCAAATCTTCCCTTTCTCAGTCTAACTCTATGAATAGAAGGTATCTGACCTTGAAAAAGACGAAGAGTCACTGTTAAACTCATTGGACAAGTTATTTTTTATTTTGTTGGCGAAGTTGAAACAAAGTCAATTAGAAAATAAAGCATTGTTTTCATTTCTTGAAATGATACAGTGAAAATATAGGTCTGAGTTTGATGCTTTATTTAATTTGTAACATCTTTACTCATCTCAAAACTTTAATATTTATGTACTATTGAAATGATTATAAAGTCAAAACTCAATTGTTTGCTCCACAATTTTGAGAAAATTCTAATCTAACTGATTAATGCAGTCTTTGAGCATTTTTGTGTCAACAAATCAGTATTTGTCGTTGGAAACTGAATATAATTCACATAAAAATTTTTTGACTGTGACTGTTTCTGTCCTTTTCATATTTTTTCTTCTAAAGTAGTTAACACCTGTTTTCTTCTAGGATGCTCCTTTAGTTAACTAGACTTGTACATATAGACAAAATCAAGAAAACTACTGTTGTTTCTGAGGGAGGGTTCATTTAATTCTGGACTTGTGGAACTTTTTAAGTAGTAAAGTTTTTATTTATTTGACAGCATATAAATTCTCTTTGATCTCAGGGGTTGTGTTTTAGGATTTACATCAAATTAAGCCAAATCTTTTGGGCTAGTGAATGGTGTTTTGCCATTCATCCCTTAAAGTTTTTTCTCTTGGTGACATGAGGATAGTAGAGAAAGGCATCATGTTACCTGATTCCTGATATCTGCAGATTACTAAATTCTCGTCTTTGGATGAATGTAAATTTGAAAGTTGAAGTGAAAAATCACTCCATCATATGACCCACACCTTCAGAAAGATGATGCCTGTTCATACATGCCTGTTTGGCAAAGTTATTCGGTAACGTGCCATGGCTTAATTGGATGGCTTTGGCGCAGGATTAGCAGAAAATTATCTCAGTATATGGAGAAGGCAATTATCAACAAGTGCACATCAATTAATTGTTTATTCCTTAATATTTTCCTTGATATTTTAGGATAGTGATATATTTCTTTAGATTATATTTAACCCCTAGCAGTCACCGTAATATTTTCAAAGTCTCTGAAATGCTTATGCTGAAAATACTGCCAATTCTTTTACACTACAGATATTCATCTATCTAATGTAGTCCAATGTATCTTATGAGCAAGACAGTTTCTAGGTTAACTCTCTTAAAAAAGCAAAACAAACCAAAAAGAAAATAAAAATAAACCTCCCCCTGCCCCAAAAAGAATGTTCAGTTTTAATAACTGTGTTCCTGAATATTTATATTAAATCAGGATAGTTATAAGTTACTCTGCACTGGTTAGACCGCACCTTGAGTACTGTGTCCAGTTCTGGGCCCCTCAGTTTAGGAANGAAGTTACTCCTCTGATGGATGTACTTTTAAAAAATGTATGTTATACCTATCATGTTTTGAGCAGTAGATCTGTTTGTACTCTTTCACTTTTCAAAGACTAAATCATCACTTTTCTAATTAATATTTTTATCCTTTGATGTACTGTCATTCTCATTTATCTGCATTCCTTTTTAGACCACTGAGTCCTTTGAATGCTTGGTGGTCTGCATGTAGAGTTTTGATCCTATATTACAGATTTTATTCTCTGTTGCCATGCCTCATTAAGCATGTAAAATGTTAATATACTTTAAAATATATATAATATTCTTAGTGTTATTTTTCCATGTAAACAGTTGCTTTCCTTGCGACAGGTGTGTCATGAGTGTAAGGGGGAGTACTTGATCTCTCTCCTGCATGCACTGGGTAATACCCAACTGGGAAGAACTTTTTGAACCAGTACTTCAGAGCAGAGGGGTTCATTACCTTTGGAAGTCAACTCACCCAACATATAATGAATGAGCCACTGCATTCTGAAACCAAACAGTGCTCATGATTTAGTTCTGTATTGTTAGTTTTCAGATTCTGTACTATGGTTTCTTCATCCGTCTTGTTTGTTCTCTTCACTGTTTGAACTGTGTGGGAAATGCTGTGCACTTCCCGTTGGAATTAGAGATGGCGTAAGACCACGTTGTTTTGTTTTTTGTTAAAACTACTGTCAGTTTTGTTCTGATGACTGGAAACTGTGGTGCATTTGATCAGATTACAAACACTAGGGAATGTTTATGACCATGTGCTGTGGCATGGAGATGCAATGGAAATGCTGAGCAGAGCTTCAAGTGTTGTGTGTTAAACAGGAGGGAAGGAGTACAAGGGAAAAGTAGCTTTCTGACGACTGCTAAGAATCTGGAAGTTGGCATGATCAGTAATGCACCTGCAGCCCAAAAAGTACCTGTATTTCAAGGGTTGCAAAACTCTAAATGTTCAGGAGGAGATGAGAAATCACATGACACTGAGTGTGTGGTGGTTGTTTAACTGAAGACTTTGTTGTCATTCCCAGACTTTGAATCATAGAATGGTTTGGGTTGGAAGGGGCCTCCAAAAGTCATCTAGTCCAACCCTACTGCAATAAGCAGAGACAACTTTTACTAGTTTAGGTTGCTCAGAGCCCTGTCCAGGCTGACCTTGAATGTTTCCAGGGATGAGGCATCTAACCACTCTGAGCAACCTCTTCCAATGTGTCATCATCCTCACTACAAAAAAAATTTCTTCCTTATCTCTAGTTTGAATCTACTCCATTTCAGTTTAAAAAATTCTGTTGCCACAGGGCCTGCTAAAAAGATTGTCTCCGTCCTTTTTATTGACCCATTTTAAGTGCTGACAGACCATAATAAGGTCTCCTCAGAGACTTCTCTTCTGCAAGCAGAACAACCTCAATTCCCTCAGCCTCTCCCTATGGGAGGTGTGTTGTACCCCCAGATCACCTTAATGGCCATCCTTTGGACCCATTGCAACAAATCCTTGTGTTTTTTGTGTTGAGGGCTCCAGAACTAGATGAAGTACTCCAGGTGGAGTACTACACCAGAGCAAAATAGAGGAGCAGAAACACCTTTTTCAGGAGAATCTAAGTTTATCTATTGACTTCTGCAATAAAAAAGGTTAAGTGTGTATTTCTATTACAAACTGTGATAGGAAGAACTGCTGTTTTTCTTGAGCTGTTCTTAGATATATCAAACAGCAGTAGTCTGTAAGCAGCAATGAGTGAGATCATGGCTGAAATTGAAACTCACCCAGTCTGTGCTAAAAAGGATGTTGCAAATTAGAGCTCCATTAAACGTTCTAAAAAAAGCCCCCAAATAATCCTGAAAACACATCTTACCGTAAGCAAGTTAAAGAGCAGGATCTATTTTGCTTATTAAAGGCAACGTCTAGCTTTCAAGCCTGATTTTACCACAATATAAATGCACACTTGGGGAGAAACTTCATGAAAGTGCAATGAAGTCTGGAAATTGTGGACTTCAGAGTGTGTACATTTGTTACTTTTTTGGGGTATCTCCTAGCTCAAAGATAGCCTCCGGTAATATAACCATTGGAACAAATTGTGAAATGTTGTGATTTCCCTACCCTGTTGTCTTTCTACCCACTCCTTGGGCAGTCTTCAAAAGCCTAAGTTTGAGACTGCTGAAAGGTAGTGAAGACAATGCCCAAATCACAAAGGCAACATTTATGTGCCCTGTTATAGGAAGGATCATGTTAGATGTTGGTAATGTTCCTAAGACATGTTTTTATGTAGATGAATTTCTTTCTTAAAACAAGGGTGAGAATGTTTGTTACTACGGCTGGCCCTTTTCCAGTTTGCTTAAAGTAACCAAAGCTGCATTAGAGTGCACTGAATGATTGCAGCCAACTTAAATGGTTGTTAGATAGGGTTCAGTGGCCACATCTCTAGTGATAAATAAAACAGGGCTAAGGAGTGAGCTTGAGTGCCAGACTGTCCAGTGTTGGTTGTGAAATGCTGCCTAGCTGTTACAGGGTTCCTGGGTGTGATTTTTGCCAATGCCAGCCAGATACTACAGCCTGCAGTCCTCAGTGAAGACCACATACTTCCCAAGCCAGCATTATGTACAAGACAGTATCAGGGACAAGTCCTACCATCTTACTCAGCCATCGCTTGAGTGCAGATAACATCAGGACTTCTGTCCTTTGTTGGACTTCTGATACTACTCAGAATGTACATGAGAAATCCTACTTTGTGTTTGTTCCACTGAATCCCACAGATAATTAATTACCTAAATAATAAAATGCATTATGGAAAGAAGTTACTAAAAAAGTAATTTCTGTGTTGTTTTCGTAGGAATCATGTTTAGAGATGGCTACTAGGGCAGGTAGAACACTGTTGGTGGCAGCAAAGCAGCAGTTCACTTCATAGGTTCTTAGCAGGCCGTGTCCTGCTGACTGAATATAAATATAACAGCAGTGCTGATTTTCTAGTACTGGAGCTGTGAGAGAACTGAAAGGAGGTGAGCTTTTCCTCTACTTGTATTTCAGGATTGGTTTTCATATTTTATCATTTGTGTGCAATTCCATGATCGAAATCGCTTGTTTTCTGAGACTCTTGTCAATAGCTGAGCTACAGCAGTGTGAATTACTTGATGATTCGTGGCTTAGTTTGGCCCTTTATAGAATGGTTCTCGAAATATCCCTTTGACTGTTATTGGCACTTGCAGCTGATGCATCTGAGTAATGATGTTTCAGAGAATGTAGAGTTTGCTTTCTCACAAGCAGCTTTCCCTCATGAAACTGGATCCTGCAGCACGTAACATACTGTCCAAGGCCAGCATTTCAGTGTTGCAGAAGCATGGTGCGCTCAGCTCACCTTACTTGAAAAAAGAACTGTTTATTCCACTTTCCTGAAGCACTGCACTGATGCAACCCTTTAAGTACATCAGTCCAGCACTGGAAAGTGTAGACTGTACTTGCCTCTTGGCATATGCCTGTACCACTTCACAGAGGCAGAGAGGAAATTAGCATATTTGTGTTTGCTAGACATTGTTCTTGCTTTATTTCCTTGTGGAATCATTCCTTGCTGTGTAAGAACTAAAGAAAGGAGGGAAGTCTAAACAAATATGTTTCTGGGAGAGTAACCTGAGTTTTCTGCAGTCAGATTAGGATGTTCCTTGGTTGCAGAATGCTGTTCATATCTGTCATATTTATTTTCCTCTGCCTTGGCTTTCTTTTCCATCTGAAGTCAGTCTTGAAGAAATTAACACTAAAATAAAAAGGCAATAGATATCATTTATCTGAACAGCAGAATTGAACAATGAATGGAACACTGAGCAATAGAGTTACTGCCACTTTTTCAGTCACAAAAGTAACTTAACAAAAGACTGTAATTATATCTCCGATTACTGATTTGAGCTATATGAGGTCTTGTCTAAATTCATGTTATTTGACAAGTGGTGAAGCTGAAAAACCTCATTTAAAATGTTAAAAAGGCCCCTGAACAAATCCCAGAAGAAATAAACTAAAACAGTGACTCAGGGAATCTGATACAATTTCACTATCTCATAGAGACTTTTTCTGTTGGAGAAGAGGTTTTATTAATGAATATGCTAAATCTGGTGACAGTCTTGTTTTCTAATTCCAGTTTCACATGTTCATTTCACACACAGATAAAATGTTACTTAGTTTACCTCTCAGGCTCATAGGAAACACTGGAAATCACGTATAGAGCTCAAGGCCAGAAATCTGTCAGTATTATGATAAGGAGATGTTGTGTACTTAATAATCCTTTCTGTCTCCAAGAGAATGTTTTCTCATCCAAGGTGAAATTTTGGAAGTTTGAGTACATATGCGTGTGCACACATACATGGTAATGACAAAGCATCCGTATCAAATTCTGTTCTTTTTTAATTTTTCCCCACCAAGCTGAAGTAGACTGGATTAATAGTCGATGTTTTGCCGCAGTTAATGCTGCCTAGAAAATAGCTACCTGTAAGAATTCACTGCCCCAAGAATGGGAGAAGCATAATCAATCAGTGACTCAGAATGGCAGTAAATCTAATGGACTTCTGAGCGCTGCAGGCATGGATGATGTTCTCTACTTGCAGGTTCATCCTTAATGATAACATCAGAAGGGAGACACAATTGTTATATCTTTGCTAAATCTTATCCCATATTCTGCAATCACTGGAAACATTTTATTTACCAAATAAAATTCTCAGTGCTAGTTTATCTGGTTCTACAGCCTCAGTAGCCTTGTAAAAAAGGAGGAAAACAGGCTCTGCCCTAATACCGTGAAGATTCGGTTAAATGAAGTGGCAACATCCTCAAAATCTTGTTATTTTCCTATTTTTCTCAGTTCATGTGAGTTTTAAAATATTTTCCACTTGCTGGTTTTTTTTTTTTGTTTGTTTGTTTGTTTGTTTGTTTGGACTTTTCTGCCATGCAAGTGATTTGGAAGAGTGTATTCTAGGTAAGTGCATTCAGAGTGCTGCAATGTGGGAGGACTCCTATATCATATACATGGGCACATTTCTGAGAAGGTACCTGCTTGAAATAGCCTTTATGTGAGCAGTGATGTGATTTCATGCACCTGCATATCACAGCATGGCTAGTACCAATAAATCACTAGATCCTGTTAGGGACATTGAAGGAACTGCAAGTAGTTAAATGTAGACTATAATGGTACTGCAAACAGGGCACTTAATAGGTAGCAAACACACCTTGTGTGAGAAAGAAGAAAATGGTGCTGGCAAATTAACCTGTTAAATGCCAGAAAGATGAAAAAATACATTTGTAAAAAGACAAATAGGTAGTTTGATATGTATACAAATTTCCTCCCTAACTTTCTAAAGAAAATAACAGTAGTGGCTTGTTGGCTGTGAGACTGGAAAATATGGCATTAAAATGCCTGGACTGTAAAATGGCTGCTGACACTGGGGGATGAATGCACAGACTGAGTGAAGTCCACAAGGAAAAGAACTGAGTTTTCTTTTCCCTTTGAGGGGATGGAGGTAGAAGCTCACCCAGTAAGAACATGTCTAGGTGATCCTGCTGTGGCAGGGGAATTGGACTACATGATCTTTTGAGGTCCCTTCCAGTCCCTAATCATAGAATCATAGAATCATTACGGATCGTGTGTCTTTGCTGTGGGCATTTACATTGTGTGAATGACATGTGTCTTGTTGCTTTCCCCCAAAGTGAGTTAGTTTTGTTTTGTTTTTGGTGTGGCCCACTAGCATTATTAACTAAATTAATTGGTTAATTTCATATTAGAATAAACCCATTGACATAAACCAAGCATATACTAGTAGGTAGAATTAAGCTGTGTGTATGAGGTTGTAGCTCTATAAAGGTTTGAATGGTGGTTTTTAAGTACTGTGATTATATAAATGGAAATTGTAATGGGTGAATAAATATAAATTGGTGCTTAGTTGCAGGGAAGGTAGGATATATTGGTGTCTTTTTTTAAGAAGCAAGTAAGAGTAACTTTTGAGAGCCAGATGCTGATCAAAAGTATTCCTGATACATGTACAGAGTACCAGGGATGTTGGTGGCTCAAGAGCGTAAGCAAAAGGAGTAGAATTGGGATGAGCAGCCGAGGTAGTACTTCAGCATATCTGGTGAAAAGTGACTTTGTATTCAGAAAGTGCTGCATAAACCTGCTGTGTTTATTCAGGCAGATGGAAAATCCTAAACATACAGGGGTTTCAAGAGCGAGGAATGTGGAAATGAAGTCAAGGATGGTATGGAGCAAATTATGTATCAAAGGAAGCCACAGTAGAAATAAGCACAGAAACTTGTGCACCTCTCTGCCCACCTCTTAAATCACAAAGAAATCAAAATGCTCTGTGGAGTTTTGCTCTGGGCTTGCTGGTGCTAAAAGATAGAGGTGGCATAGCCTTCTAGAGTCTGAACATTTCTGACAGTGGTAGGGATGTATCTCCTCTAAGTTTAGCATTTAGGAAATCTGGGAAATCCTTGTGTGGCAACTAAACTGGCCACAGGGAATATAGTCTACAGTCACAGGCCATAACTCTGTTTAATGCAGTGAAGTTGTTTTCAGAGGTGTCATGGTATCTTTTTTCTTGTGCATTAACATTCCTAATAACATAAGAGTGGCTATGAAGTGTCCAGCATGCAAACACTGTAGTATGTCCGTATAATGTTCTGTGTGCCTATACCATGCAGCTACTCATTTGAGGTTTATTTTAGTGCAATAGGTGAAGGATGATCAGTGTGGGTGTCATCAGTTTAATAGCGTTCTGCTTTTTCAATTTCACTTTCTATAGAGGAAGGATAGATTTTTTAGAAGCTGCCTCTTACAATGCACAGGATGCTGCAGAGAACGGACTTTCTGCAGCCTCAGTTCTAGGACAGAGCAGTCTCATTAGCCCATGTAACTCCTTGGTCTAACAGCCAAGTATGCCTGTCTCTTCTGGCAATGATAATCTGTTTTTATGGCACCTGCTTTGGGAGGTAGGCAAATCACTTGCCTATTGTCAACTGAGTGCTACACATTCAGGAATGAGATTTATGTCTGTCTGTCTTTTTTTAAAAAAAAAAAAAAGAAACAGAAAAGGATTCTCAGATAACAATCGGTTTTCAAGCATTAAAGTAATTAGTACTAGTTAAGGTGCATCATCTTCTAGTTATTTCTGATGTGGACTTGTGTTCATTAAAAAATGCAACAACTATGTTGAGAATGATAAACCCCTTCCCTGCTTTATTTTTAGAAATGACTGGTTACAGGATCTGGGTATCTGTAGTTGTGCCTCTAATCATTTCACCAATCAGCTACTCATAGTGCAGATTTAGCAATGGCAGCACAGGTTAAATAGAACTGTTGTCAAATGGTTTAATCAGTTTTCCTATTACTTGGTTCTGCATTTTAAATGGTGCTGGCAATGCAGAGTATTATCTTCCCTGCTTGGCAGGTAGTATTGTATAAATGATGTTTAGTAATCCAAGCAAAACTGACAAGAATATAAAACAATACACAATAATACAAACAGAATATAAAACTTCACTGCCCATAAACGGCATGTGCATTGTATACAGTTTTAGGAATGGAGTCACTCGTTACAAACAGTTTGCACATTTCAAATTCTTTCTCTTACTTAATGAAAAGTTACTCATCAAACACGCTTTAGGTCTAAGATCAGTGCACATTCCACTGAGAGTTAATTAAGTTAACAAGGTACACAACATGTGCTTGGAATTTTCATTCCGGTGTGACTGAATACATTTGGCTGAAATATCGTGTAATTGGCAAGCACCAGGAAAGTGTTTTGCTCTTTTCGTGCTGTAAATGAATGTTAACTACACTCAAAGCTTTGGTTGACCTAATTGTCTATTTTTTGGGATATACCTAGAGCTTGAGGGTGTACAACATTAAAAAAGGTACAGTTATGGAGGCTGACAAAGTAAGAAAAAAGCAGCCACTGGTTTAAAAGCTGAGTTTAGGGAAAGAAAGGAAGAAAGAGACTCTGCATCTGTGTGTTTAGTTGCAGAGGAATTGGTAGGAAAGTGATATCACATAAACGAAGCATTCAGTCTCTTTTTGCTGAGAGCCAAATGCTGCATTCTGATTTACTTATTAAATAGTGGCCTTTTACTCATCTTTGAACCTCCACATGGACTCACAGTGCTGGAAATAAAAAAAAAGCCCGACCTTTCAGACAGTTGTCTTTCAATATTTGCTGTCTTCCACCACCGTTTAAATTTTTTAACTATGTCCAATAAGCAAGCAAATAATGAAATGGTGATGCCCTGCCAAGAATATGACAGGCTTTGCTGTTAACAAATCACAGGAGCACAGTGTGCGATATTCATCGTGCTTCTGGGAGCCTTGAGGAATGCTCTGAATGCCCACACTGCCTCAGTATTGTGTATTGGCAGTGTGTGATGTGTTTAATGTCACTGTCTTTGATGTAAATGGGTGCCTAGCTGAACAGAGTAGGTGGCCAAAGAATTCCCAGACTGTCAGGAGAGGTCCCAGTTTCCACTTCCTAACAAAGTTTGCTTCTCCCTCCTGCAGTAATGTCCTAATGGCAAGGTCCTGTCCCACTGACCTTCATATGATCTGTCGTCTCTCATCTATCCATAAAGGCCCTAATTTAATTACTGAGAGAGCCAATTTTCTTCTGGGGATTTCTTCTTCAGAGCTGGTTTTGTTTACCTATTCACATTTCGGTCAGCAACCCTAGCTGCCAGCCAAGAGTGCTCTTCTATGTGCTGCAAGCCAAAGATGGGCATGCAGGCACACGGCAAGCATATCACTGTCTATGCAGGAGACTCTCTGTCCTTAGGCAGGAAAAAGACATCATGTGGAATGTTCCATGCTGTTAACAAGCTGCATAAACTGATTTTCTCTAGTCTTATCGTTTGCCACCAGGGAGACTGTAACTCTGAGTGTTGACGTAAGTGGATGTAAGTGCCATTGGGTTATGTGCATGGTTAGATTTAGGTTTTGGTGGTTGAGAGCCATTTAAAGCTGCTTTCCTAGAATACAGGGTTGTAAATTTTGAAAACAAGAAACCAAAGCCAGTTCCATGTGCAGAAATGCTGTTTTTGTGCATACAGTCTTGTGTTCTTTATCACTTCATGTTCCTCCTTACTCTCTATATTTCTGGCTTCTTTGTGTTTATGGTCTCCCTGGCTTATTAACTCTGCAGAGCCATCTTAATTTGCTGGTGTCACACCGTTGCAGATTTCCCCACTGCAGAACTCAGTGACAAACACTGACTCACTACCTGGCACTGGTCCAAAATCACAATTGGAAAAATCAGATCTAACCTCTGAAGCTTCCCTCTGAGGGCTACACTGAAGTCCTTCCACTTTCACCTTCCCCTCTGTCTTTTACTCACTGCCACTACCACAGTCACTGTTTTCAGTGTGACTTAGTCATAGCCCCTCAGCTGCAGCAAGTACAGCACGTATGCATTCCAGTACTATGTTAAGCCAGAGCAATGTGGGGAGTTGTCTGGGTCTTGTCAGGCACCCTCCAGTGGTGCAGGCATTAGCAGATGTTCCTTGCATCTGCCTTTTTCTTTTTCACGGTTGTACTTAGTGATTCTCCCCAAAAAGCGGAACTCTCTAGGATCACCATCGTTTACCATCATTCTCAGTGCATTGCCTGTAAGCCTGTCGGGTGCTCGGAGAAGACTAGAACAGAGCTGTCATGATGCATTTTGCACATCTGCAAGAAGGCTTGCAGACAGGATCATTGTAGTTTGGTAGGTTGCTGGTGTTTATGCAGCTGATAGTAACTGAAAATATCTGAAAACTTCATTTTTGTCTTAAAATGCCTTAAATGTCTTTAAATGTCTTAAAATGTCTTAATGCCTAAAATGTCTTAAAATGTCTTAAAAAAAACCCTGCATTTTTGTCTTAAAAAATATAAATCAATTGTGTCCTTTTTTCCTTTCTGAAAGTTATGGATAGTGGTCATACTGCAGCAGAAAACACTATATCAGGTTGATGGGAAGAACCTAGAGGAGGTGAACGATGTCACTTGCCGGAGGGACTAATTTTATTTTCCAAAGAGGGAGGAAAAAGGAAGGTCATCCAGTGCAAAGGTAGGAAGAGGCAGACATTGCATTCTGCCACTTAATTAACAGCTAGCCAATCTATAGCCTGTAGCTTTCCTGCAGACTCATAATTGGGAGCAAAACCTGTATGATTCAACCTTCAGACCTTCCAGCACATGTTGCAAGGTATCAGTGTGTATGACAAATCACTAGTATAGCACCCTGGTACTGTCACATGTGCAATGCCCAGTTGATTAATTTCTTAATTATTGACAGATTCTAATGCCTCTCTTGCTTTTATTTTTAAAATGTAATTCTAAGTAATTATTGGTGGAAAATCAAGAGGAATAAAAAGAGTTTTCCTTAATTAAACCTGTTATTCAGGGGTTTTTTTCTGAAGCATTTGAATTAATATTTCAGAGAACTTTAAAAAAAAGACACAAAATATTAATCTTTTTGTAAAAATGGAATAATACACTATGAAGGGGAAGGCAGATGAGCATGGAAGGAAAAGCATTTCGCCAAATAGATCCCCAGTACTGACTGGAGAACTTTATCACTCAACACTGATAGCTATTCGATGCTGTTAACCCACTATCTCTTCTGAGCTTGTATTTCACTGCTTTCTTCATTAAAAGGTAAACCAGATGAAGGATTCAAAATATATACAAATGTAGGTTTTTATAGCCAAGTGGTAAGGAAATACAAGTTTCAGTAAGCAGACACTTGTGCAGGCGCCAGATTCTGCTTTTCCATGGATAAGTGTGTTAACTAAAGCCTGTGGGAAGGCTCTCAGATGTGTTATGGTTGTGACAGGTATTATATTGGAGGGGAAAAAAGAGACAAAAAGAAGTATCATTCAAAATGTCACAAGGTTGGTACTTAAAAAATACAAGAAAGTAAATGAGCTTAGGTAGCCAGTGTTCCCGACAGTTTGCTACCATTTCAAAGCATCTGTAGTCACAGGTAAATGAGTTGGATGCTCAGCTGTCCTTCCTGAAGTTTATTTATTGATACATTTTTAAAAAACACTATCACTTTTCTTTGCATGAGAAGAAGAAAGAGCTAAATTTAAAGTGAACAGATAAGCTTTGCAGGTGATCACAAACACCTCCAGGTGTTTAAAACCTTTCAGAATGATCAGCAATACCATGAGATTCAGCATATGGATGGGCTTGGTGTTTGGTGAGACAATATTGAGTATTTCATTACAGGAGGAGCTGATGCAGGGGAAGGATACACAGTGCAAATAAGCATAATGAGGCTGGCAGAAGAAGCTGTAGGTTTGAAAACCTGGTTGAAACTGCCTTTGCTGCAATTAAGTCCTGCTTGGATAGCAATGGAATATTGACTGCATTAGCTATTGTTTTTATTGTCACTGCACCCTGACAGCAGAGAAGGCTGTTTCTCTGTCACGCAGCAAGCTAGACCTAAGACCTGCATAAAAATGTCTGTATTGTGTGGTTTTTGGCTGTGGAATTTTGCCAGCAGTTTATTTTTCCTCAAATAAAATGGAAGGTAGAGAGGAGATGTATAGGAAAGCGAACAGCAGCATATAGCCTGCAGTCCCATGAAGTACCCTTTAAGTTCAGTTCCAGTCTTGGTATTATGATTTTATAATTTCAAGTCTCAATACTCTAATGATTTTTATCTGTTGAGAATGAGGAGACGACTCCTTCAAACCCTGAGAAAAACCTGTAGATAGGGAAGCTGGTGTTTTTGATAACAGAGAAGACCTAAATAAACACGCCACCCATGCTCTTCTGAAACAGGTTATGCTCTAGCAAAGTTCACATTTCAATATCAGCTTTCCTAGCTTAGATTTAGAGCCTTGATTAAGTGAATAAATAGTCATATTGCTGTTCATAATACTGTAGTACAAAAATGAGAGGACCAAGATACATGTTAATATACAATTATTTCTTGTATTGTCTCCTATATTGGAACCTTGTTTCTAAATTTTAATTGTTAAGGCTGTGCTTTTAGGGTAGAAAATAATTAAGTAATGAAGCTTTAGAGGCAGTGCTGCTGTAGGGGAAAGATTTAGCAGCAAATTCTGTGAGCATGGGGTCAGAATATGTAGTGTTTTTGAGCCTATGCTTAATTTTGGGGAAACAGAGGTATAAGAAGAGGCGCATTATCCAGAGACTAAAAATGATTCCTTTATTTGTCTTCTGTACTTCTGTTAGGGGTTAAAACTAGGTGGATGTTTAGCATTCAGCTGAATCCAAAGGTTCTTTGAAAATGAGTTGTGCACAGGCTGCAACCAGTAACTGTGCCATGGGGATGCAGAAGGAAAAAAAATCTATGTATTTTAATTTCTCTGGCTATAGAGACTGCTCAACATGAGCTGTTTAGTTTTTTTCTTTTCATTCGAGCTCTGCAATAAGGAGCCTATCACCTTTTTGATAAGATTGACTTGCTACTGGATTAGTTTGAAAAACCAGGAATAAATGCAATCTGTGAAGGTTTCTCTTTCCTCTTAGGGTTAATTCCTTCCCCTCTTCTCATTTTTATGCTGCAATACCAACAAAGACTACACTACTAAAATCAAAGCTGGGGTGGAGGAAATAGAAGAAAACACACAGGTTGTTTTGTTTCTTGCACATATTTGTGTTGGGGGTCTTTTTCCCCCTCTCCTCACCCTTCCTTTATATGTTGTTTTAGCAGCTTGATGCAGTGTCATTATATTGCAGAAACTGCAGCAGTTCTACAGTGTTCTAGACACTGCCAGATATGTGAGTCTATAGCAGTTTGCATTTGTTACCATTTCTGGTGTGCTCAAAATATCTTCTAGTACTCATGTACAGATAAGAAAGATTGCTTCACGTAGAGATTAATTGAACCAGCTTGTCATACCTATAAAAATCAATATATTTTTGGAAAGGTCAGACATATGAGAAATAAACCAGAATCTGGGATTCTCAGCTTCTCATAGTGCTGTCAAAATGCAGAATTATTTTGACAGAAGTCAGGGGTCTTAAAATGACACTGTTCAGTGTTCTCTCAATTTTGGTCAAAGGAGATCTCCAATTATGAAAGGTAGGATTTGTGATTTCAGTGGTAACATCTACTTTTCACATCCACATCACACTATGTGTCTTCTTCCATGACACCTGGCTCTGATTAATCACAGCTTTTCTCACGGCTCAGAAAGAAATTCAAATGTCTGAAAAATTCAAGATACATTCCTCTACAATTCCCCTTTCTCTTTAGGCCTTGGCAGAACTTCTAAGTCTGCATTTCTTGTCAGTACTATGTTTTCTGTTACTTGATACCAGTGGTATTTTACGGTAATAGTGAATGTACACACCTTGCAAAGCACCTGGGCAAAAAAACCCCCCCTCACTTGTATTACACTTGGTTAGTTCTCCTTGCTTAGCATAAACCTAGAGGCAAGCTAAGAAGTAAAAAATAATAAAGGATTTTATGGGAGAAGGCAGTTTGTAGCAACAGATATATCCCATTATCACTGTGATGACATTAGATGCCAGAATATTCCATTTTAACAAGATCATAAATTTGACTTTGCCTAAAGGTTTTATCATCAGTGATGTCTGTGTCCTGGTAGTTTCTTTATGATTTGTAATATCAACTTTGGCCTCCCTCCTAAGACATCTTTTATCTAGACATTGGAAACTGGTGCTCTCAGAAATTAAGATTGAAATGTAAGTCTGGATTTTTACTGCCTCCCTATTGTTGACCTAAGTTCTTTCTCTTATTCTAGCTATAAGACAAGGAAATAAATTACACACTAGCTGAATTGCTAAGCAAAATGTTGAAATCTTTCCTTATGAACAGAAAAAGCATTTCACCCAGCAGGTGTTTAATAGCCATTTGGTTGTTCAAGATTGAAGGCAAATATGATTATTTTGTTTTATTAAAAATTAAATAAACCAGAAATTTTTTCCCTTGGTATTTTTTTTTTCTGTAGAAAAACTATTGGTAAAAGTCTTGAGCATCTATTGGAATTTTAATTTATGAGGTGAATCCCATGCTAACACTACTGGTTTAAATACACTGTTGCTCATGTATCTATCTTCGAGGGTGGAATCAGAGTTTATGACATGGGATTTCTTGTTGAGTATGATTTAATGGTGCTTCTGTAAGCCAAATATTTAAGTAATTTCAGTTGATAGATCATGTAAGATGCCCATATCACAAGTATAGAGGTGGACAGAGGTAGATGAAATATCGTAAATCATACGTGGCTTTTTTTCAGAATGCATTGAAAGGTTCCTGTACAGATGGGCCGCTAGTGCTGTAAATGTTCTGAGGGTTTCTTCATAAATCTATACAGAAATGTGTGAGGAAAGGCAAAACTGAAATGGTGGGTTTAGACAGTAAGATGAAGATGCCAAGTTCACAGATAATACAAGATCTTTTAGTTATGGCGTAAGTATAGCTGGATAATTGTAGTGTTGTAGATATAACATTTTAAAACTCCAAAATTTGGAGTGGACTATTTTCACAGTAAATGAGTACAGCACTGTTGACTTTTTTCTTGGTGATATTTTACTGGGCAGTTACTAATTTATGTACCTGCTCACAATTAATTGTGGTTCATTTTGGTTTATTTTATTCTCTCATTGACCTCCAGCTTTTGCATACTCTTGTGATCTAGGAAATCTCAAGAGATGGAAGTTGCACTGGGCTTCCCTTGATACAGGAGCTAATTTTTATGCTGTAGCAATCCAGGGCAATAGAAAAGAAAAATCTTTGAAAGACAGTCATCAGCATATGTGGCTCTGTGTGTTAACACTGTGGCCCCCTCTTCCAGGCAATAATACTCTGCCAGGGCCTATGGCAACCTTTCTCCCTGCAAGAAGGTGAATCGATGCCTCACTTCTCTACGGGCATATATGAAAGGTAGCCTCTAATTAAGATATCAGACAATATCTCAGTGAAAACACTGATGTCTACACATAAGGGAGAGAGCTCTTGGCAGGTGAATAATGATACCTCTGCAGTCCATTGCCTTTTGAAAGGGAAGCACAACTTTCCTTCTTATTCTTATCTGAACCGTGCTTATGAGACAAGAAACATCCATTCTGCTTTTATTTTCCCATGTATTCAGCATAATCTGATAAAAGTGAAAGAATCAAAATCCATCACCTGATGTGGAGAAGTATCATTTACTGCCTTATTGAGCTCTCAGTTTTGCAGCTGCCTAGACTGTCTTTTCCTTAGGAGTTTATTGCTTGTGTCTGGATGAGCTTTTCCCTCCAAATGGGAGATGTCCTACACTGCTTGGTGTGTGAGACAGTGATCTTCTAGGCATTCTCACCTTTATGCATATTGGCTACTTTATTTTTATTTTTTAAAAAACTAAACCCAGAAAAAACCTTATGTATATTTCCTTGCAAGTATTGTCCTCTTAAGCATTTTCCTTGGAATTAAAGTTTTAGTTTAAAACATGTTTGGCTCTGACCCCATTCATCTTCTCTCCCAGACTCTCTAGTGGGCTAAAGACTGTTGGAACCAGGCAAGAATTATGACTGTGTCCCTTAACATGTGGCTTCACATCCTGGGTTAATACTTTTGCATGTGAAAGGTTGATGCATGGTCCTCCATCTCATTCTGTAGGGAATAGGTTCGTTAGGCATATGACTGCTCCCTGGTAAGTCACTCATGATTTTTTACGCATACAGATATGTCCCCCAGTGTTTTACCTTCTGTTGTTAGAATTCTACGCTCTTCAGACTACACCAAGTGTTTCATATCCAGAGGCCTCCACTGGGTAGGGTAGATGCTACAGATGTCATCCTTGGATGGATGGCCCCACTCAATGCCATCCATTCTGTGTCAACTTGTTAAAGTGAAAGAAAGACTTTCAGGTCATCTGTTCCTTCCCTGTACATCTCATTCCCAATTGAACTGTTCCTCTTAACCAAAACAAATTTCCCCTTGTCAAGCCTATGGTGGATGAAATGAAGGTTTTCTCACTTGCATTCTCTGCCTGTCTGTGTTTGAAGACAGCTGTTTTCTTTTTCAATGTATTTTCTTTTTTAAACTAAACAAGTTCCACTCCTTCACCTGTTGTTTCCTGGGTCCTGTTTTCTAAACCTTCTGATGTTTCACTAGTCTCACTGACTGATATTTTAGTTACTTTTGATGCAGGTCCTAGCATTTTGCTAATAAATTTTCAAGACACATGCCCAGATTTAGGAAGAAGTAAAAAGGACTGATGTGCTTATTGATATCTGCAGCTGTCTCTGGTGGGGTTTCCAAACCCTGGGATGAAAATTTCTGGATGTCATCCATCACTTGTGTTTGTTGTGTACCTCAGAACAGAACCACTGGTGCTGTGCTGCTACAAAACCACAAAGTGATGGCATGCAAAATTTCACATGGTACTTCCAGCATTAATTACCCTTTGGTCAGTGGCATTTTGATCTCTTGATATGTGCTGAGGACTTTCCCTTCAGGACAGAATGATGCCCTTTGTGTAAAATGTCTTGTCTGGTCTTAAGAGTATGTAAAAATATCACCTGCCTCTCTTCAGTCATTTCTACTTGCCAACAACATAAAACAAAGGGTTTTTCATTCTACTTCTTTACAATGTCCAATTTTTTGATAGAAGAAGCTTCAAGATAATGGCAGAGCATAATTGGTAGTAAACTATCACAGTAGATCAATATATTGAAGATGTTCCTTATATAGGATAGCCCTGGTTGGCTCATGCTCTCTCTTCACCAGTTTCTCCTGGTTTATGGCTTGGTTTCACCTTGGAGTCTAAGAGATTAACCTGTAAGTGCACTGTGAATAACAGTATGTGCCATTTAACCAGAGGAAGCTGGCTGGGTGATTACGTGGGCAGTAGACATTAATTAGATTTTAAACTCTCAGTTCTAGAGCCTTGGATGTTTGAGTCAAGCCTGCCATGGAGATAAAAGCTCTGTATCTTCAGTAAGACGGACACTTGCTGTCGAGGGAGGGATAGTGGCAGTTCAACAGGGAGTTCTTTGGCTGCCTCTTAGAAGCAGTTAGCATTCACTTCAATAACCAGCAATCTAGATGATAACCAGAAATAAGCAGGACAGACAGAAAAGGTTTTATAGTGACACTGAGTTTTTAGATAACATGCACTTAAATATGACAAGATTGTGTACAGTTTTCAGAACATTTTAACTGAAAATAACAAAAATGGCTAGATTCTTCTTCAGTTTGGCTCCTGCATTCACTGAAGAATTTCCTTCACCATATATTTTTTGTACTAATGTTTTATTTAATCATTTGCAGAATTTAATCCAGCTGTGAAACATAAGCAGCCAGTGACATCTTAGCTTTTCTCCTATACAGTGTCTTGCATATAAATACAATGGTAATATTGGAGGGGGGCAGGGAAAGGTGCTTGTTTCTGCTGTAGCTTTTCTATTGATAAATGTTCTGTCTTTCCATCTTGCTTCAGGAAGAAAACATGAATTAAACATTAATTGAACTGTATTGACTGCCAACATGTAAAAATCTTATTGTAGACATTAGAGACTGCAGAAGACTGCAGGGCAGATTGCTGTTTCTCCATTGATTACTTCAGTAGTAAAAAAGATTTGTTGACAGAGTGCTGTTCTCGTGTGAATGATATTTACTTCCCACAGTATTCCAACAGAAGTGAGAAGTACTGGAAAAGCACAGCCTGCAATTTATGTTCTGTGTGACACTATGGGATAGGAAACACTGATTTCTCCTTCATTTTTTCTTTGGTTCTATCTACATGAAGATTCAACGTCTCTAAGAGAAAAATAATGTGCACAATTACACCCTACTAGTGTCTGTAAAATTTCTTTCCTTTTGCCTTTTTTTTTTTCTTGTTTTTTTGTTAGTGCCACAGACCTACGTGCTTTTCTTTCTTGTGGCTCCTCTGTGTACAGTAATAGGCTTTCCAGTACCCATAGTAACACATATTGAAGGTGACAGGCAAAGAATCCTAAAGCTAAGATTCTTGCCCTAGATGATGGCACTAGAATTTAAATGAAATGTACAGTAGCCTCTGTATGAGGGACCCCTGAAGCACAGAGTCAGGAGGATGTATGTGGGATTTTTAAATATGCTGTGATCTGAAGACATCTATAATGTATCCATAGAAGGGAATCTAGCTAAAGTGATGCTTTTGCTTTTGGAGTTGGACAGGCAGCTTTTGAAAAGAGCCTAAAAATAAATACAGCTCTGAAAAACTGCTAGTGCTCAGAGCAGGTGGTCATACACTGCATATAAAATGCAATGAACGGCACCCTCCCACCCTCAACTCCCCCCAGACTGCACGTAAATGCTTTTCTGCATGAAAGTTTTGCTGAGTTTTTTTCTATGAGGGCTGTTGTCATTTATCCTGTATGATACAAGAAAATTTTAATGTGGTAAACCACAAAACTACACATGATTTTCACTGTTCCCTCTGCATTAAAGGTCAATAAATAATCCTTTTTTTCCCCACGTGTTTTTTCTTTCTTTTTAGCATAAATTTATGAGCACGAATACTTGAAATTCAGAGAGACTTTTTATTTTACTCATACTGACCATTTAATACCTTTTATGTTAATAAATCCTTTGGAGCCCAAATAGAAGCAAATCTTGCTTTATTTTTCCATTCAAATCGTGCTAATCAACATCTTCCTTAAATTTTAACAATTGGTAGTGATTGAATAATGCACCTTATGTACCTGTACATGATTTTCTTATTCCTGGGGGTGGATTTTTTTCTTTCTCTCCTCCCGTTCTTGTGTTTTCTGATTACATTCACTTCTCGTTGAGTTGCTGAAACACTGGCTGTCTGCAGCCAAGGATAACTGCTTAGTCTTGGGCCAAGGACAGCACATGGATCACTGAACT
The DNA here is from genome assembly GCA_013400115.1 of Rhinopomastus cyanomelas. Classification (NCBI taxonomy): domain Eukaryota; kingdom Metazoa; phylum Chordata; class Aves; order Bucerotiformes; family Rhinopomastidae; genus Rhinopomastus; species Rhinopomastus cyanomelas. Next base: position 140,125 of record VXBP01010644.1, read on the forward strand.
ACAATTTCACTGACTGTCTCATGAAATCAACCCTAAGTACAAGCAAACATCTGTAGGTATGAGAAAATGGACATTTTTTTAGCTCCATGTCTACATTCAGTGAAGCGCATCTTCGGAAATTGTCAGTAAAGCTGATCATTGAATTACTGCTGTAGAAATTCAGTCATTATCCTATGTCCAAACTTCACTTTCTATAACAAACATTTGCATTTTATCCAAACTACATCTTGAATAACATTTAGTGATACAAATATATTTCCACTTTGGTGCCACTTCCAACCTAAGTACATTTAAAATATCCTGAGGTACTTGGTGGAAATAATTTTTTAGATACTGCATATGAAGATGAAGTTTTCTTTTCCAATCTGGGCTTTTTTCCCTTACCTTACCTTACCTTGTTTCCTTCAGGAATGTGAAGATTGAGGCTTTGATAAGCAAGAGCTGTAAAAAAAGACATTTATGACAGTGACCTTTTTTTTGCAGAATCTGTTAGGCCTCTTGCTGAATACTTCTGGCATCAGGTGGTCGGCACTAGTGTAAAAATATATTGCTGTCTTTGCCTGCATTGCTTTGAGCAAATAGAATGGATGTCCTTGCATAAACCACCAGAGCCTGTTAATTTTGTTCAGAGAACTGCATGAAAAAGTTTGCATCTGAATGGCCTCCTATCTCGTGTCTGGAGGAGAAAGGGTGCGGATTCAGGTAAATCCAAATGTACCTGAACAGACAATGGTTTAACATGTCATTCTAATTCCAGCTTTGCCTAAATTGCTTCGTAGTCTCCTTCCTTGAAGCACAAATCCTTTCTTCAAATGCGTTCTAGTGCTGCAAATTGGAAGAATCTATATAAAATCTGATTATTTACTAAATTTCAGCAGCCTTTGGAGCATGGTGAAGTAGTAGTGAAATTGTGTGTGTGTGTACTGTTTCACCATTGTGCCCCCACTTTTCCCATCCGCTGACAGGTTGGTCAGTGTTACCAGACCAGCTGGGTGCTCAGGATAGATTTTTTTTTTTTCCATGCAACTTTTTCACATATGATTTTTAGAAAAATTTTGTACTTGGATGGTCGAAGCTTCTCTGTCTAGAAGATTTATTTCTGTGCCAAGCCATACTTTGAGCAAGTTCAAGGTCTACAGGTGTCCAGTGACACTCACTGCATTTTTCCTAGAGAAGTGACTGTAGTGGGGAAAGCTGACCTCATAGGGCACGTGGCCCAACTTGTTGCTCACACCACAGTGAAGCATATCCTAAGCCTGTGTGCTTTCCCAACAGGCCCTTCTGAGCACAGCAGCCAATTAAGGGCTTATTTGTCTTTATTTGTTGTTCAAGTCGATGGACCTTCAGGGGACAGGTAAAATCTTTGTGTGGATATAGAACCCATTGCATACGTCCTACAAAAGAGATTTAGATACAGACAGGAATTAAAAATCCATTTCACTGCTTTAATTAGCCCCTCAAAAAAGCTGTGTGAAAATGGGTTTTTCTTCTTGAGATTGATACCAAGTAGGACTCTACTATCACAACTTCAGCTATGTGATATTTAATACTTGCATACCTGTCTGTCATGCCTCAGCCTTGAAATGAAATTGTCAGAACTTATTTTTATGTTTCGTCCTTTAATATTTTATTTTCATAGACTGATAGAATCACAGAATCATCAAAACATTAGGGATTGGAAGGGACCTCCAAAGATCATCTAGTCCAATTGCCCTGACACACCAGGATCACCTAGACCAAGTTGAACAGGAAAATATCCAGGCAGGTTATAAACATCTCCAGAGAAGGAGACTCCACAACTTCCCTGGGCAGCCTATTCCAGTGCTCTGTCACCCTCACTGTGAAGTTCCTTCTGACATTTATATGGAACCTCCTATGTTCTAGCTTACACCCATTGTGCCTCGTCCTATCACTAGATGACATTTTCTCTGTGTTTAATTAAAATATTTCATTAAAACATTAAAAGTGGCATATCAGCACTATAATTCAAATCCTGGTATCAAGGTGCCTTCTCATAATTGTAGTCAGTCTGTCAGATTTTACACTGCGACATTGTGTTTGTGAAATGTAAACCGAAACCTTATAAACCAACATTGCAGATTGTGCCCAACATTCACCTCCTTATCAGGCTGTGAACACGCTGCCACCAGCCTCATGCTCTGAGCAGCAATGCACAGCTATGCCTTTTCTCTGCTACCATCTACAGCGTGTGGCTTTTTTTTAAAAGAGAAAATCTTCATGAGCTGAAGATAATTGTGCCACCCTTTGCCTCCATTTACCTGCCTTACTTGAGCTCTTCCACTCACATCCTTGCCATTATTTAAATTAGTATTTGTCTGGTAACTCTAAGTACTTTGATTGCTCTGACTTGTACAGTGTCTGAGTTTGTTCAATCAAACATTAATTCACTGCTCAAAAGATATTTACATTACAGATTGATTGTATAGTTTACATTAAACTGTCACACCAGGGTAACCCTAACTGCTAGAAGAAGCTGCTTTTAATTGTCGTCAGTGGTGGTGACCTGTCAAAAATTGATCCTCATCATATCATGAAACCACAGTGACTACTTTGTAATGTAATTACCCAGGTGAGTCCTGGAAAGATAGATAAGTGCACAGTAATAAATTCTAGCATACAGAATCAGGCAATTATCAGTACAAAGCATAGCAATCTGAACTAGAGTTGAGATTTTTTCTTTATTTTTTTCTACACATGTTTATGATAGTAGAATAGTGATCTGGATTTAGGTTCAATAGCACTGATCTTTGTGATTGAACAAGAACTTAACTGTATAACTTTGAAATCTGCAATGTATTAAGTTGCTTAAATGAGAGTATTAGGCCTTTTGAAAGCTATTACATCACAATTTTTTCTGTTTCTTATGAGGTTTAGAAAGGCCGATTTGAATGCAAAGTCATAGGCCTGGATGCATTTCAAGCACGCCAGTTTTCCAAAGTCAGTAACTGCATGATACGAAAGAGCCTAGAAATGGTTGTGAATTTTGTCTGGCGCTGATTATAGCTGGAAAAATGTTTTGGTCAATGGTACTGGGCATATTTATTTCTATTGCCTTGAGATCTGTGAGCTATGCTGTTCAAATTTTAGAAAAGGAATACATTTTTTGTTTTGACACTCTTGCTATAATTAGTCAAGACACTTTCCTGCAATTAATGTAACAAAAGATGTTAAAGAAGTGACTTATGTGTTGCAGGCCAGTAAGGTCTCTCTCAAACTACAATTCTGTGTTGGGCCATTTAAAGAAATAGACATGAATGGTATTTGCTAGCATTTTCTAAGCATCATTATCAATTTAAGTCCCTACATTTGCATCTCATGGATTAGTCATCTAAATATGTCTTCTTCTGGTAAGACCTTTCAGCTGAATTACCCAGTCCTTTATGCCTAGAAAATGTGGAAATTTGCATTCGGGAGGCACTGGACAAGTGAGCGCTGAAGCTGGCTGTAGTCTTTCTCGTGTAGGGATTAAGTCACCTCTGCGCAGGAATGATTTTTAAAATTTACTTACTAATTAATTTAACAAGGCTCAAATACTGGTTTGTCAGCATAATGCAGTGTATCATTAACTATGAAAAGTGAGAGGGATATGTGCCTTTGAAACTCTCACTGGGCAGAAACTAAATTTCAACTTTTACCTTATGCTTTTTGTATAGTCTGCTCTCTGTGTGCTTATAATTACCATTAATGTTTTCTTTTTGTGTTAGAGAAGTACAAACAGACCTCTTATTGCAAGCCCAACATAGTGGTTGTTTATAGCCCAGTTGAAAATATTAAGTTTCAGTGTTGTTGAAAATTAATTTTTCTGTAGTGTCAGTAATCTTTTAACCTGTTTACAGTTAGAACATTCCAGAAAGTCATACTACCTCTGCAAGGAAAATGTCTTTGTGCAAACTCTTTATGATTAGTGCTTTATTGTTGTCTTTTTTCCTCTTTTAAATTGGTAGTCTTAAAAAAAAAAAAAGCTTTTCTATTCTATTATGATTTTTCTCTTATTTTTGCATTTTGTGGCATTATCCATTTATTCACTGCAGTACCTCTGCATTCCAGTTTCTTCAGTTTATTGTCTCGTCTTTCTATTTATTTGAAAATAAAATATGTAATCTAAAGCTGAAGCATTCTTAACTGGCTAACTACATTCAATTGTTCTGTCCTGAAACATGATGCTTTGCTGTCTGGATCAGATTCATTGCGGGTATCTGCTTCTGCCAGTGACAGGTGAAGATTTGTGATGGTTTTGTGGTGTTTTTTTGTCTCAGCTAGCTAGTGGTATTAAACCTGTGGGTTTGAGGTGGTTTTTTTTGTTTGTTTTTTCAGGCAGCTTCTATTTGCAAAGGCTGAGTGGGTCAATCTATTGTCCTTGCTGGCGGCCCAAGACACTGCTAGCCTGCTTCACAATAGGCAGCCTTTGGGGGTCAAAGCCTGCATGTGGCTGATAACAGTGCTATTCTTGGTTGGAAAACACCATGATTAGTGAGTTTCAGTTTGCCTCGGCGTGGGACTGGAGCTCAATAACAAATCCTAAAGACACCACATTCAGGGATTTCTTCTGTCCCTATCTTTTTCTTTAAAAGGAAGCTTGGACATCAAAACAGTTTCATTTTTTAAAAGGATATTTTAAAATATTTTTATTGAAACCCGCAATAAATAAGAGAGGGGAGGTGTGAGAAGAGAGCAAACTTCAGGTTCACTGTCTCCTCTGCATACATAGTGTGTACGTACTTCTTCTGTCTCTGACACGTAGGAGCTAAGCATTCTGTATTCCATCCACTTGAGAACACTTTCCTCTCCCTGAATCCTGGTAGAGGACAGGCTGGCAACTGTCTGTGATCAGGTTTCCAGGAAACACCTTGGTGGTTGAGGACAGGAGGCCACAGCATGTTCTGGTATCAGGGGAGATGGCACTAGTAGGTGCATGTCAGTTGGATGAGTGACAACAAATGAGACTGCTAGCCTAGGTGTGAGAAAAATGTTTTCCCTCTAAGAACAACTGGGCACTAGAGTCAGTCACTCAGACAGGTTGTGTCATCTCCATGTGTCAAGGTTTTCAAGAGTCACCTGGAGCAACTGATCTCAGAGATGACCTTGCTTTGAGTGTGGTGTTTTACTAGAGACTTCCTCAGTTCCCTTTCTACCCTGAAGTATCCTGTGCTCCTGTCATCATCTTCCTTTAGATACCTTTTGAAAAGAATCACTTTGAGCCTAACTGGTGACAGAAGACAAAAAATGTGAACGCGGTGTAAGTCAAAATATAGAGAAGGACTTACTATTTCTACAGACTTAAAATAGAATTTCAAGTGCTCAGATTATCTATAGTTTGACATGAATCAACAAGAACCTTATAAGTGGGATTATGGCCACTTGCTGGATGACTTAAATGTGGGAAACCAGACTTTCTTTTAGGCTAAGAAAGGAGTGATATTGTGAAACAAAAAACTAAGATTTCAAACAGAGGTGGGGACCATCTTGAAACTACAACCAGTTAATAGACTATCTGGTAAGAAATGTAAAATTTTACAGTTTAGCAATTGGTGTTACTGCAGAAGGAAAAAAATCAGAAAGCTGTGATTAATAACACAATTTTCTGAAGCGATGTGGTGATATCAAAAGCAGGCAAAAATAGAGGTTTCGGTGAAAACAAAGCACAAAGATATGGTTTTAAAGTCTTATGTGGGAAAATTATGTAGTATAGAAGAACAGATTTTGCTGGAGGGAAAAAGATCAAAAGGAAAAAAAAAGATCAAAGAAAAATATTCTAGAAACCTATAAACACAGAAGTATATCCTACAGAATAAAAATCAATTGTATCATAGGAGCATGTGTGCCACAGGAAAAATAAATTAAACTGAAAATAATTTCATTAATACATGAAAAAGTTAAAATATTTATTGGTTTAGATTTTTAAGCTAATTAGGCACTTCATGATGTGTCTTCCTGTGGACTACAGTGAAGTGCATACAACAATGAATTAAGTGTATCTAGTGTTTTGATCTAAGATTACACAAAAGTGAAAAAGACAGGGTCTCTGTTTCATGGTATTTGATTGCGGTTGCTATTCTCTTCTCCGCTTGCTAGATAAGGTTAAATAACCTAATGTGTTTGTGAATTGCATTCCCAAGTTCTAATTTCTCTGACAAAATCTAAAGCAGTACTAGTACATTATGTAGCCAGAGAGTTAAATCTGTGCCACACTGGCTATATAAGAAGGGAGGACAATTCATGTTTGCTGCATCATTACTACTAGGTGCATTGTAACTTAAAGATACATATAGCTTTTCTTTGTATGATGTGCTCAATAAAGCTTCACCATCATGAATTAGATCCAAAAAAAGCAGGATTATCGCAGACTCCTCAAACTGAGAAGAGGTAGATTAGATGCATACTATCGAACGCTAGATATGTTGCGAGCTGTTTGCCAGTGAACAGAGCTATAAAAGCAAAATGAAAAGATGCTTGCTTCATAGAGCTCCTGTTTTCTTAATGCTTTTGACACTCTAATTGAACAAATTAATGTTAGGGGGTTAAAAGCAGAATTTAAGAGCTGATATTCTCACAGGAGTAAAATTACTTAGACTTCCTTCTTTTTAGGTGGTGGGTTTTCTTCTGAATGTTGACGATGCTTCATTTTAAAAACTACTGATGAAATACATTTTGACGTCATTTGAAGATGGTAAAATGATGAGTAACTAGTTTAGTTTAGGTCCTTTTTAGTTTTTTACATTTAAATGAACACTGGTGAAGAGTGAGGTTCTTCAGTACATGGTTGCTATTCTTGAAAAATGAACGCAGGGTATTATTTTTGTTAAGGCGCGCGGTTCTATGTATGGGTTAGAGGATTATATACTGTAAAAACCTAGGCTGGATTTGTCTTAACAGGCTTTCAAAGAAAAGTTCCAGGCAATCAGAGCCCTAGATATGAGTCATGTAAACAACAAAGATGTAGCGATAACAGGCTATTTCATAAAATTAAGAATTTTGGGAGGAGTTATAAAATTAGTGACTGAGTAACTTTTAGGTAATTGTGCAACCTTAATTAAATACATCTCCATATAATTTCTCCAGCTGTTATTGGAATGGCATGAATTTAAAAAATGCTGCAACCTGTTTCAGACAGAAGTCTGTTATGACTGATTTAATTTTATACCTTTACCTATAAGCAGAAGCCAAAGCAAAACTTAAGTGTCCTCTGCAATCTAGTTTATGCTTACTTTAAATGAATACTTACAGTTACTTACTGGCTTATTTTCCATCTTGTATAGCAAATCCATTAGACTTTTAACTGACATTTTGCACCTCTAATGAGTTCTGGTACAATGGCAGCTTTCAGGTCAGTTTTCTTTGTGTTCCCTGTTGAGAATCAGCAAAGAATGGAAATCCAACATTATACATGTTCTCACTGTATTCCTGCTGAACGGAGAAAAATTAAGTTTTGTAAGGGAACTAGAAATCCTGTCAAATGGCATCTTTGGAGCTTTCAAGGAAAGTTTTCAAGGAAAACTACAGCAAGCTTCCTGTCTGAAGCTTTTAACCTGTGAGGGATTATTGACTCGAGAAAGGCAGGAGAAGTATAGTAGTATTAATGTTCAGCTACATTGTCTCGTTTAATTAGACAGAAATAGCAGCAGTGAGTAATGGGACGAGCAGTTAAATGATACCAAAATTCCCAGGAAATACAGTCACAGAATCACAGAATGTTAGAGGTTGGAAGGGGCCTCGAAAGATCAACTAAGTCCAACCCCTCCTGCTGGAGAAGGGTAAGCCTACAGTACTGTCTCAAGATGTCCTACATGGGGCTCAATGCCCTGACCCCAGGAATTCAGCGTTCCATGCTCTACCAACCAAACCAGCCACGTTATTCTAACAAGAGTGACGATGACAATTAGCTGAATTAGCATTTCTATAGCTTTTCTTTTGTCTGGTATACATGTCTAGGAGGGAAAAAGCTATAGTAAGGGAGGAAAGTACAGGACCTCCTATTAGAGCATAGATTTGATTACCTATGATGAGGGTTCTTACTACAGTGATGCTTACTATGCTATACTAAAATGTATTGATTTCAAAAAGTCTGAGGAAAATTAATTATGAGGTGGCTTTTTATGTGAGCTGGAAAAAAAGCAGTCAAGAAATGTTTTCTTGATTGTGTCTAAATAGAATCGGTACAAAATCTGTTCCAAGCTGCAACTGAATAATTATGGTATGAATTCTTGGTTTCAAAAGCTTCAGGTCTAATAACAGAAGAACATAAGGCAAAGACCAGCTGGCAGAATTTTACTCTTCCTGGAACATTTCTTTTTACACTGGACTTATTTTATTTCTTTCTTTGAAGCTATTTGCAAACAGCTACAATGAGAAGACAGTGAAGGCCATAAACTGAAACATACTGTCAGATACCTCTCAGTGAGTCTTTATGTCTGTCCTAAAACCTGTACTGTATACCTTTGTGGCAGGAGTATCATGCAACTCGGGTAAAGACTATGTTCTCAAGTAAAATCTCAGCAACACTTCTGAGACTGTAGGAGAGATATATATAGGTGTGTGGGTGCCTTGAGTACAGAGTATTTTCAGAAATACCTAACTCTGTCTTACTTAACTGTATCTTTGTTATTTTGATACCTCTACAAATATGGCACTTTTTTCTTCTTCCCTCTGTTCCTGGTTATTTTCTAAGAACAGACTATTAGTTTACAGGTAGACACTTTGAGCAGACAATGGTGGGTTTTCTTCTGAAATTAACTTTTCTTTTGTATGATCCTTTAACTGTTCAGAGAAGGGTGAAAAGCAGAACTATATGTGCAAGGAAAACAGTCACAGGTAGGACTATAAAACAATTGTAGCAAATCTAGTCTTCTCAGAATACATCCCCACTTTATTGTTCTTGCCTTCAATAAATATTTAGGTTTAGGCCACACTTCAAATTTGCCCTAAGTCAGATTCCATCTGACACAAATAATTTGTTTTGAAGAAGTTACTTGCTATGTGGTGAAAAGAGACTCAACCAAAACTGACAATAATGCATGAACAGAGAAGCTCATGATGACCATAGATCATCAAACGCTAATTGTACCAATATGGCCACTAAAGAAATCACTGCTTGTTCCTGGACTGTCATTTTGTAGTGCAACTGCATTCTTTCCCTTCCTCCCTCCCTCCTTCCTTCCTTCTGATCAGTACAACTGAGATGTCTACTTTACTGGAAAAGGCATTCTATCTCTACATATCTATTTCAGTCCCTTTGAGTGTCCTGCTCCACTGCAGTGTTGTCTTGAGTAGTTTAGGGCAATGCATGAGGCAGGGGTACAGTGGAACCACCCTGCAGTGGGATTAATCATCTGAAAGTTTACTACTGGGCAGGAACTGGTCCTGTCTTCCAACGTAAGCCACCTCTGCTCATCACAGACTTTACTCTCTTTTTCCATTAAATGTTTGCTTTTAAGCAATAATATTAAGAGGCTTGTTTTGATATTCGTTTGCTTTGAGATGTGGTAGTCAATAGCATTTGTCATGGGCATGGCAGGGAGAATGCAAAACCAGCCGATAAGGAGGCTCTTTGAAACTTTTAAACCAACAGAGAAGCTGTAATGTAAAAATGGCATATGATGTGTGTGGGAGGGAGACGGCAGCAACATTTCAAGCTTCCACATCATCTCTTGTTTCTCCTTTAGTGCTGAATGAGTTTGTTTTTCCTTAAAAATCTCCCAATTTCCTCGTATGTGCAAAAGTTCTTTTGCAGTGAGTATTCATTTTATTTTTCTCTCTATTCTCCACAACTTTATTATAAAATAATTACAGAAAACTCCTGTGTCTCAGGTTGTTCATACAGCAATATGTACAAGAATTAAAACAGTTATCTTAACAAAGATTCATCAGGTTATGATGCCTCAAGCAACACTTTAAAGACAGTATCAAGGTGTATTAATAGCCACAAGCACACATTTTGGTAGAAATTATCAGCTATCTTTATGAAAATCTCTAATAATAATACCCTTGAGACCACTTCTATTACTCTCAGAAATTTGATGGAAGGAAAGTAATAATCAAAACTTTTTGTGACTCATAGCTCTTTAGATATATTTTAAAATTTTATATTCAGTATTCAAATAGGATTCAATGTTTGTTTTAGAGAAAGTGTTTTTGTCAAATTTACCTTTTTGTGAAACATCAATAACTAAATACCCATTAAGTTTCAGTTATCTATTACATTCTTAGGTTAGTCAAAGTGAACACCTACATAAAAGTCACTAAAATCAAGCACCAAACCACAGGCATCATTCTTGTCTATGCTGTTGGATTGGTTGTCATCTTGAGAAATGTAGTTGTCCTTTAATCCAAACACCATTTTATGCACATAATAAAAGTGATTTCTACCCAGGAGTCACATCTAGCCATAAGCTCATAAATTCTCACCAATCCCATCTTGTTGTCCCTGACGAAGGACGTTCATTTACTTGAAGCCAAAAGCAATCAGGTATTAAAATAACTTGCAGCAAGCACCCACATGGTGAATCATGAAACAAACTGGTACAAGAATTAACACAGAAGAGCTGACTGGAACAGTTAAGCCTAAACAGACTGAGCATCTAAGTCTTTGCTGTGATGTCTTCTGAAATAGAGTATAAACTTGTGTGTGTGTGTGTGTGTGTGTGCATGAAAATGCAGTGCCTCTCAAAATAGTTTAGAAAATATTTTCACTGTGAAAGACAGATAAAGTTTTTTGGCAATTTTGTTCATCTATCAACCATTACTCAATGAAGAGTGAAGTGAGGTGATGGTAAATAATAATAATCATACTGCAGACTGATTACTAGACAACAACTCGATAAACCTTGTTTATTGCAGCAGAAAAACTACTTTTCTGGAGCAGTTATGACCAGTGCTAAATCAGTTTTCTAACTGATGTGTCAATTCAGATTCCCTAAAACTCTATTACTCCAACTCAGAGCACAATGTTTTTTAAGGATGTATTAAAAAGCGGCCAGATAGGACTAACTCTCCCTTGAAGTTCATGTGTCTACTAGAATTTTCCACAGTTCAGTTTGAGCTTAGGCAGGCCTCACTGTCATTGCTTTAAGTTTTATTGTGTCCAAACAACATACAAAGTCCTTTTAATGCTTTCTGTAGTTTATTTTTCCAACCTAGATAACCACTTTCTGTCTCAGTTGAAAAGATAGTAGTGGTGATTGGAAGGTAGGAGTGTTTGTTATGCTGGTCTAGTGTTTTAAAGCAGGAAGTGACATACTGTCTGTTGTGACAAGGATCCACCTTCTCCAGTGCTCTAACCAAAACTAACCATCATGGTCTCCACTATCTCATAATGTATAGAACTAGGTGAATAATTTCACCTCTCCGTTCTAAGGCATCTTACTAGAACAGAATGCACCGCCTTTTGCCGGGTCCTACTCTGTTGATTAAAGCGTCCTCAACTGATCATCTGATTAAACTTTGGCAGTCTGAGGTGAATCTCATTCTACATTTGCATGTTTTTGAGGTGGTTTTTGATGGAAGTTTTTCAGGTTTTGGATGTGGTTCTCTGACGTAATTGCATACAAGAATGTTGAAAGACTTTGGTCTGAATCACTTTTCTTGCTGTTTTTCAAATCTGTACTGTGGTCCTAGACTGATATTTCCAAAGAATTTTGGACAGTTGGGCTTCTCTCTTCCTTGGGATGTACAGATCATAGAATCATCATAGAAACATAGAATCATTAGGGATTGGAAGTGACCTCAAAAGATCATCTGGTCCAATCCTCCTGCCACAGCAGGATCACCTGGACCAAGTCGCACAAGAACACATCCAGGCGGGTCTTAAACATCTCCAGTGAAGCAGACTCCACAACCTCCCTGGCCAGCCTGTTCCAGTGCTCTGTCACCCTCATCATGAAGAAATTCCTTCTCAGGTTGATGTGGAACCTCCTTTGTTTCAGTTTATACCCACTGCACCTCGTCCTATCACTAGATAACATTGAGAAGAGCCTGACTCCATCCTCCTGACACCCACCCTTCACATACTTATAGACATTAATGAAATCACCTCTCAGTCTCCTCTTCTCCAAGCTAAAGAGATCCAGCTCCCTCAGCCTCTCCTCATAAGGGAGGTGCTCCACCTCCTTCATCATCCTTGTTGCTGTATGTTGGACTCCCTCCAGCAGCTCCACATCCCTCTTGAACTGAGGAGCTCACAACTGGACACAATACTCCAGGTGTGGTCTCGCCAGTGCAGAGTAGATAGGAGGAAGAACCTCTCTAGATCTGCTGACCACCCCTGTTCTGATCCACCTCAGCATGCCATTGGCCCTCTTGGCCAGAAGGGCACACTGCTGGCTCATGGTCATTCTGCTGTCCGCCAGGACCCCAGGTCCCTTTCTCCTTCACTGCTCTCCAACAGGCCAGTCCCCAACCTAATACTGGTACCTGGGGTTGTTCTTGCCCAGATGCAAGACTCTACACTTATCCTTGTATAGTTCATTAAATTTCTCCCTGTCTAGTTCTCCAGCCTGTCCAGGTCCCACTGAATGGCAGCACCATCTGCTGGCGTGATGGCTCAGCTCCTTTAGTAAATTTTTTTGCTGCCATTGGTCAACTGGCAGAGTAAGCAAAAAGATCTTTTCTTCACTTGGTCTGTGCCCTGGCATTCCTCAGTTAACTGAGTTATGTAGGCTCTCTGCTCTTCTATTCCTCTTCTGTTAACAATCTATTTGGCTACATGATTTCCCAGCAAGAGAATAGAAAGGGATGGGGAAGAGCAGCTGTTCCTCTATTTCCCACCACAGTAACAAGTATCTGTTGAAGAAAATGAGCTGACACTGGTCCCTTGCTCAACAATCTATATCCTGTTTTGAGAATATGATATAATTTGTTTGACTGATATGATAGGGTTAACAGACAGACCAGGAGAGTTACTGGTAGTAGAATTGTGGGTATGTATTAAGTAGGGGGAATGAATTCATAGAATCAATCATGGAATCATTCAGGAAAAGACCTTTGGGATCATCGAGTCCAACCATCAACTGTACAAGCCAACTCCTAAACCATATACCCCGACACTACATCTAAGCATATTTTAAACTCATCCAGGGATAGGGACTCAACCACCATCCTGGGCAGCCCATTCCAGCCTGATTACTCTCTACATGAAGACTTTTTCCTCCTGTCCAACCTAAATATACCCTGTTGAAGCTTGAAACCATTCCCCCGGTTCCGTCACTAATTACCTGTGAGAAGAGACCAGCACCAACATCTCTGCGATGTCCTTTCTGGTAGTTGTAAAGAGTGATGAGGTCTCCCCTAAGCCTTCCTCTTCCTCAAACTAAACATCCTCAACTCTCTCCATCTCTCATAAGATTTATTCTCCTGACCTTTAATGAGCTTTGTTGCCCTCCTCTGCACTTGCTCCAGCACTTCAATGTCTCTCTTGTACTGAGGTGCCCAAAACTGGACACGGTATTCAAGGTTCAGCCTCACCAGTACTGATTACAGGGAGACAATCACCTCCCTACTCCTGCTGGACACACAGTTTCTAATGCAGGCCAGGATGCCGTTGGTCTTCTTGGCCACCTGGGCACACTGATGCCTCATACTCAGCTCAGTGTCAGTTAGAACCCCCAGGTCCTTTTCTGCCAGACTGCTTTCCAGCCACACTGCCCCAAGCCTGTAGTGTTGCATGGGATGGTTGTGGCCAAAATGCAGGACCTGGCACTTGGCACTATTGAAACCTGTACAGCTATCCTCAGCCCAGACTGTCAAGGTCCCTCTGAATAGCCTTATCACAGAATGAGATCAGGTTTGTCAAGCAGGACCTGCCTGTCATGAACACATTCTGACTGGGCCTGAGCACCTGGTTGACCTTTAATTGCTCCATGATGACTCTTGAGGTGATCTGTTCCTTAACATTCCCTGGCACCAAGGTGAGACTGATAGGCCTGTAGTTGCCAGGATCCCCTTTCAGGCCCTTCTTGAAGATAGGTGTCACATCTCCCAGCCAATGGGACAACCCTGGTTAAGCAAGATTGTTGAAAGATTGTGGAGAGTGGCTTGGTAACCACATGCACCAGCTCCTTCAGTACTCTTGGGTGTAATCCACCTGGTCCCATACATTTATGAGCATCCAACTCATGTAGTCGATTCATATCCATTATGATTATGAAGGGCCTATTCTGTTTCTATCCCTGTCTTCCAACTCAGGGGGCTGTGCACCCAAGGAACTGCTAATCTTAATATTAAAGACTGAAGCAAAGAAGGCATTAAGTACCTTAGCTTTATCTTGATCAGTGGTCACCATGTTCCCCTCTGCATCTAACAATATGTTGAGATAATCCCTACCCCTCCTCTTACTGTTAATGTACTTATAAAACCTTTTTTTGTTATCCTTCACCACAGTGGCCAATTTCAGTCCTAGCTGGCCTTCTCCTTTGGCCTTCCTAATTTTGTCCCTACCTAACTTCACCCCATGTTTGTAATCCTCATAAGTTTCTTGCCCCCACTTCCAGAGACTATAGACTCTCCTTTTACTCCTGAGTTGCAGCCAAAGCTCTCTGTTCAGCCAAGCTGGTCTCCTACAATTTAGTGCCTAGAAAGAAAATGCATGAATAAAGGGGAGAACAGGGTAGTGGTAGATAGCTTAAAAAGAAACATAAAAGGATTATTTGGGGGAAAAATAAAAGGACAACAAAATGCACAGTAAATAAGACCAGAATGGTCCACAGAGGAAACAAATATTTTTTAGGGAGGAGAATCATCCTGAGGGAAATGAGAGTTGATAGACAGTGATAACAGTTCATAAATTAAGGAGGAACTAACCCAAAGGTAAATTATCACCTAAAGGTAAATTATCACCTAAAGAAGGGAGGGTGGCTCACCAAAACACACATTAAGGGAAAGGAGAAATGAATGAAATGGAAAAGTTACTTTATAACTTGATAGAGCAATTAATGCCAACATTTTACAACTTGAAATCTGTATTAAGATGGTATCCACTGCAGAATTTAGTGTCTTAACAAAATGCTGTTAAAACCTCCCTAGACAAGAGAACTGGTGTGGAAATCTGTAATGCCTTGTGGCACCATTAAGTCAGACTTCAAGATTTTTGTGGTGTTTTAAGGAACCTAGTAGTTGCCAATCATGAAGCAACCTGCAGACATTGCAATAGTAGTATAGCAGGTAAATGCAATTGTTCCTAATAATGGTTAAAAAGATGAGCCATATGTTTTTGATAGGCAGTTTATATCACTTGGTGAGGAGAGGGAAAGGTGTTATTTCATAATAGTTTCTAACCATAGAAAGAGACCTCTTATCTTTTAATTTTTACAAACATCAACTTAATTGTTCCATTATATTTGATTTCATAACCTGAGGAGTAGGGTTAGAAATAATACAAGATAATCAACTTATTTATTAAATAAATAATCACGTTATTATATTGCTCTTAAGTAATATCTGCAAAAACCTTCATTGCTATGTGATATTTAAAACATCAGAACAAAGACTTCACTGTTTGTCTCACACTTCACAGTTTTATGAAGTTTTCCTATTTCTATTAACTTTCCATCTATAAATAGTGTTTTTAATATTCTTTGGTGCACAAGATCAGTCATTTTATGACCTTGAATGTCTGTAGGTCTTTGTACAGCAGAAAACAGAACAGGATCTGGCTGGCATACTAAGTAATTATAAAGATTATAAGATTATAATAGTACTTAGTTATTATAAGGTTTAATTGTAATAGGTTAACCCTTTCAAAGTACCATGTCCCTGCCAAACAGCTTTCCTCTCTGAGCAGCATTCCTTACAAGGCAGAAGGGAAACACACTAGCATGAGTCAGCATGGTTCATTCCATAAGATGTATTCAGGAGTCCAGGCCCTGGCTTGGAAGGGAAATAAGAAGCACAAAAATCCCTGAACTGTCCCAGTGCAAGTTCAAATGTACCCTGGACAAAGCATTCACTATTTTCCTTTGACAAGCCTAAACATTTTTATTGATTTATGCTTTGTGTGATGGAAAGTTTGAGTATATCTTTCAGTTCAAAGAGCTTCAAAGAATGGAAGTTTTAGGGAATATAGGTGCTGGTGGGTTTTTTTCCCCATAGACAGTTTTCTGTTTTACAGGCTATGTTAATCTGTAGTCTTTGACTATTTTTATACGAATTTTAGGGAAGACTGACAGCCCTAGAGTAGCTTCTCTAGAATAACTCAGAATTTTTCAAAGTAGTCACTGAGTCACATTGAATCCTAGAGAAATTTTGCAAACTGGAATTTAGAGTCATGGAATGCATTGGGTTGGAGGGCATCTTTTAAAGGTCACGTAGTCTACCATCCTTGCAGTGAGCCAGGGTCATTTTCACCTAGATCAGGATGCTCAGAGCATCATCCATCCTGATCTCAAATTTCTCAAGATTTGGGGCCCCTACCACCTCTCTGGACAACCTGTGCCAGTGCTTCACCACCCTTAGTGTAAAACACTTTTTCCTTATATCTAGCCCAAATCTTTCTTTTGATTTAAATCCATTACCCCTTGTCCTGTCACAACAGGCTGTGCTAAAATGTCTCTCCACGTCTTTCTTGCAGACTCACTTTAAATACTGGAAGGCTGCAATAAGGTCATTTCAGAGCTGCCTTTTCTCCAGGCTGAACAGCCCCAGCCTGTCCTCACAGGAGAGGTGCTCCAGCTCTCTGATCATTTTTGTTGCCCTCCTCTGGACCCACTTCAAAAGGTTAATGTCTTTCTTGTGTTGAGGAGCCCAGAGCTGGATACAGTACTCAAGGTGGGATGTTGACTGTGTGGAGTACAGGGAGAGAATCACCAACATGGATCTGCTGGCCACACTGTGTTTGGTGCAGCCCAGGATGCAATTTGCCTTCTGGGCTATGAGGGCACATTGTTGGCTCAGGTCCTACCTTTTGTCCATCAGTACCCCCAAGTCCTTCTCCATAAATTATTATGGGTGAGATACCTCACTTACAGGTCTAGAAAGTTCTGTAAGTTCCTTGATTTTGAGTAAGACCAGCAGAGAAATATGTGGAGGATACGTATTTTATGGTAGTTTTATTGCATTACTTCAGGGGCTGGAAGGAATCTCAGTTAAGGAAGCCAAACTCACTTTGGTATTGTGTCTCTCATTTTTCTTTCCATGGTTCTGTTTTTTATTCCTTCCTTGTTGTGAATTGCAACAATTTCATTGACAGAAGTGTCTTGTACACATATGGGAATCGTGACATTAGTTGGTCTGATCTGTGTAAAACATGCCTTAGCATACGGACAAGAATGAAGTTGTTTGGGTTTCAGTCAGCTGTACGTATCTGTGAACTGTGTATTATTAAACAGATATCTAATATTTTTTGCACACTAAATTGTACATTCTCACAATTCAAAATGAAAAACAAAAAAAGCAGCCTTTCATTTTGATAGGTCCTTGCCTAGCTAAAATAAGTCAGTGAAGCCATGCTGACTGTCCCTAATGACCCTCCTGTCCTGGATGTGCCTGGAGACAGCCTCTAGAACAAATTGTTCCATCACCTTTCCTGGGATGGAGGTGAGGCTGACCGGCCTATAGTTACCCAGGTCTTCTTTCTTTCCCTTTTTAAAGATTGGGGTAACATTTGCTATCCTCCAGTCCCTAGGCACCTTTCCCGTTCCCCAGGACCTAGCAAAGATGATGGAGAGTGGCTTAGCAATGACTTCCGCCATCTCCCTTAGTACACGCGGATGCATCCCATCAGGGCCCATGTATTTGTGTACGTCCAGTTTCTTCAACTTATCCCTAACCCAGTCCTCATCAACCAAGGCAGGCTCGTCTCTTGCCTCAACCTCCTCTGCAGTCTGGGGCTTAACATCAAGATAGCCCCCAGAAGTATAGACAGAGGCACAGAAAGTGTTAAGTATCTCTCCCTTCTCTGCATCCTCTGTCTCCAGGGTACCCACCTCATTCTGCAGGGGGCCTACGTTGCTTCTAGTTTCACTTTTACTTGCTATATATTTGAAGAAGCTTTTTTTGTTGCCTTTGACCTCTCTTGCAAGGTTTAATTCCAAGGAGGCCTTGGCCTTTCTAGTTGCATCCCTACATTCTCTTACCAGAGCCTTATAATCACCCCAAGTGGCCACCCCCTCCTTCCATGACCTATAGGCTTGCTTCTTCCTCTTCAGTTTGCCTAGTAGTTCCCTGGTTAAGCACGCAGGTCTTTTGGCTCCCTTCCTTGACTTATTCCTTGTTGGAATACTCATTTCTTGTGCTGCAAGAAAGCAATCTTTGAATGTTAACCAGCTATCTTGAGCTCCCTTGCCTGCCAGTACCCCGTCCCATGGGATTTCCGCCAGCAATTGCTTGAAAAGGCCAAAGTTGGCCCTCCTGAAGTCCAGGGTTGCGGTTCTGGTAGCTATTCTGTCCCTACCACACGAGAACCAGAACTCCACCATCTCGTGGTCTCTTCAACCAAGGCAGCCCTCAACCTTCACTGCTTCAACCAGACCCACCCTGTTGGTGAGTACAAGATCCAGCAGCACTCCTCTCCCAGTGGGCTCCTCTACCATCTGCATCAGGAAATTGTCACCAATGCCCTTGAGGAGTCTCCTGGACTGTGGGTGGCTGGCCGAGTGGGTCTTCCAGCAGATGTCTGGGTAGTTAAAATCCCCCATGAGAACCAGGGCCTGCAGCTGTGAGGCTGCTGCCAGCTGGCTGTAGAAGACTTCATCAACTTCCTCACTCTGATCTGGAGGTCTGTAATAGACACCCACAACAGTGTCACCCATGCCAGCCTACCCCTTAATCCTCACCCACAATTTGGCATCTTTTCAGATTAAGTTTTTTTGAAGTTAAACCCACAGATCGACCTTTGTTTAAGCAAAGAAATACTGCTCTCGATTCTTTATAATTATTGAAAAGCATGTAACTAAAATGAAGAAGATTGCAGCAGTTAGTTATTAAATTATTTGAAGAGGGGATCAAGGCCTTTTATAGTTTAAATGTTTAAAAAACAGAGGGAAAAAAAATGCTACTGTCTGCCGTTTGTATGAATCTCAGATAAAGTGGTCCTGGACATTACTGTTGACTCATAAAATGTAGAGGTGGTGTTGCTTACTATCTGTCCTAGATATTTGACATTTTCATGTTAAAAGTAAAAAATTAATGCACAAAGGTAAATGTATTAAAGACAAGTTTGTAATCTGGACTCAGCCAGTAGCATACAGCTTCCACAAGATCAGGAAACCGTTTAGCATAGCCTATGAGCCAAGCACACAATTATTTGCTATTATATTAAGGAACGTGCATGTTTATTTTAAGTAGTAGATTATTCAGTTGTAACATCTTAATTGTCTCTAAACATGTTACCAGTAATTTTTAAAGCTAACTAATTTCTTTTACTACATAAGGAGATCCCATGAGGCATGCCACTTACAGTTTTTTCAGAGTTTTTGATGTGTTTTATTCAATGCTTGCATTTGTTTTTTTTAATGGATTTTTTTTGTTCTCTTCAAAGTAATTTTTCTCTTTGAAATAACTTTGGAAGATTCTGTAAAGGTCTTGATTGTTGAAGCACATTTCCTGCTCTCAGTTTTTCTGCATTTCCTTTTTATGAAAACAATTACACAGAATATTAAGGAATGGATGCGAAAAATGTAAGCAGCAAGAAAGGCATTAAGTTATCAGCTGTGATAGCTGGACCTGAAGTTGCAGAATTTTGAAAGCCAAAAATAAAAAAGGAAAAGAAAAGAATTAAAAGAGGACGCAAAAGATGTGAATAAAAAGTCCCAAAAGGACACTACTGTTGGCAGTTGAGCAGGTTGAGAGGTATATCTCTTCTGCAGATATACATTTCTTTGGAAGATGTAGGAAATGGCAAGTACTATAGCTGGCATGTAGGCAAAATGCTGACTTTGAGTTGTTATTTACTCATCTCGTGAATTGTTATTTAATTGCATAATAAT
The DNA here is from genome assembly GCA_013400115.1 of Rhinopomastus cyanomelas. Taxonomy (NCBI): domain Eukaryota; kingdom Metazoa; phylum Chordata; class Aves; order Bucerotiformes; family Rhinopomastidae; genus Rhinopomastus; species Rhinopomastus cyanomelas. The sequence goes on from VXBP01010644.1 coordinate 160,056, forward strand.
ACTTTCTGTCCCATGATTGAAACAAATCATGGACAGCAAATAGAATAAATTAAAAAGAATGCAAGTCTAGCTGAAGGAGCATGACACTTAGAAAATTTTTGGAGCTGCTCAGCACATTGCAGGTATTTGTCAGGAGGAGATTGACATAATGCTATTTATACTGAAGAGCCTGTGTTAGGGTGACCCATTTGTTCACTGACATTCTTTTCTCATCTTTCATCCAGCTGTAACCAAATGTCTCTTCCTCAGTCTGCATAAATGAAGTTATTTACTTTGCTATACATGATGCGTGGTATGCAAAACGCCTTCCATCCTACTCTACTGGCCCTGTTTCTTTAGCTATGGGAGTCAGTGGAGCACTGGAGGTCATCTGCTAGTATACTTTCTCAGCATGTACTTTAGGAGTAAATGTCAGCAAGCTCTTAAGATAGCAGAGGATTTCTCATCAGAGTTTTAAGGCCTTGATAAACCTCTTACTGATCCTGTGGCAACAATCAACATGCTGTATGTATTTCCATTTTAGAAGAAGATAAACATAAGGGACTTGACCGAAATAAAACAAGTACAGAAGTAGTGCTGTGATCTTAGCAGTCTTTAAATTTCTCTAATATAAACTGTCCATAAGGAGCTTTGTCATCTCTTAATCCTCGCCGGTTTTTAGACAATTTGTTGTTTTACAATTAAGTACAGATGGTTTGGAGCTGTAATGCTGATAAAAACAAGATGCTTAGGATTTCTTTAATTTCCGGGTTGGATTTTAAACAGTAATCCATGTCTGAAACATAAAAAATCTGCTTTTATCTTGATCTTTAATGCTCGTTTACAGATAGCTCACATATTTCAGTGATTACAGTATGTATATAAAATAATGCCATTATCATATTTAGTGAAGGAGTAAATCTTTAAGAAGGCCGTATAATAGCATCTGTCTCTTCTGTTTGTGCTACTTGTGGCAAACCTTGCTGCTTTCATTAACGGTGCAAGAAATGATCTTTTGATGCAAAATAGGTTCATTTTTTTCTATTGGAATACAACTTAAGAATTTGGATAACATATAGGAAACTCTTCTGTGTAATTACTTAATGTGGACAAAGTATTCAAAGACTCCCAAAACTATTTGCTTGTTATCATCTTTTTAGTAAGTTCTGCCTCTCTTAAAACACAGACATAAGCAAACATATGAGTATTACGGTCACATAATACTTGTTACTGTTTGAAAGAAGGATGGGAACCAATATATTTCAAATACCACTTTTGCCAAGAGTCTATAAGATAGACATTTTAAGCTGGTAAAAGAAATCCACTCCCTAACTCTTTGCACCTCTAAACGTAGACAGTTCTGTCCCCCTACATCCTCTTTCAAGAAATACTCTTGCCTTGGTCTTTATTGGGGCCTGAGCTGGTAGAGGAAACCCAGAATTGTCAGCAAGAAAATTAACTCACCTAAGTCACACCCTGAAGTTTGGATGAAGCTTTCGATTTTTGATCATCTTGAAGGCAGTGGTTCGCAATGTTAGGTGTCTAAAGTTAAGGAGGGAAATGGAACAAATGAAAAGGGAGGAGGAATGGACTAAATGCTATATTTTACAGCAGCTGTACACTGTGAGTTGGGCTTTCTGTGTGACCCCTAAGCCCTCTGTAGCTTTTAGCAAGACAAAAGTTTTTGTGTCAGCAGGAACCATACCAGTGTGCCGGTATTAGTAAGCCATTGAGTATACATTGCATACATGTTTAAAGCAACTTGCTTGAGATTGTATTTTGCTTGGGCCTGATTAGTACCATGTCAGGAGGTATAAAATACCTAAAGTGCTGGAAGCTGTTGCTGAATTAATTCTCATGTTCAAAAAACTCTTTTTGTTTTTCCTTTGGCAGAGGTGTTAAAGGTCATATTTTCTGATGGACCAAAATTATGAGGCTTTGTTTAGCTAAAGACAGCAATGTTGATTCATATTCATTACAGATCTGATTCTTTAATGTTTCAATAAGCATTAAAGAGTGTATTTGATATAGGTGTACTTGTTTTTACTAACTTGCACTGAAATACAAGGAATGCCATTCTAAATTCTTTAAAATCAGTGATTTAATAACATGTGAGATGCAGTTAGCCCTTTGACTGCTTCTGGATGAGAGAAGCAGGAACTTGCTAAGGTAAGGAGTCAACAGAGGGTATTCTGCAGATAAACAGCAACCCAGCCAAGAGCATTTAGAACAAGCTGTGTTGGAGGATCCCTGCTCCCTGCCTTCTCCGGGCAGTTCTCCACACTGACAGGTGCTTAAGGTCCAGAAAATATGGAAGCTTTCACTGCCACACTGCAGCAGCAGTCACTCATCATGGCAGTCTCAGCTTTACTGTCGTAGCTTGGCTGGCTCAAGGTCTCTTGCGGGCTTCAATGCTGTTTGGGGCATTCTCGCTAGCTGCAGTGTTCCTGCTCTTACTTCCACGGACAAATACATGAAAAGTAAGGAAAATCACCTTTCCCTTCACAATCACTGCAGTAGTGATCTCTCTCGCTTCTGTCTACACAAGCAGATCACAAAATCACAGAATCATTAGGGATCTTAATCATCTATTTACTCCTCACTCCCAACTTTTATTCTAGTGCCCTCCTTGTTCCTTTGCGGAGGGGGCAGTGCAAGCTTTAAGGAGGTGTCATAGCTAAAGTTGTGAGCAGGGCAACATAGATAAGGGCCACACAAATTAGGCCCTTTGGTAACACAATCAAATAGAAACTCTAAACTATACTCATCTCTAAAGCAGCATGCCTTTGAGGTCAGAAGCAATGGCTGATCTATGTCCAGGATCCATGTACCAGGATATCTTTGTCAGCATTAGCTGACTTGTTCAAAGAAGTCAGCTAAAACTTTGAATTAGAAAGTTCAAAGAAGGGTACCTGATATGATGCCATTCTTCAAACTGATCAAGGCAGTGAAGAATCTTCTCCAAGGAATGGGCAGAGTCTCCGGACATAATTCTTGTACTTTTATGTTTTCTCAAAATGATGATTCAAGAGTTAAAACTGCATAAAGGTAGCTAAAGTAGCCGTAGCCTTCTACTGAAATTAGCATGAATGATACGTCTAAGGAAAAAGAAAGAAATCAAATCACTTGCCTGGCTTTGCTTTGCCACAGTAACTAAACAAACCCCACAATGTGCATGGGAATTGACAGGTGATGAAATTAATGCTTAGTTTTCACTTTAGTTTGTGTTTTAAAATGATAGAATGGGAATGTTTGTAAAGTATTCAAGTGTTCTGAGGAAGAATACAATATAAAAATAAAAGCTTTAAACTGAGGAAGAACCAGTCTCATTCAACTATAATTCACACCTTCAGAGAGTCAGAGATTGTTTCAAGGGCGTTCCTGGCTTTTGATGCTTGATAACCTCCCTTATAAATACAAATAATGAAATGTCAAAGAGAGGAAAATGAACATTATAGCAAAATTCTGCTGGAGGCCTGCTGCCATAATAACCACACATTCATAATTCATGGGGAACCTGCAAGAAGCTGTAGCTCTCCGCTTTCTTCTGAAGATGGTGAATCTGTTGTTGAACTCCATTTGCCTGGAAGCTTGCATGGTTTTGCAACCTAATGCGCAAACCAAACAGTATTCTTCCCTCTCTATGGTAAATGAAAGTAATCTTACCTAGTCCAGAGCATTATGATTGGACACTTTCTTTTCCATAAAAACATGGAAGTGCTTTGTTGCAAATCTTTTTAAAAACCTTTAATAAGGTTCATATAATTATATACAGAAATGTTTTGTTTTAATTTCAGACCCTCTCATTTTTAAAGCCACTCTGATGGCAGAACCCGAATTTTTTGATGAAGCCAGGCATAAATCTCAGAGAGATTCACAGCATCATTTGCAACATGTGTTGAACACTACCTCAAAAACCACAGCCCAGGTGTAAGCCTTTGAAATAATGCAGTGTTGGGATGACTGCTCCAGTGGGACATGCCAGAAACAGGTTATTTTTCTGTTAGTAGAGAAGTAAGGTGAAGCAGATTACCTGATCTGTTCCTTTCTGGATCAGTCACAGCTGTGTGTGCTGCTTTGAAATACAGACGGTGCAAGGGCTACGTAAGTCATGTCTCTTTCAGTGACAGCTCTTTGCTGTTTTGCAGCATTGTCCTTCCTGTTTCTGTCTTTGCTGAGTGGCTGACACTTGAGAAGATACCTGTTGTGGCCAAGAATATTATTGTTCAGTCATCTGTCATTGGCTTTTCTGTGTGTACTGGGTGCCACTGCATATTTGGGTATAGGATTCTAGGAATTAGCATAAACTGTCTGTAGCTGCTTTGTAATACAGCCATATCTCAGAAATCATAGTTGGTTGGGCCAATTTTTGCTATTTCCCTCAAAAAAAATATTTCTGTTTAAATGTCTGTTTCTGGTCACTGTTAGTCTGCTAGCCTCTGTGTCTTGCTCAGTAAGTTAACTCATTACAGAATTCAGTATACTGTGTTGACTCATTTTAAGTCTAGATATTTATTTTGAGGGAAAGAATTGTTTTGATATATCACTATTATATTACAGAGGTGGTGGTGAAAAATATGGGAACAGAATTTTGAGGAGTATTGTTGAGAATGCAGGCCATATAGGATACTGTACTTGTGTAAGTCGCTTATGGATGGGGTGACTGGGTATAAGAGGCTCTTGTTTCAGTGATTTATATCTGCCTATAGGTAATGATGCAGGACAACAGAACACAAGAAATGGCAAAAGAAAAGAGTTTTTAAATCAGTTTTTTTAAATTCCTATTCTACTTTATATCACAGTTGAGATTTATAACTGAGAATATATTCAGAGAAGAATGCAACATGGCTTGCTGCCAGTGAGATGCAAATCTTAGCCTGACTGTTGCAGGCTTCTAAGCTGGGCATGCAACACGACACTGCATCTTTAAGAAGTGCTTATTTGGCATTTACTTATGTAGTTAAAGATCATTGCCAGGCAGAACTCCCATGAGAGGAGTGGATGGCTCATTGGGCCTCATGGGGAGGGCGGTAATTAAACTCTGAAGGCAAGCAATGATGTTAAGCTAAAAGCTCATCTTTAAATAGTAATACACTTGCAATGTAAAGTGGAAGGCCCTCGGGTGCCTGTTGACTTAGCGTTAGGAGCTGGCACTTTTTTATATAAAAGCTAAATTGAAGAAACTGTTATGAGCTCATCTGCATAAAGCAATATGATTCTGCCTGAGGGTGTGGGCAACAGGGAGTGATTAACAAAACGTCTTTTTCCCTGCTACTCTGTTGCTCTGCTAACACGCCACTTGTCACTGAGAAATCTGAGATACCATATGCCAACCTGAATCTACAGAGACCCCCCTTGCTGATTGCACATTGAAGAATTCCTCTTCACTGCATGAGGAGCTGTCAAAAAGCATTTCTGAGACTACATGAAACATGCTGGAAAGAAAAATTTTGTTGCCTTCCTTTTTCTTCCTCTTGTGTTGTTGCATCAAGCCCTTCCTAGTCACAGCTTTAGATGTGAAGCAAAACACATTTACAGAGAAGGGATTGGGTATTCTTTGCTGCCCTTCATCTCCTCATCATCCTAGTGGTTTGGACTCACTTATACAAACAAACCTCCAGGAATTTAAGACTCAAGTTTCCATAGAGAAGTGTCAACCAGCTTGATTTCCATGGAGATCTGGATAGAGCATTAGCTTTGCTTAATGGCAGCTTGAATTTGTTGTAGCTGTGTCTCTTGGGGCAAGGAAGAGTTGCCCAATGGATTTATATTAATAATTGAAGGAAAATAAACATCAAGAAATTTCTTATCATACTAGGTGCAGAGCTCAAGTACTTAAGCTAAATAAATATTAGTCTTGTTCAAGGTAAAATTTTATTTTCCGGTAAAAATCACTTTCTCTGTCCTGACAAAATAACCCTAATTTTCTTTCTCAGCGTTTTGATGCTCATATCTGGTGTTGAGTGGGAGCTTTATCAGCATGTCTAGTATGTGCATAAAAGCACACATAAAATTCTTCAGAAACATATAATTATTCAGTATCAGATAGATTTTTTTACTTATAGTTTAGAGCTGGAAAAAATGTAGCAGAGTTTTCACTATCAGGTTATTTTTGTTTTCTTTGAGGGAAGGTACTTATGTAGTAAAATGCAAGGTTCTTTTAAGTCTTCTCTTTGCAAAAGATACTCTAGAAGTAGTCTGTGAAACTATGGAATTATTTACTCAGGGTTGTCATCACTATCTGTCAGCTGTTGCACAGAATTTAATATAGACCCAAGCTGTCCAAATGGTGGCTTGCCAGATGACTCAGTCTAGACTACACATGATTTTGGATGCATCCTAGCACACTTGTGCTGTTCACATTCTGTACCTTGTCTGCTGTGGAAACAGTGAAGTTGGTCGTTTTTAGTTTTTGTGACATACAAATCAAGTGGCTTATTCCACTGCATACAGTGAAGGTCATAAACCCTGTTTCAGAATACAAGGAAGCCCATTTTTTTATTTGCATGAATATCCATGCAGTAGAAATACTGAAGATAGCGTGACTCAGTAGTTGAACAATGATGCCTGGACATCCATCTTTAAGTCATTCTCATACAAGCCTGACAAGAAGTGAAACCTCTTCCTTCTGTTCACTACTAGGTGAACATTCTTAAATGATCACATAGAAATCCTATCTGTAATGACAGGATGCCTACATCTCAAATATACTGCATGGCTCAATGATTGTTCTAGTAGAAAAGCCAAACACTGGCAGAAGGACAAACTAGGCTTTCATCTTTGGGAAATTATTTTCAAGCATTTATCAGCAACTAAGAGAATTTGGGGCATGAATCAGTCTAAAGGGAATGTGAAAGAGGTTCCCCTCATAAAAAGGACTGAAACATAATGACAGGTTAGATTTGGAAAACTGGTGTAGCTATTTCCAGCCTATGCATAGAGGTTTTCAGTGCCCTAGGCTCACTGTATGCCGAGTGTGAGGGGGAAGACTTGTTTATTCTTCTTCCCCTGTCATGCCAATCATGACAAGAAGAGACATTAAAAGCTTAGGGGCTATTCAGTTTTTAGTCTCTGACCCATATTTTGAGTTAGCAGTAATTATGAAATATGGGAATTATCCTGACTTATTGTATATCCATATAATGACACCACTTCCACAATTGCTCTGGACTTAACTCTATCTGACTGAGAGATTAGCAGGCACTGTATTTTTCAAAGAAAATCAACTGTAGAAAGGAATGAAGTGTGGGTTATAGTACAAGGTTTTGTTTGTTGTTGGTTTGTTTTGCTTAGTATTTTATTTTGAGGTGCTGTTTTGTTCAGTTTTGATTTTGGGTGCCAGGTGCATTGAAGGGACCAAGTAAAAGGAAGACAGGTTGGCTATTAGCACTTCCAAATACTAAGATCAAGTTGTTTTTGTCAACATGGTAGAATACATATTATTACCAGCTTTCCACTCAGACATGATAAACACCTGCATCTCTTGAATTTTAATACTTTCACTTGTTAACAAGGGTCTGATTTGCACAGTTAGAGCTGGAAAAAGCAAGCAAACAAAACTCCATCCACAGCAACTTCAATGATGAAAGTGTTTGCTGCAACAGTAAGATTCCCCATTACGTGGATCTGTAAAACTGAGATGAATAACAAGTGTGAAGACAAAAATCACACAGTCGTGGTGATTTGAAGGCAGGTAGGGTGGGCAGGATAAAGGTAGCACCGTTCTGAGGGGAATAACCAAGCCCTATGCGTGAAAAATCTGTTACATGGTCACATTTTGTTTGATCTGCCATACTTCCTAGAGCTCGGACATGATTTTTCCTATCCATTCAAATCCACTTATATTTCTAGGGCAGCATGAAACCAATTAACTTATTTCTGTTACTTGTAAGATTCTCTTCATGGCTTCTGCTTGTTTTACTTGAATATGCACCAAAAGCTCATTTCTTCCTGGTCTAAAAATAAAGGAATATTCCTTTGGCACCACTGAAGAGACAGTATTACATTTTTTCTTTCATTTTCATTTTTCTATAGAGACAGTGTTGTTCTAAATATTACACCAAATTTTATAAGTCAAAATACAGGTTATTTCCAGGCTTCTTTCTGTTTAATTGTTGGGTGTTTATTACAAACCAATAACCTCTTTGCTACATTCTTTAATTGTATCTTCAGGCTTTTCCCTGTTATGTGGGGAGTGGACTGAACAGTGCCTAAGTAGAAACAAAAAAGTGAACATACCAAACATGACTAGGAGGTTTCCACTTCTTTTTGTGCTATAGAACTGATAATTTCTTGTCTGAGAATACTCTAGGAAGAGACACCTCTGCTGTGGTGTTTCTTTGTGTGCTATTAGACTTGATTTTAAAGCAGATTGAGAAGGGCATCTGCTTATAGTACTTGTAAGCTTAGGGTGTTATATTAAAAAGAAAAAAATCCTTTAATGTATCGTGAGACAAAGCTTTAAAAAATCCTGTTAGTGTCAGTGATGGTACTTATTTCTCTTGTCCTCCTTCTCTCTGTTCTTCTTTTGCTCCAGCAGCTTTCACCATTGATGCTAATTAGTACTGAAAAGGACTTTTTTGGCAAGGCTTTAAATACAGCTTTTATCTTCTCTAGCAACAGACGAACTTGTATTTAATGGTATTTGACATCTAAGAGTGACTGCAAGGTCTTTTTTAGTTTTTTTTTTTAAGTTTTTCTAAATGAGTTCTTTATTCTAATTTATTAAGAAATCAAATGTACTTTTATTCTCAACATATTTCTATACTTAGCTGAGAACATGCTGTGTTTATGTTAATGTACAATATTGAAAAGCAAATGATAATTACAACAGTTTTCCACTGAGTGCTCAACATCAGGAGATTTCCTTTTATTAAGTTTATACTTCATATACTGATGAGTTATTGCTCTTGAAATTAATATTTTTTTAAATAATGAAATTATATATTCTCTTCATTTAAAGTTTTTAAGATAATTTCTCTCAGCTTAGGTTAGTTAGTATACAGCTGCAAGAGACTCATGAGAAATAGTTGATCCAAATTATTATTGCAGGCATTCCATATTTGCATACCAGCAGTGGTATTTTTGCCATACATCTCTGTAACTGCTTTCTTCAGAGTGTTAGTTCTCTGTTGATGTTGATTTTAGCCAGGCAGCACTACCAGATGTAACCATGCCAAGTGTTGGAGTGTAAGTACTGTAATTGGATAAACATTTCTAGAATCAGTAGCAATAAAATTACTACAGCCTTAAGAAGCAATGGACTGGGTATTTAACAGGAATCTTATATGCGGCTGACTTTCTACCCAGGTTTCTACCTAGGTTTCATGATAGGTGTGTTCCAAATCTAGGCAATCTACTTTTACTATTCCAGTAGTTTAAATTTTCCTACTTTTAATCATTCATATTGAACATTTCTAGAACTCAAAAGAGCATCTCCTGGTAAAGTACCTGACTTAGACATATTTTAGATTCAGTTGATGTGTAGACTTGCTTGCAAAATGGCAGTCAGTAGCCTGCACAAATAAACATATTCTCCTCGAGCCATCTTTATTTTTCATTGTTTTCATAGTTTCCTGTAACTCTTATGAATTGCTAGACCTCATGTTCCAACCTGGAACTCTTTCAAGCTACTTTTAAACTCTTTTGCCCTTTGTTTCTCTCTGGTGTTTAGCTGCTTGGATTGCCAATACAAACCCTTGTGTGGACTTTTGCAAACTTTTGGCTAGGGTTGGCCCTCCAGGTTTTATAGCCATCTGTCATCAGAGAATGATCTAACTTACACTGGCAAACTGGCCTAAGGAAAGGAAATCTAAAGATGAGCTTTCTCTCATTTTTTGCATTTCTTAGCTGCACAGCATGCTCTGCAACAGCCTAAAGATATGATTATAGCCCTGATTGTTGACTACATCATGGATGTGGCATGTCAGCAAGTTCAGGGTTTCCTCCTGCTTTCATTTCTCCACATGCAAATTTGACTTTTGAAGGTGGTTCCACAAATTCTATTATTTTCCCCAGAAATATATTGTTTCAAAGCATTTTGCTTAACCAAAACACATTTCCACAGTTGTTCACTGCCTTGTGAGTTACAGCTTGGATATATCCCAGGCTTGTTTGAGAGCCGTAATTCTCAGAAGAAAGCACAGAATTTAGTCAACTCTTTGGAATACAGCAGATAGAGCTGGATTAGAAAGCTTTGCATAGGAAATAATAATTCCATTCAGCTCTGAAGCTTCAGTTCCTACATGGCAACACATGGACCATGCTGAAATAACAATTACATTAGTCCTGAGAAGTGCAAATCTTTGAGGAATTCGTCTGTAGATGAAAATTTTTATCCAAACCTCAGATTCCAAAATACATGTTCCATAATACCTGTTCCTTTAATTGAACTCTCATAAAGCATGTGTTTAGCATCATTAAATAAAATAAAGGTTTTGTTTCATTTTCATTTGGACATTTTTCAGAATCTGGATCCCCTTTACAATGGATTTTTGGTCAGTGGAGAACACTGGTACATATGCTTTTAACCTTGGTGCAGCATTAACAGACGCTGAAATGGGATCATTTCTGATGAGCAGGAATTTCAGTGTTTTGCTTACTGTCCCTGTTACTTTTTGTTACATTTCATTTTTAAAATTTTAAATATGTTTGTATAATGGTGTGATACATCAGAAACACTTGATAAGCGATTCACGTGCCAACCAATCATTGGCATGATATACATACATAATTGTTCACATACTGAATTAGGTGTAACTATTTCCTACAGAAATTAACTACTGTGACAGAACAATCTGAAAGGAACTGTTTTGCCTTCCTGCTTCGAGAGCTTTTCCATGTAGATGAGAATAATTTGGAAATCAGCATTTGCCAAGAAGAAAAATACTTCAATTTTGGATTTGAAATTTGTAGCAGTTAACATCAACTCACATGCTTAAATGAGAATTCGGTTGTTGCTTTTGGGAACAGCAGAATTTGGGATAGTGCTGCTCTAGAGTGAAATTCTGTCATGAAAGACCTTTAAATGAAGCTTTTTGAGCCCAATCCAATAATCTAATGGAGTCACTGAAAAAGCTTCTATTGAGTTGAATAGGCTTTGGGCCATTAGCTTTCAGAGCAGCACTCCTGCATCATTGCTTCTCGGGGGTGTGATAACTAAAAAGATTCTCTGCTGTCAGATTGTAGAGCCAGCTTCTCTTCTAACATTCAGTCTGGACTGTATTTTCATACAGGTGTCTAAAGCTTTCCTGTCAAATCAGGGTGCAGAAGCATTTTATAGTCTCAAATTTGAAATTGTAGGTCTAAGATCCATTTTACTCTTATTTGTAATACCTTATAAGTACTGAAGTACCTTTGAGGGTGATTCTCTGCAGTCAGAATTATGCTGTGCAATTAGGATAAGGTAAAGAAACCAAAAGGACAAGTATTTGAATGTCTTTTTGGTTTTTAGTTCTGCTCTTAGAAGCCAATATTCCTTCTGAGTAACAAGGTCATCAAGAAGTCCTTGAAAATTTAGAAAGGAATCTCTTTTACTTCCAAATATCAGTTATAAGAATTTTTACTTGTAGCTGTTTGGGTTTCTTTGAAGTTGGTTTTTTTCTATAGAACAAATATGTATTTCCATCACTTTCAATTTCCCATCATTTTTGAAACCCTGTAATACTAAAACCATAAACCAATTAGGTCCGATGAGGATATTAAAGGGATGAGACTACTTACTTTTTTTAATCAACTTTCTTTGTAGGTTAAGGGAATTTCATTAGTTTGTTTTTCTGTCTTTTTTTTTGTCATTAACATTGGGAGATATTTTTATTTCATGCTTATTTTTAATCCCTATATGAAAACATTTCATATAAGAATGATCACAATTATTATTTTTAGTTTAATTACAGTAGCCTTATGGACTATTGATTCCTGACATTTCTACACATTACACAGTAATGCAATTTCAGTACCTGTAGTTGTAATGTAAAATAGACACTAATGGGCCAAAAGTTCTTCAGCATTCCAAAGACCTGTTCGAGTATGGCAGCCATCTGATTTGTTTTCAGCTATTTTTGAAAAGGATAAAAGACCTTCCTGTTAAGATTTTTGTAGCTTCTTTTTCAGAAATGTTCTGCATCATTCAGAGTAAATTGTTTCACATGTAGAGTATTTGCCTGTACAGTGATCTAAAAAACACAGATGATCTAAAATTGTATATATGGATAAATTAAAAGAATTGGAATTAGGATTTTAAGACCTCTTTGAATCACCTCAACACAGTGAGGGTGACAGAGCACTGGAACAGGCTGCCCAGGGAGGTTGTGGAGTCTCCTTGTCTGGAGATTTTTAAAACCCTTCTGGATGCGTTATTGTGAGACTTGATATGGGGCATCCTGCTGTGGCAGGAGGATTGGACTAGATGATCTTTGGAGGTCCCTTCCAATCCCTAATATTCTGTGATTCTGTGAAATGCTAAAAATGTAAAACATTTAAGCAAAGGATATAAATAATAAAGAATATATGGAGTAATATAAAAAGTCATTTAAAGGCTTTATAGTAACTTTTGCCATAGCAAAATGCTGTATGTCATCTCAGATAGGTATGTATATCAATTGCTGATTTCCTGGATATTTGCCAGAAACCACCTGATTTTCAAGCGAACTCATCAAATTGAGATCCAGAAGTGCACATTATGGATATACATAGGTTTTTACACATAAAATAAGAAGGAAATGAAATATGCTTCTATAGAAAAAAACCCTTACTGTTCAAATGTTGTTGACTGTTTCATTTTACTGATACCACCCAATCATATTCTTAACAGTAATGAAGTTATTTGCTTTATCTAAGCAAATCCAGGATTTTTGCATAAAGTTGAGAGTCCAACCTATTACATGTTTCCCATTGATAAGAGATGAAATATAACAGAATAATTATTACTATAAGGAATGGCTGATCTAGATTGAACAAGTAGTTGCACTGAACTAAAAAACTGCCACCAGTTTTTCTGCAGAGCTTGAATATTATTTGCAGCATTTTTGTTCTTTGCAATGTTACATTGTCTTATCTCAACCCTTTTTTAAATGGAGTAATTAAAGAAAGTGCAAAGCATGAAGACCACTGTTACATCAATCAGTGCAATTAACATGAAAGAAAAAAACCCATGAAATATGTACTTTTTTGCATTTAAATGAGAAATATGTTCTCAGAACATACAGGCTGAGGGAACTCAGGATGTTTAGTCTGAGGAAAAGGATACTAAAGGCAGGAGACCGTATCACTATCTATGAGCACCTGAGAGGGGATTGTAGAGAGGTTTGTTCTGCTCTCCTTGCAAGTAACAAATGATAGAGCGTAAGTAAATGTCCTCAGATTGTGTCAGTGGAGATTTAGATTGGACATCAGGAAAAACTTCTTTACTGAAAGAGTGGTCAGGTATTGGAACAGGTTGCTCAGTGGCACTTGTAAACACTGGTTAGTGGGCATGGTGGCATTGGGTTGCTAGTTGGACTAGATGATCTTGGAGGTCTCTTCCAACATAAATGATTCTATGATTCTAGAAGTTTAGGTTAGACATTAGAAAAACTTTCTACATTGAAAGAATCATCAGACATTGGAACAGACCACCCAGGAAGGTGGTCGACTCCATTGATACATTTGTAAGTCATGTAGATATGGAGCTTAGGGATACAAGTTATTGGTGGGCTTGGTACTGTTAGGTTAATGGTTGGACTTCATGATTTGAAAGGTCTTTTCTAAAGACAGTGATGATTCTCTGATTCTGTGACCAGCTTCTTTCAAATATGCGATGCCAATAACAGTTACAGAAATGAAGAGATGGTGAAAGAAAATGCATCAGTATCACTTAGTACTGAAGAAGCTTTATTGCTTCTTGAAAAGTGGTGCCCAGTGATTTCCTGGAAATCCCACACTTGCGTAGTTAATTTACCTGCTTATACAGTTTGTGTAAATGTCAGTGGGTCACAAGATGACTTCTGTCATGTAGCAAAGATCTAAGTGTGTTTTGAATATTTGGGATGTTTTTGTGTTTGTAGCTGAGAGACAATTCTGAAATCTGAAAGGATCCTTCTGATGTCTTAATGAAAGAATGTTCAAATTTGGCTGATATGGTAATCTATAAAATTTGCCATCTACAGTAGATGTTATAGTCCACAGACCTTGAGACATCCTTGCTGTTAAGAGAAAATGACACCTTCTGTTTGCACTGAACATGCCTTGAATACATGAAGCCTTTGCAATGACATATCCTATAGCAAATGGGCTCAAGTGTTTCCCTGCAACTTCTTAGGGTGTCAGAGAAGACCACTGATATAGTCACAATATTCCCCAAATTTGCTATAGTTTGCCCCCAGCTTTTGCTTTTTGGCAACCATCCTTCCAAGAGACAGTATGTGCCCTGTTGCATTTCGGCTAGTACTTCATAGATCGTGACTTATTTGTTTGTGGTCATGCCTAGAGCTGCTGAAATGAGATTGCTTAAGGCAAAGGGTATATGTAAGTGAAGCAGCATTTAATGGTGCTACACTTGAGCACCATGATGAAGTACTTGAGGACATGAGGAAAGTGAAAGAACAAGTTCACACCAGCTGTTTACACTGTGGTGGTGTCCAACTTCTAATTACCTCTTTGCTTTTGTAATCCAAGTAAAAAAATCAATATAATTTTTAAGTGCATTTTCCTACACATAAAACATTGCTTAAATAATATCAGTATCCTGTGCACAACTTTAGGACCTGTACAATGTCCATATCAGTTGGGTTTTGGACACCTAGGCGTACAACAACATTGTTCTAGAAGGACTTACACGGGAAATGGCAGCAGTAAAGGAGTTTAATTCTTTATAGGGCTTCATCAATTAAATGAGTATTAAGAAAATTTTGTGTACCAGTGATTTCAGAGAGAAAATCCTAGGTGTATTTAAGTTGCAAGAATGACCTTTCTGTACTAGTTACAGACTTCTTCCATTCTTGTTTTTTTTTTCTGGATTTGCTGCATTATGTCCAGTTTTGTTTTACTTGTGTCCTTTACATGATCTGCCTGCTATGTTCTGTATCCAGGTCAGCTGTTTTTTACCTTTCTTTTCACATCTTGAGGATAGAAGCAGAGAGAGGAATATCTGTCACACCTCTAGCTGACCTGCTGACATCTTGCTCCCATGGAGGACCAGCCACAGGAATTGCTGTCTGTCTCCAGATTACAGAATGCTTAGTATACATTGAGTGTTGAAGGCTTTTGCCACTAAATTCTATTGACTATAGATATAACTATCTTGGTTTATTTACAGAATAGCAAATACTCATCCTCATTAACAAAGGTATAATTGTAAACAGTAATCCTGAAGTAATTGTATTGCAAAGTATTTTTTTACAATGAATTCTCATATTTGTAGATAAGCTGTTGCTGTGCTTCAACATCGTAAGGCCATTTTTTTTTTAGCTTTGTAGCACTGCTGCTACATGCTTGTTTGTGTTTGTTTGTGTATTGGTAAGGACACATACACAGCACACAGAAAGATTAGGAAAAAACCCCCAAACCTGCAGAACATTGAACACAAATGTTCAGTCTTCTTAGGGTTATCTTGTACTTCATAACCTATGAAAAGAGAACATGAGAAGCATGTATTACCATGCAGAAACAAAAGCAAAGGAAGGGGATCAGAGAGGAAGAGAAAGGCTGTTGAATCAAATGTTACATTCTTCCATTTTAGTCTCTTTGTTCCTGAATTCTCGTTGTTCACGTAATGCTGTTCTAATTTTCTTTGGTTGTCAGAGTAACTATCATTTTGAGCCATCCAGTCATATTAAGTAAATAAGGATGTCAAGTGAAGGCGAGTCAAAGAAACCAGACAGGAGGGAGCATTAAAAAGGCAAATGATTCATACCAGTAAATCTGTCACGTAAACTTTGACAACTAATTTTCACCAAGGTTGAGTTTTTCGCCTGGATCTCTAAGACATTTTTATTACACTAAATAGACATCCTCATGCATCCAGTTTAGCTCTGATTTTCATTTTAAATGTTAAGATTTAATGGGATCCAAACTGTATGAATTTTGCTATAGGTACAAATCACAGCCTTTAATATATTCAGTTGGGTGATATCACTTTAGGTGAAACACTGACAGAATTGTGGAAAACTGGGAATAACTGAAGTATTGAAACACAAAATATATTCTCCTTCTGACTCATCTGTCGATAGATCACAATCCCCAAAGATGTTAGTGCTATTCACAGCTTTGGTGTCACTATTATTTGTTTCTCTTTCACTTGTGAATGCTTATGGTTTCAGAATATCAAACTTGTTCCTAGATGCTTTCCAGATATTATGGAATTTTAGGAAAAACAAAGCTTATTCCAGAGGATAGGAAGATTTCCTTTATATATGTTACACGTAAACATGGACAAGGGTAGGGGGGAAAATCCAAGTGGGTCAATTACTTATTTCTTCCCTATTTTCCTATTCAGATTTTGTTTTCCTTGATGTTCATTTGGTTTAAATCTTGAAGACAGCTGTAAGTTTAAGTCTCTTTAGGAATGGTGATTTTCATAACAGCTTTGAACTTTGAACCAGAACTTGTTTTCATAGTGACACTGTATATATTTCAAGTGGGTAATATTTTATATTAGTTTGGACACTTAGAGATACCAAATATTTCACTCCTTATGTCTCATGGAATCATAACTTACCTGGAAGGGGTCCTGCAGCAGTTAATTCAATTCAGTCTTCCATTCTGAAGTGGGCCCGTTTCTTTCAGATGGTCCTTGTGCACCATGTTCTCCAGTCTTTCGACCTCTACTCTGTTCAGTCAGGATGTCAATGTCGTTATGGTACTAAGGAACTCAAAGCTGGGCACATCTCTAAGGATCTAAGAAGTCTGTATTTACATGGAGCAATTCCACGTCAAATGTCCTATTGCGGAATCTGTCAGCTCTGCCCCCTAGCACTTTGGGCATGTTTCTTGAACTTTACTTATCTAGCAAGTGTTGTGACGTAAACCCAGCCAGCAACTAAGTACCATGCAGCAGCTCAATCACTCGTATCCGCTTATGATGGGATGGAGAAGAGAAAATAAACAGAAGCCTTGAGGGTCGAGGCAAAGACAGGGAGCTCTTGCTTACCAGTTATGATGTTGGACAAAAACCAGACTTGCCTTGAGGAATAGAAATCATCTTAATGTAAACAAAACTAGGATGAATTTATTGATTGAATCAGAGTGGGATATTACCTTATTTATCATGAAATTAATCAGATCCTAAACAAATACACCTTCCTCCATCCCCTCTTTCTTTCTGTGCCCCACTCTGCTACCTCCTCTCTTGACAGCTATGCAAGGGGGCAGAGAATGGGGGTTGTGGTCAGTTCCTTTCCATTCCATGTTTTTTCTGCCTCTTCTTCCTCCTCTCCTGTAGCAACATGGTGTCCCTCCCACAGGAGTCAGTCCTCCATGAACTTCTCCAATTCCTGTAGGTGTCTTCCGCAAAGAGTGGCTTTGCAGAGATGAACCATTGCTCCACCATGCATCTTCCTCAGCATCATGGGTTTCTTTGTGACCAACTCCATGCTCTAGCATGAGCTCCTTCATGGTCTGCAGACAGGACTTTTCTCTTAAAATCTATGAGGGCTGCAGTGGCTCAGCCTGCCCTCTCATCACAGGCCTAGGGGGAATGGCTGCTCTGGCATGTCTCCCTCCCTTCTTCCTCAATGACCTGTGCTCCTCTATGTTTTTTTTCTCTTCCTACTCCCCTCCAAAACATGTTGCTCCCAAATCAAAACAAAGTTGCCCTCTGTATTTCTTCTCTTAAATACGTTTATCACAAAGGTGCTAACTGGCTCAGCCTTGGCCAGAAACAGGTCTATCATGAAGCTTGGGAGCTTCTAGTATCTTTTATCAGGGGCCATACCAGCAGCCCCCACTCCCACTACTAAAATTCTGCCAGACATAAAACCAACAGAGAGCTACAAGGTCACCTGAGAAGAAACTTAGGATACGATCCATTATACTTTGCCGAGGGCTGGGAGCAATAGCTGTTGCCAATATGCTGTGTGGGTGAAGTATTCTACCTGCTGCGAATATTTCCATTAAACTCTTCCAAGCATATGAGAATTTGCTGGTTTATTGCCATAAACAAGTAACAACTCCTCAGCAGTACTGATATTAGAATTTTCCACTGAAGTGCAAAGAGCTGAATCAAAACTTTACTGTAGTTCAGTTTTGAAGAAGCTGATGGCAAACTCTGCTTTTTGGCTTTCAAGGGAACTGCCTCCAACTCCCACCTCTTTCCTTTATTTTCTATTCAGCGAGAACTGTAGGCGAGAGGCTCAGAGTTTTGCTGACACACCAGCACCTGTAAAATAGTATGTTGTACTGATGCGTGGAAAGCACTCAGCATTAATTATTTAGCAGCTCATCACATTTACTGTCCATTGAAGAATCTTTATGGCAATAATGAGGTCACTGCAACTAGATTCTCTGCTTTTGGCATTTCATCTATAAAGCCCAAAAAATCTTAAAAGACTGTACTTTGGAATCTGGTCTAGTTTCATTAGGAGAGGATTGATTTTTAATTCTCCCTGTCTGGATAACTTCTTGTACAACAAAGTACTCTTTCACAAGGGAAAGGTCTCTAGTAATTAGAAACAGTGGTTGTGTATTTACTTCACTATCCTTGAATCGGGCTCTTGGAATGATGTCAGATATTTCCTACTAGGTGGGAACACTAATCAGAAAATTATGTTTAAGGAGGCTTGTGAAAAAGCCTTTCTGAGTTAAAAAAGGAAAGCCCTGTAAGTATTATATGGCATACCCTTTCTAAAGAAGTAGATGCTTTTGGAAGAACAGTAAAGAAAAGGGTTGTCATTTGCCCATTTTTCTTAAACGTGTGTGAAATTTCCTTTCTTTAACAAAAATGAATAATTTTTTAGGCTCTGTGATTCACAATTACTCTTTATTTTGTTATAATTTTCAAGGGGATTACATCTGGTGTTAGTGAGACTCTGTGGGATTGGATAATTATCCATGACTGTGAGTAAAGAAATATTTGATACTGTTAGAATGAAGAGAGTCATTGAAATTTGAAGAGAGTTTTTTGGAATTGCAAGGTCATTTACTCTGTTGCTATGTTTTGTGCTTTTCTGACAAAAGAATGCAACAGTGAAGTTGCTTTCACAGAGTGTGTAGTGGACACGTGCTCATAACTGTAGGGGTGGCTGTTCTTCCTTATGTTTATTGCCTGTTTCTTCAGACCTGCCTTACTAGTTACTAGTTACTAGTCTAAAATATCTGAATTTATATTAAGAAGCTAAAAAAAAATAGATCTTTGTGTCCTTTATTCCTTCTCCTTCTCTGTTTCTTCTGCAATATTAGAAAGTCTTGAAACTTTTTTCCTCTGATGTGGGATAGTTCTTGTTTTTTGCACAAAAGTGGTTGAAGGCATAACATGATTGAGAGCTGCTGGAGAATTAACAACGAAATGGTATGGGATGAGTTGGTGAGTTGTTAAACTGAGAAGAATAAAAAAAGGCATATTTACATGAACAATTTATTTTCAAATTGCAAATAGTAAACATCAATAGCTAATAGATAGAGAAAACTGTGTTTGTGAAAATTTTCAGAAAGATCTAGATAAGTCCTGCAGAAAAAAACTGAGACCAAGTCAGACTTTTCTGAGGCTGAAAATACGAGTAGAAACAGATATATTAGCTTGTAGTCAGACAGATAGATTGACAAAAAGTGTCTTGTATAGTTGCAGTGAAAATTCTGCACTATATGTCAACAGAGAAATATTTATTGGCACTAAAATATTTTTTAAGTATGCTGTCCTACAGTCTTAATATAGTTCCATTTGAAAATACAGTGCTAGAACTCATTAAATACAAGTAGGAAAATTGAAATACATTTTACTATTAGAGATTTGTTGCTTTTCATTATTCCTCCATGTTAAAATCATCATAAATGCAAGAGGTTAGATTGAAGATCATCACTGTGAAACTCCACTAAAGCTGATGAATTTACCATAAGATTACTTTGGCTCTGAATTTTGGTCTAAAGCAACCAGGATTTTTGGTAAATGTCTGCATGAGTTTACTCTAATTACTCTAATTTACCCATTACTCTAATGTCTAATTCTAGAACCAAAGCAAAAACATTATGTCTGTCTGGGGAAAGAGCAACCTTGTTGAGAAATAAATCTGAGACAGCATGTCTCCTGTCATGTCACGGAAGAATACGAACATTACCTAGCTGTGATAAACTCAATTTTTTGCTATGCACAGCATGCTAAAATGACCCAATATTCTGGAAGGTCTGATCATCAGCGAGTTACAAATATGCCTTTAGCCTTCTCAGAAAGCAAAACCTCAGGTTTGCATTATTACATTAGAAAATAACCCCACTTTGGTGTCTTTAAAAAATACCAGTTTTAACTTGTAAAGTATGCAGATAATTCATATAGATTTTAAACTAAACAGTGAATAGTCATGGAGCTTGCATGTACTAATATACAACTTCCAGACAGGCACAGCTCGAGTTCAATAAATAGATTGAATTTGTATTAAATTAAAAGTATAGTATATCTGAGCTGGTTTCGGTTACTCGAGAAGTAAGTGTCTGGCTTCATTATTAAGTGTTGCAGGTCTCAGACAGGTTGTGTGAATGCCAGTGCCCCAGCTAGACAGGTTACAGCTGCACCAGTGATACTCAGGCATGTTGCAGTTCTGCTTTACTTTGTGCATAGAGTTGATGTGTGTGCAGTGATTTTTTTTTTCTATTACTGATGTGTCTGAAAGAAAATTTAGTTCTCGTTTGTGCATTGGATTGTGGTTTTGTGTATTGAGAATATAAAAGAAAGGTAGGAAATTCAGTAGGTCTGCTCATTTTTGGGGAAAGAAAAACAAAGGCAATAACCAAACCAGAATAGCCATTTGCAAGACTATGGCAGGTTTCCTGTTCATTCCAGTGTGGCAAGATTTAAATCACAATCATAAATGAGTCCATAACACTTTTTCTCAGAGATATATTCTTTCCTAATCTTTCTTCCAATATTTTCTGACTCTTAGCCTAATATGCAGTTGTGAAATCTTCTATCCCATTAAACACATCAAGTAAACACGGTTGTGTCTAAATGCATGTATGAACAAAATGATTTTTTCATAGTTTTAAGTGAAGATGTTTCACAGATATCTACATTAATCTTTAAGCTAAGGAGAGAGCAAATGGGAAGTGCTGGTGCACATATTAATGTTAAATATTTATTAAAGTAGATGTGGAACTAAATGATGAAAAGTAAAGAGAATGCAAAGGCCTGGAGGGGCAACAGTGTTTAGATTTATCTAAATCTAAAGAATATTTCGGCAACAATAAAAAGCCTCGTTTTCTTTCCTTGGTCAGTTTGTAGTTGTTAAAGTGCTGACAGGCAGTCTATTGGAACATCTCTCTTCTGAGATTTGAGTGGGAGATAAAGTTACCATGACAGAAAAAACAGTGGGATCTCCACTACACTAGCAGAAACTAAAAACAGACCAACAAAACCAGTAAATCCTAGATGCTGTGCTGCGAAGTGCTTATCAGTTTTTAAGTTCTTATATAAAGGGCACAAGCCATACTGGCTTTGTGAAATACTTCTGATTTTAATCTGTTTAGACAAAAATCTCAACCTGTTGTGGATTTGTCTGTCATCAGCATCCCCACCTCCAGAGAAATGTGCTTGGTCTGTACACCTCTTAGTGCAGAAATCCTATGGTAACAGCATTTTTAACTTCTTACTGTGGCTTGTCTTCGGGCCGTACTCGGTAGACACAAGTTCAAAGTGAGGTAAATTCTGAGGATTACAGCCTCTTTGCTTGGTGCTAGTATTTAATCTAGAAACTAAACATCACTGATTGTGTCAGTAACACTTCCCTTTTCTGAAATATTCCTTTTGTGAAAATATGATTTGCAACATTTTCAATGACTTCATACTTAGACAAATGGAAGAGTACGAGGTTAACATACTGCCTGATAAAACAGCAATGACTTTATGACTGGATGGAAGTGTCTCCTTGGTTGTTTTTTTTAAGATGGAGATAGGCTGGGGTGGGGAGGTCTGGCTTGGAACTGTGCCATCCTGAGGCACATAAATTTAATTTTCAGGGCTGCTGCTGTCATTCTGTTGGAAGATCTGTCTTTTGCATAGCTTTGTAGCTCTGGATCATATGAAAAAGTGTAGATTACTTTATTACAAATTTGTTATCTTTATGTGCATTTATTTTTAAAAAATAGGACAGATTGTATTACAGAAAGCAAACAAACCTGTCCCCACTGCCTTTTAAAAAAAGCATATTTTGCCAAATTTAGATAGTATGCAATGGAAAGTACATGGCAGTCCACAACAGGGAAGAATGAAATGTGCATTTTTATTTGTTTTTGGTTTTCGTCCACTTCCCATTTAGTGAAGAGGAATTCAAGCGCTCTGTTCCTAAATGACAGTTGTCCGAAATAGATGCAAATAACTTTGTACCTCTGTCCAAGAGGCCTCCTTGTCTTTTATTCAGTTCTTGAAAATTCTTCCCAAACTGACTTTTGCTCTACAAGTGCAAATTCAAATATGCAAAGACAGAAGGAAAAGAAAAATCTTTTCTATTTCCATGGCAACATCAGTTCACATTCTGCAGGTACAACAGCTGCCAGTTAGTCCACTCACTAAATGAAAGCTCCTGAAGGCTCTTTATATGGCAACATTTGGCCAAAAATAACTTGGCACGCCACAGTTTTCCCACAAACCTTCAGAGAGAGTGAGGTTAAACTGACTGGCAAGCAGACTGTCAGCTCATTTAGTGTCTTGATGCTAAGACAAAGAAAACAATCCCTCTAAACATTTGAGAGGGGAAAAAAGGGATGTTTAATGTTGGCACGTGTTATCTTCATGGCTTGAAAGGTGAAATTTATGCTGTTGAAAGGAGTAAGAAATATCTTCTGTTTTGTTCATCTCAAGGGCACCAGGAAATTTGTTTTCTAGCTGAAAACTGCTACAATGACATACATCTTGCTTAGAATTAATTAGCCTTTTTTTAAGTTACAGTGACAAAACTAGGCAGGTACTTGAAATTAGTTCTAAGAGAAATAAATCAGTCTCTATTAGTTGGACTTGGGCTTTCTAGTGTTATTTTCAGAGGAAGACATAAAATTATTACTTTCATAACCACTTAATGATGAAATTCTCTCAGTAATCAGATTTTGTCACATGATACCGAAATTGGTATCACTGTTCCTTGTCTTGGGCAGATTTTAAAGTGAAACAGGTGCTGTATGAGTGCTTCATACAAATATTTGATATGAGGCAGTAAGAAAAAAAAGTAAGGCTTTTTTTTGGAAAGAGCATAGGTAGTTTAGACCTGTAATTACAACTGATTATCTTAATTGAAACTGGAACAGACAATCTTGAGCTAAATTTTTAGAAACCTGTGCAAATAAGCCATCATCAAGAAGGAGTTGGTGTGATGTGGTTTTTAATTGTAGTCTTGGGAAAGTGTACTGCAGTGTATTGAAAATCAACTTGTGCAGGTTAAAAAGTGTACAAAATGCTATTTAAAACCAGGCAGAAATAAAACGGTTCTTGAAGGACTGTGGTTACAGTCTATTTTAATTTGCAAAGCAAAGAGTATAATGATAGTATTTTCTTGAGAGATTTTGCTGCTTCAGGAACCTGCCAGATTAGTTAGACTTGGGTATGAGTTAGATTTAGATCCACAAAGCCAGCTGATTTAGCTTGTGTTGGAATTAGGATTTAGAAATCTCTGCGCATGCTAGCAGATATATACATCATTCTGAGCCACCATTGTAAAGTCTAACCGCAAGCGTGTTCAGGTAGGTAAAAGGCTACATTCAAACACTGAAATTTTCTAGAGCTGAAGGTAAAAGATTCTTTATACAGAGGCATAAAATATGTAGCCCCATATATTCTCAGGAACACACCCAAGAATATTAGTGTGCCTGTTTTGTGGTAAGAGCTAATGTATCCAGTGACTGTAGCTAAAACATTATTTTTTTTTAAATTTGTGGCCAGTATTGCAGAGGGCACATTACATAATAGAATTCTCTATCTGGACTGAGGTGACTCACAAATGGGATACACACAGGCCTTTGAGTCTGACACCTAGTGGGCAATCCATACAGATAGCTGTGGAATGCTCTTCACATTAAGCAAGGATGATTAGCTTTTATCAAATCCACAAACACAGCCTGTGAGAATAATATGTGAAGAATGTGTAAGCAGTTCCGAAGGATCTTTACTGATGGCAGTCTGTGTTATTCTATGACCTGTAATGCATAATTCTTCAGTCATTTAAAGGAACATCAGGTATTTCCCATCTTGTTCACATCATTAGATACTACCTAGCATCGTCCATTAGAACAGGCATCGGTGCAACCTGGCTGCCTTTAATAGTATCTGTAAATACAGAAGACATTCAGAGAAGGCAGTTCATATGTTGGCAATGCACCATTAAAGTGTAGAAAGAAGAATAACAGTGAGAACACTAGGACCATTCATTTACCTAATTTTCATTAGGAAAAACAATGTGCTGTGTCTCTGGTCATTCTGAGGAAAAACAGCCTTGTCAAGTTGGTGGTTGGCATCTCACTGATTAACTCTAAGTAACCAGTTCTACAGGGTGTTCAGAAAAGTTGCAGCCTCCCTTTCTGGTTTCTGCTAGAACAAAATCTTTTTATTTTTTACAACCTTTCTGGCTTCTGTAGGAATTTTTATATCCTACCAACAGTATTTAAGGAACTTGCCCTATTTTGCCTGTTGGGTACTAGTGCATGTTCTTCTGGTCTGCTGCAAAGTAGAGATGAGCTCTGTCTGTGCTGGAAATGATGAATTTTCTTTAGAAGTGTTTAAGTGATTCAAAATAGTAGTCAGCTGCAGGTATTAAAATGCATATAAATAAAAAGAGCGCTCTGTAGCTACAAGTAATAGGAAATAAATGAAGAGATAGCCAGTAGGAAGGAGTTCACATCTGGAATACTTGAAAATGGGGTGCCTAATGGAGATTTAGCCCCTACAACTACACCCATGGCTCTTCTCTTGCCATCACTTGTTGTCTGGTGCTGTGCTTGAGGTCAAGTGAGGATCTTCTCCTGCCTCTCTCTCACACAAGTACCAAATACAGATTGCCATTGAGCAGTTTGCAATCTTTATTGAGAGACTGACCTAGATTTTCTCATGGATGTCCCTGTATAGCATGGCTTAAAGACTGTAACCTCATCCTCTCTCCTTAGGCTACAGATCCCATCCTCTTTGAGACAGTATGTCTGTCAGAATTGCTCTAATCTTTAACTCACAGTTTTTCAAAGCCATTTTCTGTCTTTTTTTTCTCTGCCACTATGCTGGTCTATCTACAAATACAGAAAAGAAAATAATTATCTCAAATAAGTGTACTTTAAAATATGTAAATTGTTTTAATGTAATTAATGGATTAGAAATGGGACTTAAGAGATAGATAATGAGGTCCATTTGACAATAAATGAAAATGTAATTTTATGCCAGGTAATTAGAATTTAGAATGGACAGATATAGAGAGAAGACATCGTTTCATGAAGAACTGCCCCAGCAAAGATGCCATTAACTTGACACTTAGAAGCATTAGAAGCAACCACCAAATTTAAATATGTTCACCGTAATAAACCCTAATAGTAAATTTAAGAATGTTGGTCTTGGGATCCCCCAAAATTTGGTATTCTATGGTCTATTACCATGAAGTTCCCTTTTTCCACCCCAAAAACATTTAACTTTTGAAGGCCATTTCTTCTCATGTTGAGTATGTTTTTCCAAGGATATCCTAGCTGTTGCTACACTTACACGCTGCATTTCTCCCATAGGGTCTAATAAAATAATCATAGCAAAATCAAGATAATGATAAACATTCCCCAAAACAATTAAGAGCACAGTTTAATTTAAACATAGAAAGCATCACTATAAGTCTAAATGAAGTAGAACATATTGAACTATAGCATTCACTATTAACACAAAGCAGACGTTTTTGAAAATAATAAAAAAGCAATTGCTGCAATATATTTGCTTTATAGGAATCAAATGGATATTGTTACTGATTTAATGTTATGTCTCTATTCAATGCTCTTTGTAATATAGTCATCATTTTCATAAAAGAATTAACTAATATTTCTTTGGAATTTATTTCCTCTGCTCTTTTTGACTGCACCAAAAGATGTCTTTTTGTGATATAATACACATGTTGATAATTTATGATTTGTTACAAAAAATGCCGCCTGCATATTTCTCAACTGCTTCATTGACAAGATGGTGACCACATTTGGGTGATGTGGACACATGTCCCACATTCAAATTTTTGCTGTTAGATATAATAGATATAATAATAGATATAATCTATGTAAGGTTGATAACTTCAGCTTGCCACAAAGAAAGGCTGGACTTGTAGACTGTGTAACATTGTGTTCCCTAAAGCCTTCGGTTCCCTGCAGTCCCAGCCTGTTACCAAGGAGCTTGAAGATCTAAGTGAACTTGCTTTCTGTGTAGAAGAATATAGCCCATTTATAAGTTTTCTAAGTCCATCCTGAGCTTTGACTTCTCACTTCACTCATAGAGACTAAAATAGGCAAGCACAAGTATGTGATCAGATGATCACAAGATTTCAAACACAGTCTGCAAGACTTTCCTTTTCCTTCTTGCAGTTTTGAAAAGAAGACATCATTTTAGGTGTATATTAAACTGATCTGACCAGGAGTCAAACTGAAAAAAACCATAATTTCGTGTATATGAACATGGCCATTAAGCCAAGTTCTCTGCAGAGCAATGCATTCAAAAGTTAATTACAGCTGAATCTTTCTTGACTTTTGACATTTTTATCTCTTGAAATTTACTGTAGATATGTTTCTAGCTGAAAAGAAAAAGCTAAAGAAACTGGTTAAAATGTTCACAATCACTTAGTAGCATTAATTGCTTTTCCTGAAAGTTAAAGAATTGTAGGTTAGCACTGGTAGTTGTTGCTTGCAATGACTCATTAGTGAAACACACAGTACCAGTTCCTGGAAAATAAGATCAGCTGACTAAATTGAGTATATTTAATAACTTGGAATATTCGTTCTTTTCGGCTTTACCCGAGACAGACTGCAATGTTGCTGTTATTGTCTCAGCACCTGAGTGTTGCTGGGACAGATAAGACTGTAACAAAGACCTGACATAGTCATTCATCTCTAAGATTAACAGTGCAATTCTATGCATTGGCTGTTCATTAATGAAACATGAATGTGGTACATTGTAGAGCATTTCCCTCCTGCAGCCTGTAAGGATGCTTTGCAGCAACACAAGCCCATTGAATGTGGTTGATTCCATTCATTGTGAAAGACTATCACTTGTACTCCTAAGATCTTATATCACCATGGAAATGAATGAATTCAAGGCTAAATGTTTATTATTGCCTATTCTCATTAGTTACAAAAATATGTTTCAGTATATATTACAAATATATATTTCATAATAATCAGCAAAGTTTAAGTCTAAAATATTTTTCTTACTGCTCCCTGAGAAACTGAAATAGCACTAACAGTGGTTTTGGTTTCTTTAATTAGAAACACTATTTGTCACTGTTGCTGGGAAGGCCCCAAGTGACCTTCTTTTGCAAGTGGAAGTCCCAGAGGAATAGTTTAATTGGAGGACTCAAAACTGAAAGTTACTTTCTGACCACCATCTGTGCATTAGCCTGATTGCTTATCAGCATAGGCCACAGCAATTACTATAAGTAAGTACGAAAATACGGAAACTCAACCAGGAAAATGCTATTATAGTCCAATTTTATGGCTGTAAATTGAAGAACCAGTAAAATAATGTAGATATCACTGTGGAGAAGACCGCCATGTTTACAAAATGATGGAAAAGCCATTTAGATTAAGACCCTTGTTTCTGAAGATTACAAAGTATTTAGTGTGAATTTCATTAACAGATTTGGGAAACAGCTACCACTTCTCGCAACCCATAGGATTTACCAAACTATTGTAATAGTAAGCAACTTTGATAAAGTCTAAATTTTGTTCACAAATTGCACAATGAAAGAGGTAAAATCTCTACAACACAGAACTGTAATTAATGTTAAACATTTTCAAAGGCTTTTTCTTGTTTAAAAATTTTTATTTTCTTCTTTTAAAGAGATAATGTCAGAAAAAAATTATTCAGTCGCTGGTGTTATACACTCAAATCTGCACGTATCACCAACGAAAATCACTCCAAAAGAGTCTTTTCAAAATACTGAAAACAGTAAAACCATGGCCTCTTTCCAGCTGTCTTCCTAGAGATGACAGATGATATAAAAATATCTGTCAGGGGTTATCACCATATCAGCTCTATGAATAGTAACAAAACCTGAGGTACCCTTGTGCATACAGATATAGCTTGTTGCTGTCATATTTATCATGGGCACAACAGAGAAGAAGTATTCCAGTATTATGAAAGTACTTTTAGTTTGTAGCTGAATTAATGAAACTTTGGAAACTAGGGGTGAGGAGATTTGAAAAAGAGAGTGAAAGAAAGACTGTCCCCATATTAATACAAATTAACATCTGGCTTCCTTTCCCTTTGCTAATTTAGCTATTCAGCCAAAGTGAGACAAAAGCCCTTGAATTAAGCTGGAGTTCTCTGTTTAAAAGCAGGCATTCATGATGCTATCTACATATGTAAACTTAGGCCAGTATAGAGGTACTTCACTGTATCTGGGCCAGAGTCACTGAGGAAGCTCTTTTGCTGACATTGATTTTATTTAAATGGTTGTATCTCAAGCTTTGCAAAGTCTTAAGCTTTGATTTTCTTCAGGCTTTAGAGCTATAAGTAAAGGAAAGAAGTTTCAATCAGAAAAGGTTCCCTTTTCTACCACTTTCATCTATTCCACACCTGCAACCTCCAAACACCATTTTCTTCAAGTGTAGAACATCACAGTGTTTATAACTGAATCTCAGTTTTATTGGAAAAGTTTCCTATTTTAAATTTCTTAGTTCTTGTAGGTATGCAACACACTAAGTATCAAAGCTTGGGTGGGTAAGACTGAAGACATATGTCAACTCAATGAGAAAATGAGCACTTGCTTACTTGCTTATTCTAGTTATTGCATGACAGTGACAAGAGACACTATTTTCATGTCAGAAATTTGTTAATAGTTTTTCTTCGGTAATTTATAATGGTTGATGACTAAAGTAGCTGGAATTTGCCTGTCAAGGTTATGGTCCCAGCCAAGACTGCTGTGTCTGCGGTAGAGCAGAGGTAGATAAAGTCAAAATAACTCACTGTATAAGTTACTGATGTTCTCGTGTAAGCCTTCAGGGCCTAAAAAGACAGAGAAAGGGAGAAAACCAATCCCCAAAAACAATTAGATATTATGAAATGTCAGATGACTCTACGTCTTCAGAAATAGTAAAAGCTGAAGGAATAAATGGTAATTTAGTTTGCCTTTATAGATGGCACAAGCCATATAGTTTAATGTAGATCTCGATAGGTACCCACAACTCAAACTATTGAAATATGTTTTCCTTAACACTATTCTACTGTTAAACGCAGATATGCAACTACTGAAATCTAACTTGTGGTGTTAAATACTGGTCAGCGGGAAAAATGCTGAAATGAGGAAAAAATTTGTGTTTATTCTCTGAAAACCTCTGAAATTACATAGGCAATACTTGTGTCTTGGCGTGACTGCAAACTTCAAAATGGAAGAGATAAAAAAAAAAACTTATCTCTACGGTAACTTCCTTTTTTTTTTTTTAAATCTCCCACAATCCTTTATTAAAATGGAAATCAGAAAAATACCTGTTGGGCACATCCTAGTGTACCAGACAGAGTAAAGTGAGACACTGCTTTCCTGGTATTATAAAATAGGTCATGTTGGTGTGAGTGTTACAGAAAGCTTAGTGTTAATTCACTTCACTAAAGTGAAACAACAGGAAACACAGGCTGAAATCTCAGACCTGGATGGAAAAAGCAAGGCTTCGCTGATGTCTGTGCTGCTACAAAAAACTAATTCATAGAAAGACACCAAGGAGAGGAAATATCAGCCTTGCTCTGAGCTTGAAGTGTGAGCAAGAACTGTTCAAATTATTGTAGACAATAAAGGTGCTCTCTTGTAGTCATCATGTGGCCCTTCCATGTGTTTTTGCAGGAGTGATGGAGGCAAATGTTCACTTTTCATTTGCTGGATGGCAAAAAGGGAGCCCCAAGAAAAATTAGCAAGCACATTAGAAAAAAGAAGCTAAAAGGCAGGAGAAAGCAGAAAATCTTTGCAGTGGTGTGGCAACTGCTAAAGCTTGTGAAAATAAAAAAGGCTATGGAAAGACTATCAAAATGCCATGGTTGAAGAAGGGGGTAAGGGAGAATAGCAGAAGAAATAAGTCATTCTTCTGAAATTTATGGCCAAAGGAGGGAAATAGGCAATAAGTTCTGTCAGTTTTTATTGTATAGAAACATAACATGTCAGGCCTCAAAGATTTTGAACAGCAACTTTAAAAGATATTGGAAAAACAATACATATACATACAGACACAACAGAAACTACAATTCTGGCAGAGTACACAGGGGGCAAATAGTTTAGCAATGTCTGAAAACACTTCTAAGAGAAGGTAAGAATACGGTGAAAGAACCATAAAGGGTCATTTGCCTGTCGTCTGTGGAACAGGTAGACAAAATGAATGTTAGCAAATTGCTAGCACTAAAGACTCACAAGCACTCAGATATTGCTGAGTCCCAAGATAGCATAAGAAGTGCCAAAAAAGTACCAAAGGAAAACCAAAGCTTTTGAGGAAGAAGATAGATTCTTAATGGTATAAAAACATGTCTAAAAAGCAGGTCACAGTTTTAAGATACTTCATTGGGAAGACACCAGCAAGAGTGTGAAAGAGTGTGAAGAATGAGAAGGCAGTGGCTGCTGACAGTACACATTTTTTCTGATTAACATGGATAAGATCTGACTCTGAGAAGTAAAGCAACTTCAAGGGAAAAAAATACGCGAAACCCATGCAGTATAGGAGGCCTTGAGCTAATTAGTAACATTCTGTTGTAAGATTTGGGTTGTGGTATCTCTCAGCTCAGCATTATTTCTAGTCAAAAATGAGCTACATTTTAGGAGCTGAGAAAGGGTTAGCTTTCAAAGCAGCCGTTACTCTGCTGTTCTGTAAATCCATAGTATGTGTGTGTGTATCTGTCCAAGTTCATACCTTTCAGTTCCACATCAAGAAAGATGCAGAGGTTTGAAAACACATTCAGAGAAAGCTGACAGAGTTGGTTGATATAGATCTGCTTGTGCATGTGGAATTATACCATGTAAGACTTCAGTCTGGGAGTAAGACAGCTAAAAGTGCATACAGTACTCTACAAGATCCCAGGTGCCAGGCAAAACATGGGAGCGAACGATTATTCTCTTTCTCTCTCCTCCTTCTCCCCTCCATAACACCAAGCTATCAAATTACATTATCTGATGGTAGATTTGAATGAGCAATGGGATGTACTTTCTCACTTCTTGCATAATTAAGCTAAGAAACCTACTGCATGTTATGTCACAGATACTACAAATTTACACTGATTTAAAGAGTAGTTGGACAAATTCATGACATGAAACATCTCATCAGGGACTATTAAATAGAAACATGCTATCAGAAGCTCAAGAGATCCTTAAGTTAGAGTGCTAGAAAATGGGAAAATATTCTGCTGAAATATCAGAATATGCTTGTGCTGTTCTTACAGTTTTATTGGGCCATCCACAGCCATTTGCCATTAGAGATTTGGTCTGACATTCTTCTTCTAAAAACTAAAGAGTCCATCTTTGATTAAGAGTATTTTTTCCCAAAATTGTTGATAAGAGATGCCCCTCTACACATCAGATATAAAACAAATAAGAGACATGGGTCAAGATCACCTGTGTATTGTGTGATGGCCAAGTACCCTCCTCATGTTTCTGTGGGTGCTGCTTGTCTCTACCTGGTAGAAAAAGGTATTTTGTGACTTTTTGTTTGAAGACTTGAAGGATACTCAATTACTGTACACGTAATGCTCTCTATAGTGATGGGATCCTGGTATTGATGGAAAATTTCCAGTCATGCAATATTTCTCTAGCATAACTGACAGTTTGTTCTTCAAGAGACGTGAATGTACTGTATAACTTAAGATTTTGTCTTTGTACTGGTCCACTTTGCAGAGATTTTTATGCTATGAGATCTACCGGTGAGGAAAATGCAGGTAGGAGAATTAGCACGCTGGGAGTAGAGGGCATGTGGACATACAGAGGCTGCATTCAGGAGGAAGTATACTTTTACTCTCTGCTTCGAAAAAGTAAACACACTGTTCTTTCTAATATGAGGAAACTCCCATAAAAAATGCACAAGACTTAATTTCTTAAAGAATCTCACATTACCACTATGCTTGAAGCCTTTTTAGTAAAAGAAGTCAATAAAAAAGGAACAGCAGAGCTTTATTTGCACACATGAGCAGGCACAAAGCAGGATTTTCAACTGGCACTGAAGTGATGAAAGCAATCCCTAAAGAATGCTTCCTCCGGACCAGTCCTTGAATATTTAATAATGGTGAATTACCAGAACCCTTCAACCATAATGAAGGAATAAGCAGGCAATTAGAGCAAACTGCAAATCCCTCACCCTAAAAACCCTCCAGCCTTTTAACTCTCTCAGTGCATTTACCATTCCCTTCTGATTTCTCCCACTTACTTAAAAATCACAGTGAGAAAAGGCTTTTTACCATTTCTTAGAAAACCTCCTCCATCTCTCTCCCTCTCAGAAGGAAGCTGGATTAGTGTCTTCTCTTGCAAAATTCAAAGCCACTATTCCTTACTGAAGTTTACTGTAGCATCTTGAGTTACTGTCACAGCCATTCTCATAGGAAGTGTATGATATACTTCAGAATGTTTAAGCCTGTTAGGATATCGATTAAACAGCTTGTTGTCAGGAGCACTTGAGGACAAGAGCAGCCAGTTGTGTGTTGGCCTTCCTGTTACTTTGTAGTTAGTGTTAGACAAATTTGGTGAAGCTGAGAAGCAAAGCATTTATGTCTGCAGTGATATCTACATACTTAAAAAATATCTCTGAAATAACAGAATCACAGAATTATTGAGGCTGGAAAAGACCTCTAAGATCATCAAGTCCAGCCTGTGACCTAACACCACCACAATCACCTAGGCTATGTCACTAAGTGCCACACCCTCCTCCACCACCTCCCTGGGCAGTCCATGCCAATGTTTGATCACCCTTTCCATGACAAAGCGCTTCCTAACATCCAACCTCAACCTCCCCTGTCAGGCCCTGCCCTGTTGCCCTATCACTATTTGGCGGGGAGAAGAGCATGACCCCCACCTGTCTACAACTTCACTTCAGGTGGTTATAGAGATTGATAAGGTCCCCCTCGAGTCTCCTCTTCTCCAGGCTAAACAACCTCAGCTCCGTCAGCCTCCACGCATCAGACTTTCCCCCTAGTCCCTTCCCCAGTCTCATTGCTCCTCTGGGTCCACTCCAGTACCTCAATATCTTTCTTGAAGTGAGTGGCCCAAAACTGCCCCGAGTACTTGAGGTGAGGGCCTCACCAGCACCCAGTACAGGGGAGAATTATGTCCCTAGTCCCGCTGGCCACACTATTCTTGATACAAGCTAAGATGCCATTGGCCTTTTGTGCTACCTATGCACACTGCTGGTTCATGTTTAACTGGTTGTCAATGAGTACTCCCAGGTCCCTCTCTGCCAGACTGCTCTCCAGCTGCTCAGCCCCTTGTCTGTAGCTGCAGGGGGCTGTTGTGGCCAAAATGTAGTACCATGCACTTGGCCTTGTTGGCCTTCAAAATAAGGAATAGGCTGGGCAGATAAATGAATGTTTAGAGCTTGAAAGTTAAACAAAGGTTTCATAGAATGGAATCATTTATGTTGGAAAAGACTTTTAAGTTCATGAAATCTGACCCTTAACCGAACTACCAAGGCTGCTGCCAAGTCACATTCCTAGGCCCATATCTACACAACATTTAAACACATCTAAGGACACTAGGCAGCCTCTTCCAATGCTTGATCTAAGAACACTAGGCAGCCTCTTCCAATGCTTGATCACCCTTTCAATAAAGTTTTCCTTCATGCAATTTGAAGTCATTTCTTCTTGTCTCACCACTTGTTACTTGTCAGAAAAGACCATCACCCACCTCTTTAAAACCTTCTTTCAGGTACTTGTAGATAGTGATAAGGTCTCCCCCAACATAATTTTCTTCTGACTAAAGGGTCCATTCCCTCAGCTGCTCCTTGGAAGGCTTGTTTTTCAAACCTTTCACTAACCTTGTTTTCCTGCTTTGGACCCACGTCAGCACCTTGTCTTTCTTGTATTGAGGTGCTCAAAACCCAGTACTCAAGGAGTGGCCTCACCATTGCTGAGTACAGAGGGATAATAATTTCTGTAATCAAACTGGCCACACAGTTTCTGATACAATCCTGAATGCCATTTGCCTTCTAGGCACATGTGCCTTCTAGGCATGTGAGCACACTGCTGCCTCATACTTAGCTGGTTGTCAGTCAATACCTCTGTTTCCCTTTCTGTTGGGTAGCTTTCCAGCCACTCTTCTTCAGCCTATAGCATTGCACTGGGTTGTTATGACCCAAGAGGAGAAAAGGAGACTGAGGGGTGACCTCATTAATGTTTATAAAGATGTGAATGGTGGGTGTCAGGAGGATGGAGCCGGGCTCTTCTCAGTGTCATCTAATGATAGGACAGGGGGCAATGGGTGTAAGCTGGAACAGAGGAGGTTCCACATAAATATGAGAAGGTACTTCTTCACAGTGAGGGTGACAGAGCACTGGAACAGGCTGCCCAGGTGGCTTGTGGAGTCTTCTTCTCTGGAAATGTTTAAAACCCACCTGGATATGTTCCTGTGTGACTTGGTCTAGGTGATCCTGCTGTGTCAGGGGGATTGGACTAGATGATCTTTCAGTCTTTCAGTGTCCCTTCCAATCCCTAATGTTCTGTGATTCTGTGAAATGTAGGACCTAGTACTTGCCCTTGCTAAAGCCCATTGATCTAGCATGTCCAGGCACCTCTGTCAAGCCTTTGTACCCTCAAGCAGATCAACCACTCAGTTTGGTGTCAGCTGCAAACTTAGTGAGGGTGCACTCTATCTCCTCTTTGAAGTCATTGATAAAGATATTCAACAGAAGTGGCTTCAAAATTGAAACATAGGGAACACCACTTATGACTGGCCACCACCTGGGTTTAACACTCTCTCTCTCTCTCTCTCTCTCTATATATATATATATAGATAGGTTTCATTCCATATATATATTCACTAGTATAATATACCATTTGAAGACATAATTGTCCAGTGCTTCAGATTCAGAATATTCTTTGGTGGGATCTGACTCTAGACTGCAGAACTACTGACACATAGACACAGAACGGAAAATAAGCCCTCATGGCCTATGGATGTTACTGAAATGGAAGTTAAAGCAACTAATGAGAAACCGTAACCAGACTGAAGAGGATTTGTATCATTTAGGTAATTAGGTCAACAGATGGTAAATACAGTTGCATAGAAATATGTAAAATAATTAGTCTGGGAGAAAGAAACCAATCATTCAGTACACTGATGAAGAAAGAAGTGTTGATTATTGTGGAAAAGTCATTGAATAATGAAGACAGGACACAGCAGTGGGGAACAATCCAAACAAGTCATTATGCTATTGTAGAAAGAGGATAAAGAGAAAGCAGGTTATCAAATTTCTGTTTGGAAGGTCTGTTTTTTACACATGGTTATAAACAAAATCAGTATTTCCTTAGGTCATGTCTGTGGCATGAGTGCAAAGGTGAGCTTTTCTGTCCATGACACGTGCAAGCCAGAGCCAAGTAATAAAGTTTGTAGCTGTCGCTGTTTGACTTTATAGCTAGGTCTATAGCTAAGATTTATTGAAAGGGGTGGCATGTTGTTTTCAACATGGTTCTCAGATTAAAATGGATAGGCATCGCCCAAATGGTATCTGATTCTACTCCTGATTGATGAAAACAAAGGCATAAGGGCTTACATCTATCCATATCCACCTGAAAAGTAATTTCTTCTGAAAGAAGGGGAAGTGGCAGAGGTGATGAGGAAGGCAAAATGAAGGAAAGGAAACAATGACATGCAGTCCTTGCATGCAACAGACATGCACAATAGGAAGTTTGAGATGTGTGCCTCTCTTATCAAATGTATCTTTGGGGTACTGGCAAGAAACTAATGATCAACAAGGACACTGAATAATGAATAAATGACATTGAATTGAGTACCCTAGTATTAAACCACAGTTCTAAAGGGGAAAATAAATACCTAAAACTCAAAAGGCCTCACTTCCTGGGTTACATTAGAAGAGTAGGTAAAAGAATAGACATGTTTTGCAGAAGGCACATTAGGCCACCAGGCCAGTCTTATTTATTGCTGGTCTTGATTTTTATTCTCTTATATTCTATGTTGTGTGCTTGAAACTAACCCCTTTTCACTGGTAATTAATTGTCCTTGATTTTTGCACCATGTTATTGCAGCTACTTCAGCATGGTTTTGCAAGAATATTTCACTAGAAACTGCATTCTATCTAAAACTGGTTTGCTCAGGACTCTGAATCTCTCTGATTATACTAGAATAAAAGACACTTTTACACATTTCTACTGCCAGCTTTCATGTTGCAATTGCTATTGAGGTTTCTTGAAGCATATTGATTTGTTTCATTGTGTTGACCAACAGGTAGTGGAGATAGAAATATTTCTGCTACTTTTCCTTTATTCTTACCCTTTCCTTTCTTTTATATCTTTCTTCAGAGCAGTCATGAGTCGAGGCGTAATAAGAAGGCCAGTACTTTGTTAATGTTAGCAATAACTCTAAGGACACTTTTAGCACTTGATACACATTTGTCAATCTGGGTACTGAGAATGTTATTACTGTTCTTTAATATCCAGCTGTTTGCTGTTTCTTCCGCCTGGCAACTCGTTGGACTAGAGTAAAAGCTCTTAAATTGCAGGAAAACTTTTATCCTCTCTTCCAATGGCTAACCAGCCCTATGTTGCTATTTTTAATAGGTTTGAAAGTTGATTAGTGCTATGGATAGAGCTGTAGTCTAAAGCACAAAAATTATAGGGACTTTTAGTAGTTTTTCCATTTTTTGATCCATTGTGTCAATGTGGTTTGACACAGTTAGACAGATGTGGTGTGACCTTGAATAAGTTGTCTTCTCTGCAATTATTCTTTTGATTTTTATCTCTGTCTTGTCCCTTAAATTGTCCATTTATACTCTGAAGAAAATTCTGGGGACAGACTGTATGTATGTCTATACATGTGGATGATAATTGTGTTCTGTTTATCTAATGCAATACCTAGGAGCTGCCCCTTTATAAATAGCAAATTTATGTTATCTTATAGTTTTAGCATTTAAAAAATTGAATTTGATCTATTTTTTTTCCAAAAATCCTGCTGCAGTGCAGTTGTACTACACATAGTAAAAATCTAGGGGGACCCAAAGCCTCCTGGCACCATATGTACCATAAAGTTCTGCACCCTCCTGCATTCTTTTAATTCTTCATTTCATAATTTTTTCTTATTGTCTTCCCCGGTACAGGTAGAAAAACTCCCTTGAATATGTTCCAATCATGCTATATTTGTACAACAGCTCAGTCATCAGATGTGGTATTTGGAAAAGATAGGATAGTCAAAAGTTTTTGTCAGTGATAAAACTTTGCTGTGTTTGTAGATGAGATTATTGTCCTTTCTCTTACAACTAGAGAGTTACTCACAGTTTTTTTTTAGATAGGATATGAATATATCTCATTCTGAAATATCTTTAAAAAAGCCTCACAGAGAAAAGGTTACATTTTTGAAGTCTGTTTTCAAAAACATTTGTAAAATATTTGTCCAAAGGGAAGTGCTTGTTGAATTGATGTACATGAACGTCAGAGTCCTCCTTGAAAGGGGGTTTCCAGAAAATCCCTTTGCAAAGGAAGGGGATAGTAATCACTCAGCTTCAATTTGCACATACAATAGGATAAAGCAATATCTTGCTATTCTTACTTCAGCAGCAATGGTGAGATAAGTTGTTGTATTAGTCTTTAACTTTCCAACATTGAAAATATGAAGTTTTGTACAGGTGGTCTATTGGACAATGGCCGAGTGATCCATTGCACATGATCAGCAATAGGATGTGTATTTTCATCAATTCTGATAATACTCTAGCCTAGTGATTGATTGGCAAAACACCCTCAGAAAAATCTTTCCTTGAAAAGTAAAGTCATAAGTTTTAAAACATGGACTTGACAATATAATATTCTTATAATGTTTCTGCAGTGTTGTACTCTGGATTGTTAAATTGCACAAGAAAAATTAGTGCTTAGATCAATAGAACAACACTAGTGTATCATGTGATTCCTTTACGCTTCTGTAAATCATGAGTATCTTCCCTGCAGTCATAGGATCATAGGATGTTAGGGGTTGGAAGGGACCCAAAGAGATCATCGAGTCCAACCCCCCTTGCCGGAGCAGGACACAACTATCTAGCACAGATCACAGAGGAACGCATCCAGGAGGGCCTTGAAAGTCCCCAGAGAAGGAGACTCCACAACTTCCCTGGGGAGCCTGTTCCTGTGCTCTGTGACCCTTACAGTGAAGAAGTTCCCCCTTGTGTTGAAGCGGAACCTCCTCTGCTGCAACTTACACCCATTGCTCCTTGTCCTATCACAGGGAGCAAGTGAAAAGAACCTGTCCCCCTGCTCCTGGCCAGCCTTCAGATACTTATAAACATTGATCAAATCCCCTCAAAGTCATCTCTTCTCCAGACTAAAAAGCCCCAAGTCCCTCAGCCTCCCCTCATAAGCCATGCCCTCCTGTCCCTTAATCATCCTCGTAGCCCTCCGCTGGACCCTCTCCAGCAGACCCCAGGCCCTCTTAAACCAGGGGCCCCAAAACTGAACACAGGACTCAAGATGAGGCCTCACCAGGGCAGAGTAGAGGGGGAGAAGAACTTCCCTCGATCTGCTGGACACACTCCTCCTAATACACCCCAGGATCCCATTGGCCTTCTTGGCCACCAGGGCACATTGCTGTGCCATGGTTAACCTGTTGTCCACCAGGACCCCCAGGTCCCTCTCCACAGGACTGCTTTCCAGTAGATCACCTCCCAGCCTGTACTGGTGGAATTTGTTATTCCTCCCCAGATGCAGGACTCTGCACTTGTCCTTGTTGAACTTCATCTGGTTTCTCTGTGCCCAGCCCTCCAGTCTGTCCAGGTCTCTCTGGATGGCAGTCAATGGAGTTGTAGCAGTACAAACAGCTAGAGAACTGGCACTGCAAGCATTGGCTTCTTTATCTAAAAGCAGAAATTTATGTTAAATGTGATAGTACAGCATCTACATCCATTAAATTACAGAAAAGAACATTTTTTCCTTTTAGATGAACAGAGCTTTCAAAATTGTGTGGTGGAGCCAAAGATAAAAGCGGTAATAGGAAATAATGTAGTACAGAAGAAACTTAAAATTCAGCGGTACAAGATGTTACATTAACTTTATCAGGCTGCAGGCTGTAAAATTTGTTAAATAACACTGCTTCAAGTTTTTGACGTGTGTGTTGAACCGAAAAAACCTTATAATGGAGTAACAAAACATTTTGAGGAAAAAAAAATAGCAAAACACAAGCAGAATCATAGTTAGCAGAAGGTCACACAAAGAATTACCACAATTTAAAAATGTTTTACAGGATACAATTCTTTTTTGTTCATGTAAATGCTCAAGTAGCATGTTTATTTCCCTCCATTTGGAGAAGTAAAAAGGAGAAGAAAGAAATATTAACAAATTTGAAATATGTTTGTCTTTTTATGGATTGTTTTTGATCTGTCAGGACTCAAGGTGGTCAGCAACACCTCTCAAGAAGTGCTATTACTTTATTTTCTGTCTTGGACTTTCTTGTAGTAAGATTTGAGATATTCCATGATCACAAAGAATTCTTCATCTCTTTTTTTATTATACTAAGCTTACTTAAATTCACTGGTGAAAGACCATATTTCATGCATTTATATCAGGGATAATGCCATTTCAGGATCCTGATCATTCATAAAGAGGAGGGAAATTTATAATTCGTTCTGTTCTATTTGTCTTCTTAAGTGCAATCTTGTATGGCAATATAGGATAAGTTATACTTGTAAATTAGTTTTCTACAAAATTATTCTTGCATCTTGAGATTTTCTTTGCCATAAAATGAAATTATACAAATTATAAGTAAACTGAAATTATTTTTTATTGTGCTTATCACAAAGAACCCTAAGGATACTTTTCAAAAGGAATAAATCTGTAAATGGATGGTAATTGAAGGTTGGGTTTTCATAACCTTCTTGGGCAACCTGGTCTAGTGCTGC
This sequence comes from Rhinopomastus cyanomelas, assembly GCA_013400115.1. NCBI lineage: Eukaryota > Metazoa > Chordata > Aves > Bucerotiformes > Rhinopomastidae > Rhinopomastus > Rhinopomastus cyanomelas. The sequence goes on from VXBP01010644.1 coordinate 200,424, forward strand.
ACAATGTTAGTAATTTTTTTTCATAAATAGATAGTGACTTAATGGAAGTCAATGAATTCGTAGTAATGAAACAAATGACCAAAGAACTGACACTGTAAACCATATGTCTAAAAAGAAAGAGCTTACGTTAAAGCTAATGTCACAAGGTCTAAGTACATTGAATTACTGAAAGCCAGTGAATTCTCCTTGAACATGTATTTATGCACATGAAGTGAGAAGAAGGTGATTTATGAAGTCTAGCATGGCCTACCAGATTGCCTTCTGTGAGGAAATTCTAGATTTTTGGATGACATTTGCCTTCAAATGGATAAGGTTTCCAGCAATGTTTAAGAAAATGTTCTTGGATACAAGTCAGGCTATTTTAGACTGGATTCATGCTCAGCTCCATGGATTGCAACAGCCATTGGACAGCTGGGCTCAGGCAGTCAGAGTTAATTGTTTGTACTCTAATTGAAGGATAGTAAGAATATGGAGGACCACAAGAGTCTGTGCTGGGAATCTATGCAGTTTATCATTTTTATCAGTGACTTGGAAGAGGCAATATCATCCTGTCTGCAGATGACACCAAAGTGGGTTCAACATACTCAAGAGCAGGACTGTCATACAAAGGGACATAGACTACAAGGATGGGCCAGCAGGAGTCCTGTGAAAATCACCAAGGGCAGACTCCTGACCCTGCAATGGAGCAACCCCCTGGCAGAGAATAGGGTAAGGTTGGGGAGCAGCATTGCACTGAAGGTTCTGGAGGAGGAATAAGCATAAAGGTGTATGTGAAGCCACAGTATACCCTAGAAGCCAAGATGATGACTGCATTCTAAGTATATGAACAGAAGCAGCCTGCAGATTGAGGGAAGTGACTATTTCCCTCTGCTGCAAACTTACTAGGCTGCATCTGGAAAACTTTCTGAAGTTAAAAGGTGATCTAATAGTAACCTACAATTTGAAAGTTAGTTGCAAGGATGATAGAAAAAAAAAAAGGGGGTAAGTAGCACCTTTGGAGATTCAGGGTAAGTGTTGGGGGAAAAAAAAAAGAAAGTTAATAACTGGGAAGTGCAATTAAAACTGTGTCATGTAGAGCAATGACTATCAATGACTATATTGTTGAGTTTGTTCTTCAAGATGTGGAAATTAGCAGGTTTTGTTTTGATGTTAGCTGTCCTGAACCCACAGCAAAATGATCTGTAAAGTTAGACTGAAAGGTTAGGGTTATGAAGTTTGAACAAATTATTTTATGGATATAACATTTTGTTCAGTGTTTTCACAGGGTCTGTTAAAGCAGGATTATTGTACACAACAATGGCTTTATTGCACTGGTACTAGTGGTACCAGTAATTGTGTTTGTAAATCATATCCAGTAAGCAACAAAAAGAAAAGTCATAATGTTTTATACTATAGTCGTTTTTAGCGATGGAGAATGTACAGACATGGACATGGTGAAATGCATTCTTTTCTAATAAAAAGACCTTGAATTTCCACTGTGAATACAGAAAATGAAATATTGACTTATGTTGGGAGGATCATGGCCAGCAATCAGTGAAGTTATTATTTTCCTTTGGCTTATAGTGAGGAGGTCACAGCTGGAATACAGCTGTGGAGATGAATGCAAAGAAGCTGGAAATCCTCCATGGAAGGCAATGAGGATGGTCAGGAGTCTAGGGCACAGGTCTCTTTACAGCTATGTACAGAGATAATTCCACCTTTTAAAGATAGAGTTTAGATTGTTTGAATTCTAAGAGTGGCTTCTACTTGGCAATATATTATTTTCTTCTTATTAGTAGGATTTAATTCAGTAGCATACAGTGTAGTCACAAGTACGTAAAACAACTGTGAGAACAAAGGAGACCTTGTGTAAACTCTTTCTATAACACTTTTGTTATCCTTGTAAGTACTGTTGTTTTACATTTGGAGTCTGTTCTGGCTCCAGTCCTTTAAAAATGTGCGCAAATGAATAATAGATCCCTGGAATCAAGATTGACCTAAAGTTTAATTTACTGATAAACTATGAAAGCCATATATTTTTCCCTTTCAAGTCTTGTGAATAAGAGATGATTCACCATAGTGCTGGAAGAAGGAAAACATACACAATATTTTTGCATTACATAGAAGTGAAAGGTTTGGGCACAGTAGTCAGCAGGGATTTAATGAACTGTCTCTAACAAGGCCCAGTCAAACAGTACCCAGCTCTTGCCATGGTGTGGGCTATCTGTAGTTTCACAAGAATCTAAATTTGAATTTTGCCTTTGATTGACCAATTGTCAAAAATCCCAACTGACTCTCAGTTCTGGAGACGTAAGTGAAAGCAGTGAATGTATGCAAGGTATTCTTTCTTCCATTGCATTTTATGAATACAAAAACATGGTTTCTACACAAGATCTCTTTGAGGTTGCTGTTTGGAACTAAGCATTACAGGTCAAATGACAGTCAGTGCACTAGACTGCAGAGCACACGAGCAGCACTAAGGAGTAGAATGGTGTACTACCATATAGCAGCTTTGCCTTGAGTACCATTTGAGATACCATTTTGAGATATCTTGCAGAAAATGCAGTTATGCTTCCACATAAAAATAACAGAATCAGAAAAACTTTGGAGTTGGAAGGAACCTCCACAGATCATTTAGTCCGACTCTCCCACTAAAGCAGCCATTACCTTAACTACAGCTGAATACTGGAAACCAGTAAGATGTTGGATAAAGACTTGTCCTTTTGAATGTATTGGAAATGTTGTCATTTATTTTAATGTGAGCAGATTTTTACCACGCAAATAGAAGTTGTTGCCATGCAAATATAAATTGTTGTCAGTACGAGTGCATCCTGTTCATGTCACTCATTTTACAGATGAAGAATGCAGTGGAATCACACATAACATAAAAATTGTGTTTGGGCAAGGTATACTCTGATAAAACCAAGCAGTTTGCTTCAAACAAAAAAGACACAACTGCAATTTCTCCATTAGCTTATTTTGCATCTCTAACTTTCTCTCCTGTCACCAGATATATTCCTGTCTCTCTATCTTTCCATTTTTTTGTGTCATCTGAGATAAACAGGACATTGGGTTTTAAATATTTACTACTGAAGTTGCAGTTGAGCCTGAGAATTGTTTCATCATGCATCTATCCTACAGCTGTTCTGCTTTATTTAATATCTTGTAGGCTGAAGGCACTTGCAGGCTGTATAGAACTAAGGCATTACTTACTTTTCCTTGAAAAACAAATAGGTACATTTGCAAGAGAGAAATAAAGTGACAGGAAAATTTTTTCAGTCTTTTTTTAGTCTTCTGAAACAGAAAGGTATTCTTTCATTCTAATACCTTTCTGAAATTTTAAATTCAATTGTGATTTCTCCTTGAAGGAGGAATACTTTTTTAGAGACATCATACTTCGGCTCATTCCACAGACAAGTGTGCACTATCAATCGTAGTGGCATTTAACATTGCACAGTATGAGCACAACACCTAAGGCCAGAAAAAGGCTAGAAATAAAAAGACCACCACAAATAGATTTTTTGCATGAGTTTAAAAAAAACTGGGTGGATTATTGTTCATTGTTATCAAAAGGAACACACTGAGAGCAAAGCCTCTGAGATCTGATTGCAGGAGTAAGTACAAGTGAACCAAAAAGCAGGAAAGCCAAGCAGACAGTTTGAAGGCAGAATACATTGGGATATCATTCAGCTTTAGTGTATATGCACTAAGCAGTGCAAGGGAAAGTTTTCTGTAACATGAACAATTAAAGACTTCATTTATTTGGGTCATTTCTATTTAATTCAACTGCTGAAAAGTAAATGTGTAAGTCATGAATGACACTAAACACTTTTTCTGAGACTCAGGCAACTTCAGTTTTCTCATGCTCAGGTGCAGCCTCTAAATCATGCTCTCCTTGGATCACTGATGCTGATGCTGAAAACAAGATGTCTTAACACAGTGTTAGGATAAATTGAAATGTACAGGTCCTGTAAAAAGTGTTGAAAGGGTGAGGATAATATGTCTGAAAGAGAGTGTGTGAAGGTAGAACAATGTCTGACAAGCTGAAAATGGAGGAAACTTTAGGGGTATGTTTTTTTCTAATGTGTTGGATCATTTAGTACAAAACCCAGAGTAAACAGAAACAATCAAAGCAGTTTGATGGGGTGGAATCACTGGCCAGTCTAGTGGTTAGAAGGTGTGAATCCCATTGCCTATAGGCTACCATCTCAAGCCTATAACACTGAAGATAGAAAAACATTTCTAAATTAATTCTCTGGCCTAAGTAAAATGTGGGTTTTTTTCCCTTCCTTACTTGATTACAAATAGTATGATAGTCCTAACACCAAATCTGAATAAAACCTGTACATTTCAAGTCTGCAGCTGTTTGTTAATGTCTGCTTATTTGCTGGACTAGGAAATGCTGAAGTAACTAGGAAAGACATAACTGTAATTGAAAGGGGGAAAAAAAAGAAAATCACATATAAAAAGATGAAAATAGACTTTGAATGACTATTTAAATGACTAGTAGTTAATATACCATCTGCTGTTAATTTGTTATTGCTTTGTACAGGGACAAGGAAAAAGAAGCTTTCCCTCTACTGGCGAATTTTAATTAATTTGAATTAGACAATGATAGAATTTATGTTACCTCTTAAGCAGTTACGCTTGTGATATTTTAAATCACTCTATCTGAGATGCTTTTATAAAGTCATATTTTGATCCTCCAAACATTTGGGCCACTCAATGGTAATAATGCCAAGCAAGACAGAGAAGATAGACTCACCTTAGAAATTGAGTAGCGAACTTAGGTGCGGTCACAGAAATGTTCCCCATGATTCTGCTTTCTGTCCATTTGTTTGCTGCTAGTCTAAATGTAGAGAAATCCCAAGGTAAACATACAATTTTTAAGATAATTAAACTGAAAACAATTACATGGTGGGCTGCTCTGTAGTATGTTTCCTTTGTCACTGCCACTGATCTGTCAAGATGACACGGGATTTTTGGACCTCTAGTACGATACTAGGTATGCTCCGTCTCTCCTATTAGAAAGGCATGCAGAACTGTCTGTCTACATCTTTGTTGCACAACAGGTGAGCCTGCTTTCCAAAACAATCTTAAAACTGGATTTAATTAACAGTCAAAATCCTCTATGACATAGAGGTATTCATGGTGTTTGACAAGGTGCAAATATTTGTTCCATATGAATAAGAAAATCAGAGGAATGAATGGAAAAGGGTCATGTTAGGACTTAGGAATTGTGTTAACAGCAGGTAGGTCTTTCAAGTTTTAAGGCTTTCCAAAGAGAGGTGCTGACTGAGTTCCTTCAGCATAGCAGTTATTAAGGTCAACATGAAGCGGAAACTAAGGCAGTAAATGGATATTGAAAAGGGAGTGAAAAAGAGTGTAAGTGCTGAAGTAGGCATACAGGACAGCAAGTAGCAAGGCAACAGCAGATACAAGAAAAATACGCGATATGAATTTTCTAGCAGTTTTCAAGCAAAAATTTTTTTGGGACTGAGGCCAGCCAGCTATGTATCCTTCCAGAGCCATACCTATTTGAGCTCCGCATGGAAGACTGGAGGTTTACACTAGATTGAAAGGAGGAGCAACGAAGAGTTCTTATTGTCTATTCAATTTTCTGGATCAGGGTTTCTTAAGATAAGATGGGTCCCTGGTTTAAATTATTAAGTGAAGAGAGTGTGTAGGTATTCATTAATGGCACACGGAGCCTAAGGAGAAATCTGCTTCATTCATTAGTCTCCTGGAAGATGGGTTCTGGTATCTAACATTTATTGGCTAATGTCAAATAACATGTGTTGCTAATTACAGTTGTAAATAGTCAGTGGAAAAGAGATGAGAGCACCTTTAGAGTTGTCACAAGCCACCCAGTTTTATAATAAAATATTGTTGTATGTTTTGCAGTTTGCCATTCACACAGATTTCCTATCGTTCACACAATCATGTTTATAAAAATGTCAAGCACTAAGTGTGCTGCAGAGTGGCAAGGACTTAACATACAATGAGCTTCTGAAGTGTCTTAGAAACACCTTTTTTTTCTCCTTTTTAAAGATCATGCTATTTTAAAACAGCATCTGACACAGAAATCCAGATATTCTCAGTAATTTCATCAACATCAGAGCAATTCTGCTTTAATTAAATCTTCACAATTAGACACGCTTGTTATTGTATGTCATTAGTCTTAATACCATTTTACCTATTATCACCTCATTTTCAAGCATGCATCTGTCACCAGAAAGCTATTTTTCCACCTCACTTCATTTCTTACCGATTTACACCTTAAAGGCTTTAGGCAGTTATGTTAACAATTATGAATTGTCTTGATGAAAGTCTCAGGAATGGAAAAAAATGCACTGGTGCATTGAGCTGAATATAAACATGAAGAACAGAGTCTGGAATTCAGCAAGCTTTTTATTTATGGGGTTTGCATTGCTATTTGGCTTAATTCTTTCAGAAATGTCCCTTCCAGGAGACTTCTCAGTGCAAACTCTTCGTTCAGTTTGCTTTCTGAACACAGGGGACGCAGTAAAAATGCTACATTTGTGAGCTAGAATGGTAGCTGAACATCAGTGTTTTTCTCAGCTTTCCATCTGTAAAAAATCAGTTAAGATATTCAATAACAATACATTAAAAATCTAGGGTACTTTATTTTTAAACATATCACATATTATACAATAATTAAAGTGTTAATTTATGTGACTCTTAAGCAGCAAATCATAAGTAGTAAAAGCAAAGATCGGCAGAGCCTCTGGTAGAATACTGAGAAATTATTCCCATTATGTGTAAACTAAAAGTATTAAAAGTATCTTTCATTTTTTGTAGTAACTATTCAGCAGTTGCATATTCTGACTTCCCGAACAAACAGAGAGCCATGACTACAATATTAATTTCAATGCTACTAATGTCAACAAGCTGTTCAATCTCTTTATTTGTCAACCATTTGATAATTTATGCGTCTTCCAAGATAGCACATATTGGATGTCAGAATAAATTGATTCCTGGCAATAAAACCACTTTGCTGGCAACTCCATAGTTTTGAAGGGAATTCTGCTGCAGTCATTAATCCTGACCCATGCTAAAATCTTCTCTGGGATCAGCAGTAGCATGGAACCTACGTGTAACACCAAAACTGCTGAAACCATACTGGCCTCTCTTTGTGGATAAGCTGTTATTGGTGTTGCTGTTGTGTCCTATTGCAGGGTACAAGTTTGTCTTCTCTAATGGTGTCAACTCTGTTGAGAAGTTGAAGGTAGTATGTCACTTTGCACATAATAGGCAACGAGGTTGGTGTAGGGTATGGACAACAAGCCTTGTGAGGAGTGGCTGAGGGAGCAGAGGCTGTTTAGTCTCAAGCAGAGGATGTTGAGGGGAGACCTTATTGTTGTCTACAACTACCTGAAAGGGAGTTGTAAAAAGGTGAATGTTGGTCTCATCTCACAGGTAACAAGTGACAGGACAAAAGGAAATGGTCACAAGCTGGGCCAGGGGAAATTTAGGTTAGACATGAGGACAAACTTAATTGAAAGGGTCAGTAAGCATTGGAACAGGCTGCCTAGAGAGTGTTTGGAACACCGCCCTGGATGTACTTAGAAGTTGTGTGGATACAGATCTTAGGGACATGGTTTAGCAGTGTTAGAGTTACATTAGTGGTTGGAATTTATGATCTTAAAGATCTTTAACAACCTAAATGATTCTACGATTATCTAAATAAGAATCTAAAAAAATAGCACAGTAATTACCATTCCCAAACACTACTCATTTTCTCAGAAGCATACTTCACTATTTTTTTTTCCAGATATGGACAGTTACATTTTGTTTCCAGATGAGCTTTGCAACCTAGGGGAATATTCACTTTCAGAATACCTCTATACCGCTAGAGCGGCAGTGTTTCACCTGTCTGTATTTACCATTAAGAGAGAGGTAATATTTATAAATAAATAAATAAATAACAGTAACAGTATTATCAAGGTCGGAAGAGACCTCATAGATCATCAAGTCCAACCTGTCACCACAGACCTCAAGGCTAGACCATGGCACCAAGTGCCACGTCCAATCCTGCCTTGAACAGCTCCAGAGTTGGCGACTCCACCACCTCCCTGGCCAGGCCATTCCAGTGGCCAATGACTCTCTCAGTGAAGAACTTTCTCCTCACCTCAAGCCTAAATTTCCCCTGGCGCAGCTGGAGGCTGTGTCCTCTTGTTCTGGTGCTGGCTGCCTGAGAGAAGAGAGCAACCTCCTCCTGGCCACAACCACCCCTCAGGCAGTTGTAGACAGCAATAAGGTCTCCCCTGAGCCTCCTCTTCTCAAGGCTCAACAATCCCAGCTCCCTCAGCCTCTCCTCATAGGGCTTGTGCTCAAGGCCTCTCACCAGCCTCGTTGCCCTTCTCTGGACACGCTCAAGCACCTCAATGTCCTTCCTAAATTGAGGGGCCCAGAACTGGACACAGTACTCAAGGTGCGGCCTAACCAGTGCAGAGTATAGGGGCAGAATGACCTCCCTGCTCCTGCTGGCCACACCATTCCTGATGCAGGCCAGGATGCCATTGGCCCTCTTGGCCACCTGGGCACACTGCTGGCTCATGTTCAGGTGGTTATCAATCAGCACCCCCAGGTCCCTTTCTGTTTGGCTGCTCTCCAGAAAGGGATCTGGGGGTGCTGATCGATACCCGCCTGAACATGAGCCAGCAGTGTGCCCAGGTGGCCAAGAGAACAAGAACAAGAAGAAAGCAGAGGCATTTTTTTTTAGATGAAATGAAAAAATCAGTAGGCCTGAAGAAACACCCAGAACCTTGCCTGTCCCTTACATTTGTTTCCGGTAAAATCCTTCCTTCTCTGAGGCTCTATATAAACACAGACCAGTCCTATGGTCACAGAAGATAAGGCAAATTGTTGTGGATAAATGGGGAGAGCAAGGAAGCAGCAAGGTCAACGTGGTAGGTGCAATATAAAGCAGAAGGTAACTGCTGCTAAATTTCAAAAGGCATCAGAGCATAAGGGAGCCTTAGGAGGAAGGCTGAAGGAGGCTGGTGTTTGGAGATGACTGAGAAAATTCTTCCGTGCCTAAGTTTGTGATGACTGCAGGGAGTTGGCAACTTAGGGCAAATGGGTAGCAAAATCATTCTTCTGAGTTGCAAGGTGACAGGGAACACGCAGATGGGAAATAAAGTGTCTTGATGGGAATGCCAAGTAACTTCTGTTTGGTTTGAACCCTGATGGGATGCACCTGTAAGTGCTAAAAGAGACAACGGAAGTAATTGCTAGGTCACTCTCCATCGTCTTTGGTAAGTTCAGGACAAGTGCCTAGGGACTGGCACTTTCCTAATGTTCTGTGATTCTGTGATAAGTAACCCCATAAAACATATACAAATGTAACTCCAATCTTTAAAAAGGAAGACCCAAGTAACTATAGACCAGTCAGCCTCATCTCCATTCCCAGAAAGGTGATGGAACAATTTATCCTTCACACTGTCACTAGGCACATCAAGGACAAGAGGGTCATTAGGGACAGTCAGCATGGCTTAAGCAAGGGGAAGTCGTACTTGACCAACCTGATAGCCTTTTATGAGGACATAACCAGGTGGATAGCAAAGCAGTGGATGTGATCTATCTCAACTTCATTCAAGCATTTGACACAGTCTCACATAGCATCCTCACAGCCAAACTAAAGCAGTGTAGTCTGGAAAATCGGGTAGTGAGATGGATCACCAACTGGCTGCACAATAGAAGCCAGAAAGTACTGGTCAATGGGACAGTGTCTGGTTGGAGGTCTGTATCTAGTGGAGATCCCCAAGGGTCAGTACTGGGACCAGTCCTATTCAATCTATTCATTAATGACTTGGATGAGGGATTAGAGTGCACTGTCAGCAAGTTTGCTGGTGACACAGCAAACTTGGGAGAAGTGGCTGACATTCAAGCAGACAGTGCTGCCGTTCAGTGGGACCTGGGCAGGCTAGAGAGCTGGGCAGGGAGAAATTGAATTAACTACAACAAAAGCAAGTGTAAAGTCTTGTATGTGGGCAAGAACAACCCGAGGTATCAGTATAGTTTGGAGACTGACTTGTTGGAGAGCATTGTAGGAGAAAGGGACCTGGGTGTCCTGGTGGACAGTAGAATGACCATGAGCCAGCAATGTGCCCTTGTGACCAAGAAGGCCAATGGCATCCTGGGGTGGATCAGAAGTGGGGGTGTTTAGCAGATCAAGGGAGGTTTTCCTCCCCCTCTACTCTGCCCTGGTGAGACCACATATACACATAATTGTGTATAGTTCTGGGCCCCTCAGTTCCAGAAGGACACAGAACTGCTGGAGAGACTCTAGCATAGAGTCACAAAGATGATGAAGGAAGTAGAACACCTCCCTGATGAGGAAAGTCTGAGGGAGTTGGAGACTGAGGCGTGACCTCGTTAATGATCATAAATTTGTGAAGGGTGGGTGTCAGGAGGATGGAGCCAGGCTCTTCTCAGTGTCAGCTAATGATAGGACAATGGGCAATGGGTGTAAGCTGGAACATGGGAGGTTCCACATAAATATGAGAAGGAACTTCATAGTGAGGAGCTCTGGAACTGTCTGCCCAGGGATGTTGTGGATTCTCTTTCTCTGGAGGTGCTTAAGATCCATCTGGCCAAGTTCCCATGTGACTTAATCTAGGTGATCCTGCTGTTGCAGGGGGATTGGACTAGATGATCTTTCGAGGTCCGTTCCAATCCCTAATGTTCTGTGATTCTGTGATAAGTAACCCCATAAAACATATACAAAGCAAACCTCATTTCAATTAGCAAAATTACTCAGGAATGGAATGATAAAACAGGAGAGAAGCTGGAGAAGCTGTACAATGTTTTAAAGATCCATATGGTAGTAAAACTCCATAAAATGCAAAAGGAAAAAAAAATTCAATATTAATTTTTACTTGCAGACTTTGCATAATTTGTCATTCATTTGCCAGCAGTAGTGAAAACTATGGTGGCATTCTAGTAGTCTGGTTGTCAGAGTGACCTTTTTTAATGTCATATGTCACAAAATTTCATGTCACACTAAGACAACATGACAGCACAGAGCCAAGCTTTTCCAGTGTTTTCCCTTCGTCTTCTCAAAAATGCATGCATCCTGAAGAAGAAGATGAAGATATGGTATATTCGTTACTTCGTAATTCAGTGACCACTCTAAAAGGAAAGGTCAAACAGCAAAAATGGCTTTTATTTTACTTTTTTCTCTTTTTTTTTTTTTGCAAAACATTTGTGTTGCTTTAGCATTAGGTGACAACAAAATCTTGAAATGTCAGAGGTGGTTTGGAGTTCTGCTCAGATGATTTATGCAGTCATCAATGCATATCTAGCAAATGCAAACTAAATGAAAATACCCCATTCCAGCTTCAGCTTGCATGTGGTGACTGGGAACACAGAGCATAGACTGTGCAGATTTGTTTTGAGAGATGCACAGTATGGCTAATCTAATGAAATGTGTGCATTACCTTTCATATGTCCCGCTTGTGACACTCAACATATTACAGGTACAGAGATTATAATGGTATCTATTATTGATTTTTTTGGATCTTTAAAAAATTATGTTTAAAATAGCAGGACTGAAACTGTGATGTGGTGAAGATCTTTGATTTTTGGTACTTAATGTTTTATGTTATTCACCTCAATGTAATTACAGAGCAAAAAACAGAGACAAAGCAGACTTTCATTCCTGTGAGCCTACATAAAAGCAACTGCACATCAGGATGCACGGTCAGTAGGATGACCATCAGCCAGCAATGTGCCTTTGTGGCCAAGAAGGCCAATGACATACTGGGGTGGATCAGAAGGGGGGTACTTAGCAGATCGAGAGAGGTTCTCCTCTTCCTCTGCTCTGCCCTGGTGAGACCACATCTGGAATATTGTGTCCGGTTCTGGGCCACTCAGTTTAAGAACTGCTAGAGACACTCCAGCATAGAGCCATGAAGATGATGAAGGGTGTGGAGCATCTCCCTGATGAGGAAAGGCTGAGGGAGCTGGGTCTCTTTAGCTTGGAGAAAAAGAGACTGAGGGGTGGCCTCATAAATGTTTATAAATATGTGAAGGGTGGGTGTCAGGAGGATGGAGCCAGGCTCTTCTCAATGTCATCTAATGATAGGACAGAGGGCAAAGGGTGTAAGCTGGAACATAGGAGGTTTCACATAGATATGAGAAGGAACTTCTTCATGGTGAGGGTAATGGAGCATTAGAACATGCTGCTCAGAGAGGTTGTGGAGTCTCCTTCTCTGGAGATGTTTAAAACTCACAGAATCACAGAATCATTAGGGATTGGAAGGGACCTCGGAAGATCATTTAGTCCAATCCTACCGCCACACCAGGATCACCTAGACCAAGTCATACAGAATCACATCCAGGCAGGTCTTAAACATCTCCAGATAGACTCAGATTTCTAACTCCTCCTGCTTATTCTGCATGCTGCGTGCATTGGTGTGCAGGCATTTCAGAGAGTGAGATTTTATGTTCCTGTGCAATTGGTCTTGGTGATCCTTCTGTGGCAGGGGTATTGGACTACATGATCTTTCAAGGTCCCTTCCCCTAATGTTCTGTGATTCTGTGATCATACAGTGAGGCGGTCTGTTAATCAAAATGTTAGAGGAGCCGGACCCAGACAGTTAAGAGGTCTCTGTACCTCAACGTTCTTGACAGGCCCAATGGTGGGAATAAAACAAGGATTAAAAAAGTAAAGCAAACTGACATATAATTTATCTTCTCATTCTGCTTGTTATGTGTACTGGTTGTTTGAAAAGTACTCTGATGGTATATGATTTAATGAAAATTTGTGCAAGTCAGACTCATATGATCTTGGTGCTAAAGAAGAAATTAGAGCCCAGCAATATTTAATATGAATAGGTTGTAGAACTAATGAAAAATATAGAGTTATTACCTTCAAAATAATCTCAATATATTAATTGTATACAGCATTGGTTTGTGTTCAAAATACTATCAGGAAATAGATTTTTTTTTTTTTTTTTAATTTACAAACCATTGTATTTTTTAAGAGAAAGGGAAAAGCCATGTGGATTTTAATCTCCCAAGTTATCATAACCAAGCTGTAGCTGCAGAAGGGAGTGAAAATGGTTTAAAATTTCCAGAGATCTCTCTTAAATGCATAGAACCATAGGATGGTTTGTGTTGGTAGGGAACTTTAAAGGTCATGCAGTCTGACCTCCAACTTCTCACTAGTTCTTTACTTGAGATTGTGGTTCTTTGTTCCCTGTATCTGCTCTCACTTCCCTTCCCACATAGCATTTTGGGATGTTTAGAAGTGCTTAAGCACTGCCAGAGCAGAAGCATGGAAATTTTTAAAATTGTAACAACTGGCTCCCAGCTGATTTGCAAAGAGGGGTGTCTTCCTACATATTTGTACTTATTCATCCTGTAATTATACCAAACTGACTACAGGAACTTAAAAAACACTAAAAAGAATCTTTTTCTTGTGTAGCAAATAATTTCCAGGCTTAATGATCTTGTTTGGAATTTGAACTTCGATATGGCAGTTCACAATGAAATAATCAGGCATATAGTGATTTTTTGTAGTTTTATGAGTTAATTTGCCTTACTTGAACTACAATTGGCTAGATACAGCTTTTAGAACATGTACCTTATCTTCCCTTGCATTTTCCCCATAGTGTCTGAATTTTCAGTACAGATTCTGGTTTATTTTGAAATCAAGAGTAAACTGGGGAAATGGAAAAGCCACCATGATTTTTAAAAATTTGCACCAAATTGAAATTATGCACCGATGTTTCAGCAATGAGTCAGAGAAGGGTGGAGGGTTTTAGAAATTTTCTTTCAGGAATAGTGGTTCTGGAATGCCGAAGGCAGATCTCAGTGTACGGACTGATCTCAGTCCATAAGATGCCTCGGTCTCAGCTGCAGATGAAGAAAAGTTTGTTGGTGATGATTGTCAGGAATGTCTTCTCCAGGCTTTTTTTTTTTTTTTCCTTTAAATTCCTGTGCTAGCAACAGTGAACAGAAAAGCTAATATCATTTAATAGTTTGAGTGTTCACAGGTATGTTCTTTCTGGTTTATTAAGGTATTTCATGCCTGTCAGCACTATCAAGAAACTGTTCCAGGAATTTTTTATCACACTCTTTGCAGATGGCCATGCACTGTGTCTGCAGGACAGATTGCAGAAATACCATTTAAAAATATGTATTTACATTACTTCCTGTAATGTGTTTATCATTTCAAACAATGCTTCTCTCAGTTAATTTTCATCAGGTCCTCAGAGCAGGTACTAAATAAATCCTATATTTTCCATTACCACCAATTCAGTGAAAAGTTGCCCTCAAAAGATGGGCAAACTAAACACTAATTCAGGCAACCCCAACAGCCATGGGAGCAAGAAGAAGTACTGAAAGGATATTTGTAAAATTCTATTGAGAAGCACAATAGCATTTTGTATGTTAGGTTTGCAAATTCAGGATTTGATTTTAGCTTTTATAAGAACTAGTTTCAGATGCAGCCTGACTGGTGGCCTCACACCTGTGCCTGGTGAGAAGGGTCCAACTTTCCCTCCTAATTTAGCTTTTCTGTGTTCATCTATGTCTCAGCTGCCTTGTGGCTTAGGTACTATCTTTTCCTTGAGTAGGACTTGGGCTTTCAAACAGCTACTGGAGATGTGCTTGCCCTGTGATTTGCCAGGTGGGGACAATGCAATGACAGCTTTTCCAGTTTTTGTGTCAGTTCCAATACAGATTCTCATGCATCGCAGGAAATTATTTCTTAGAGATTTGAGAATCAAGTGATCTCTAGTAATACTGTCTCAGTTGTGATTCACTGAAGTGCGCAAGGGTCTTGAAAATAAAGATATGCAAACTGCTGATAGGTTCTTATCAGTGACTACTCCTCACCTTCCCTTTTTCAAACATTAGACTGCTATCGTTTTATTGTAATTTATAGGGCTGAATTTTTCCTTGGTAGGTTTCTCAATTTGGAGAAAGAAGAGCTAGAAAATAATTGTGAGCTCAGATAATGTCTTTCAACACTTCTGTGATTCTTGCAAGGACAGTCTGTGCAGCTGTAAAACTACTACCAAAATTAAAATAGTAATAAAAGCCATAGTGTATCTTTGCATTATAAATCCTGTAAAGTCACTGTGCTCTGGAGAATCTATGTGGATGTATTTTCCTTTTTGCCATGAATGTTACACAAGCATTTTGATTGTTACCTGCCAAAACTATCTTCTTTAGAAATGATAAATCTGTAGACATGAGAGTAACCCTTTTGGTACAACATAAGCAGACTTTCATGAAATACACCTGTACTATCCCACTTCTGTGTAAGTGACGGGCAGAGAACCAATGCACTGATTTGTGCAGTGTTGTTCTGAGTACCAATATCCAGCAATTACCTGGTGGCTGAGGCTTTGCTTCAGTCTTTTGTAAGGGAGTTAAAACTCATAATGTCCCGAGTTGGAGGATGACAAGGCTGTAGACTCTCAGGAATAAAGATCTCAAAGCAGTCACTCCTTTGTGTATTGGTGTAGCTTGGAGGAAGCTTTAGGCATGTCAGTAAAGAAAGCAAAATTGAATTATGCTGCTCTAAAGATGAGAGACCTGAATCACAAGACTAGTTGTAGGAGGAAGGGGCAGATGGGCTCAGCAAATCCTGCATCGGGACTTGCTGTAGCAGGGGAGGACACACAGATAAGAGAGGTTAGTCCACTACTGCAGATTTCATGTGAGTGGTTGCTGTACATGCCCCGACATGATGATTAGCAGCAGTTATTCTTCAGTGTATGTTGCAAATAGCCGTTTCTTTGCCCTAAGTCAAAATAGGACCCAAAATATATGAACATTGTGGTCTTGGTCTCAAAGACCCTAAGATGTAATTAGACTTTATTAACAATTTTAATTTTCCATAACACAAACGTATTGTTGGAAACAAATTCATGCTTCGTTAATTTAGTATTTTAGTTGTACAAGTGACTCAAAAACAATTCTCACTAATTAGAGCATTACTTGCACTTTAAGAAATCAAATACCTTTTAGTATAAAATGTGAAAAATATATGGTGATGAAATCATGATTGAAGAACAATTGTGAGTCTCATTTTTCTCCAAAGGTATATGGGTCCTTGATTTTTGCTTATTGCTACTCTATAGAGGAAAATCAAACAAAAAAAACCCACATAAATTTCTTCTGGTACTAATTTTTTAAGTGCTTTGGCTAAGGGAAAAAGGGTTTAGAGTCAGTGAGAAAAAACAAACTCATTCGCATCTCACTTTTTATATATGCGTAGGAATATTTACCTAAAGAGCTGAAAGGCTATTCTGTGCTTCATGTGCCCTTCCTCTTTCTCAAGCTCTTGCAACAATCCATGAGAGGCAGTATGATGTCACTATAATCACAGAACAACTTTCTTCCTACTGGAAAGAAACGCATTGTTCCTCTGTGATGAATGAATGCTTTCAATTGTTGCAAACAAAATACATTTAAGTTGCCATTTCTCCTAAATTACTGCAGGTCTCTGAGAAACAAGAAGATGATGTTGCGTTTCAAAAGCAAATATTTTTCCTTAGTCTTTTTTCTATTAAAAACTGTGTTTTTAGTTTAGTTCCTCTCCACCATCTGTGCAAGGGGTGTATTTGTTTGTGTGCACATATGTAGATTTTTTGCCATGATCTAGGCAGCACTAATATAGCACCTGCAGCCGTTTCATCTAAAAGGACTGACTCTGAATGTCTGTGGCTTAGGTAATCTTCATGCCTAAACTGCCTAACAATTTCGTTACCTGAAGGGAAGTTGTAGTGAGGTGGGTGTTGGCTTCTTCTCTATAGTGACTGGTGATAGGACAAGAGGAAGTGAAGTCAAATTGTGCCAGGAGAGGTTCAGATTGGATATTAAGAAAAACATCTTCACAGGAAGAGTGGTGAGGCATTGGAACAGGCTGCCCAGGGAGGCCAGCAGTGTGCCCAGGTGGCCAAGAAGGCATCCTGGCCTGTATCAGAAACAGCGTGACCAGTAGGAGCAGGAAGGTGATTGTTCCCCTGTACTCGGCACTTGTGAGACGGTTGTAGAGCAGATGATTGGACTAGATGATCTTGAAGGTCTTTTCCAACGTTGATATTTCTGTGATTCTATGATCTAAGTAGCCATCTGATCTATCCTTTGCATAAGAGATTATGCTATACCTGGTAAATACCTGGTCTGCCAAGTCACAATACTTACGTAACAGCAGTCACAGATGTGTTATGTTACTGGTGGTTAAAAAACTGCTATCATCATCTTTTACACCATGTGCTATGCAAGCACCAGTACTCAATAAGAGATTTACATGTGTACTATAAACTTTTTGTCTGAGAAGGTTTGTTCTTTTCTCAAACCAGGACAGTTTTTGCATTCTGTGTACAGTTGGTGTATGACGTGTGGGGGGCTTGCATCTCTCCTACTTATGAAGTAGGTGAATGTTATGAGGAAAACTGACAGCTTATCCACTGACATAGTGATGTTTTGACTGTAAGATACTTACCCTGAGGCTAGTTTTGTGTTTTCCTAAAGCCTTTCTGAACTGGAGGCCCAAGTAGAGGTTAACCAGCTGCTCTGAAAATCAGTGGCTTGCCACCTGCATGAGACAAGCTGTCTTGAGTACGAACTACACCTTCAAGGGTTGCTGTGGTTTGAATTTAGGCCTGATGGGGAGTTACTATGGCAACTTGTGATAAATGGCTTGGAATTCCAAGCTGATTTATGCTGGATTATGCAAAACCGTACACCTAGTCTGGAGTTTCCTGTGTTCTGTTTCCTGCTTCTTGTCTTGGGAAGTTACTTCTTGTCTGGTCCTTGTTTAGAGAGGAGCAACATTGCAGGGCATGGCAGCCATCTTATACTTGGAATGTGGTGAATGGAGACATTGGGATTTTTGGAAGCTGAGAGATCAGCAAATGAAAGATTTTGCCTGCAGTCCATTGTTTGCCAATATGGAGGGAGTTTTTCCCCTCTTTTATGATCCCTAGGAACTGGCATGCTGGAAATTGAAATCTGGTTTGGCAGCATATATGTCAGAGAACTGGCCCTTAAAAGACCTGAGGAACATGTGCATGGACTGAAAGGACATCACATTCCCAAAAGGAAAAGAACTGCTGGAGACTTCCCCCTAAGAGGCAGGAGGTAGTAACTCAGCCCAGTTATGTAAGAACACATGATTTATCTCTGTACGTCTTTGTGTTGGAGTTTCTACAAGGGGTGAATTAAATGTACGTTGTTGTTTTTCCCCAAATAGAGTAACTCTGGTTTTGCTTGTGACTTTTATCAGTGGTTTTGGACCCTTCTTTTTGGTGTTTTTTTTCAGACCATTAAGATTACTAACTAAATTAATTGGTTAATCTTGTCTTGGACCTGATCACCTGATCAATCGATGACAGTTTTTTCAAAGGCATTTTAGGAGTAATCCGAGATGTTGAGGCGTATGACTGATGTAGAACCTATTGATCTGAGTTGTTCTCTCTTTATTTTGAAAAGATATTGGAGAACTGTGTGTACTAAATTACTTAATTATTACTTATTACTAAATTAGAGTAATTATTCATTCTCTGTGAACCTGATTCCTTTCTTGCTCTAAAGAGAGATCACCAATCTGGGAATACGTATGTCTTTGTCGCTGAAATTAATTTCAGCTCCACAAGCATAGAACCTACTATTGTTAGTTGAACATGGCAGCTGTATCCTTACTCCTTTGTTAGGTCTTTGTTATGGCTTTGTTATGGCTTTCCTAGGCTTTAGTGAGTGCAGGGGTACCTATTGTATGGAGCAGATGAAGATTAAGGACTTGCTGCTTGTGCTGCATAAGAAAGGCGGATCATTAAACATGGAAGACAGCATACATGAAAATAGACTGGCTAAAAAGTTATTTCAAAGAAGATAACAAGGCTTATTTTTTTCAAAAATTAAAACCTACTTATAGTAAATATAGAACAGTTCTAAGATTACTCCAAAATGCAAAATCTGCAGGAAACACTGAACAGAGTGCAGAAATAAGACTTCAGTGGAAATACATTTCAGTCTATTCTGACAGTGGCCATACTAATTAAATCTATAATTCGCTTTCTAAAAATTAAAAGAATCATGTTCCATCTTAGCCAGGACAACAGAGTGACTAGTCTTACATGAAGTGAAATTGCATATAGTGTGTCCAAATTTTACCGGAAAATATGCTGCAATAGCAAGCGAGTGGGGCACACTCGTGTGTATTCGTAACTACGTAGGGCTGCTGTTCCGAGAGTGTAATGCAAGATGCTTGTATTTTTGTACTTGCTGTGAAATACTAAGTTTTTCAAATATAAAAAGACCTATCCTCAAATAAAATTAATACCATAGCTTGTCAAAAATGTTAGGTTTATATAGATGCGGGGGTGCATAATTTATGACAGTAGAATTCAGATTTATGATAAAGAACCGTAAGTACTAAATGTGACATGCCATTTCTTGGACCACATAAATAAGACATTATACCATTTCATTTAAATGCAGAAAACATAATGTGCCTTGATGATTACATAGCACTGATTTATTTTCATTGCATTCTATTAAAATTCTGCAAAATTCCTGTGGAATTTGTTCTTTCACGGGGTCTTTTTCTTTGTATGCAGGACATTTTGTGTAGCTAAATAAATGGTTTGCAAAATAGTTACAAGATTTGCTTCAGTTCACCATAATGTTTTTAATATTTCTGTGCTACTGAAAATAATATGTCTACTACACAACAGTACAGAATTAGTTTTTTAAATTGAACTCATGTTTTAATCCATTAGAACAGGTAAGAATGCAAGATACAGCCATGCCACAGAAACATGACATAACTAAATTTCCAATTTAAAAAGACATTAACTACTCTGAATTGTATTTTAACGGGTCTTCTGAAAAGCAGTGTTTTGTAATTACAAGCACAAAACTGCTCAAAATACTTAAATGAATTTTTTTTTTTTTCCTTTTCTTTTTCCCCTTCTTTTTTTTCTTGGATGTCTAGCTACAGCCCTTGGCTAAAACATAGGAGCTCTACAATCATCCCACTTTACAAATGGTCTCTTTTTAACTGCTTCCAGCATGCTGCACCTGCAGCATCCCTCTTGGTCTTGGGATTTTTGCATTGCTTTAGGTTTTGATGGGAAGTGAGAAGAGGGAATAAACATGCTCTCTGTTATTGTTGTCTCTAAAGCAGACTGCAGTCTAGGCTTCATTAGGAAGGAAGGAGGTTGAAAAGAGCTGGCTGCAGCAAGTTACATGTTGCCTAGTGACACCATCAGACCTATAAACTCAGGCTTTTAACTCCAGTTCTCTTAACCCTCTAGAGTCCAGAATCTACAAGTTATTCCTGAGCGATTCCTGTTCTGACCAGTAAAGAATCTGCATTTTTAATAGAAATGGTACTGTACCAGTAGATGACAGTAAGAATCAGAGAGCAGGATGGTCAGTTTGCAAGTGAAACTAAAAGGTAGTCGTTTTATTTTTTCTTTAATGTAGGATTGAGATAATTGTTTACATGCTCTTCCAGCACAACTGAGCCTGGAAATGTCATAGAAATGTCACATGTAAATACAAGTGTAAGGCTGTTGCTGCAAACAATGTTATCCTGTCAATGAAAGATCAAAGGGCAGTATCTGTTAGGATCAACAAGATGACTATGAGCCAGCAATGTGCTCTTGTGGCCAAGAGGGCCAACAACATCCTGGGGTGGATTAGAAGAGGGGTGGTTAGCAGATCAAGAGGTTCTTCTCCCCCTCTACTCTGCCCTGGTGAGACCACACCTGGAGTATTGTGTCCAGTTCTGGGCTCCTCAGTTCAAGAGGGATGTGGAGTTGCTGGAGAGAGTTCAGCGTAGGGCAAAGAAGATGATGAGAGGTGGAGCACTCCCTTTCGAGGAGAGGCTGAGGGAGCTGGGTCTCTTTAACTTGGAGAAGAGGAGACTGAGGGGTGACCTCATTAATGTCTACAAATATTTGAGGGGTGGGTGTCAGGAGGATGGAACTGGGCTATTCTCGGTGTCATGTAGTGATAGGACAAGGAGCAATGGTTGTAAGCTGGAACATAGGAGGTTCCACATCAACCTGAGAAGGAACTTCTTCACAGTGAGGGTGACAGAGCACTGGAACAGGCTGCCCAGGGGGGTTGTGGAGTCTCCCGCACTGGAGATATTCAAGACCCGACTGGACGGGTTCCTGTGTGGCTTGGTTTAGGTGATGCTGCTGTTGCAGGCGGATTGGACTGGATGATCTTTAGAGGTCCCTTCCAATCCGTAATGATGTAATGATTCTATGATCTGCTTTAACTCATGATGAGTAATAGTACATGTTTCCCTTCTAGTCATGTATGTGATATGTTTTCCTGTGTAGTTTTATTGCTGGTTGTAATGAGCCATTGCTGATGAGGACAAAATTACTTTTTCTTTTGTAGAAGGTAGAAAATTTACTCAAACCCCACCTAAGTAATGAGAGTGATGTCAATCTGCTGGCAGTTACTAGGGGAAGATCACAAGGCAGAGGTTTTGTATGCTTCATAGAGCTGTTATTCAAGAACTAATACCACTACTAGTTAGGCTGTAGGAGCTGATAATAATTCATCAGTATTTTTACAGCATGTTCTTTCATGTCAGAATAACTTAAATAGTTTCAGGTTTCAGTATTCTTACTACTGACTTTATTTCAATTTTTCTACTAAGTGTAGTTCGAAAGACTCTAGAACATTTAGAATCATGGCTAAATGTTTATAGCTCAGTAGCTGCCTCTCTCCAGACAAGAGATATGTAGTGCTACAGTATTGCAGCAGTTGAGATTTAGAAATACTTTAAATTTGAAATAAAACACACTGTTAGCATAAGTTGCAAAAGCAATGAGACTTAGAAAAGATCTCTTCTTTTGGAGGATGCATACAACATTTCACAATATTAGGGGTCAAAGACAGACAAATATCCTAGTTGGGGTTGCCTTTTACTAATCTGTTTTTGTAGAGTATCTGATTTATTCTATTACTCTTTGCTTTAATGCAATTGGCAATGAAGAACCCACAGGTCACATGCCCTCAGTACCTACAAGGAGGTTAGACTCTGCCCTCCACCACATTCCTTGAGATTCCTCTCATAGGCTCCTTTGCCCTGAAGTTTATTCCTTCTCCTCAGGGACCAGAGGACTTTGCTTCCAACATGCCTCTCCACTTATTGCCAGTCTCCATCAATTCTTGCTCAGCACTTAAACAGAAATAAGATTTCCGAGTTGCTAACAGGGTGAATGTATGTTAAAAGAAAAACATTCACAAGTCCTTCTGTGAGCCAGTGTTTAGAAATAATGTATACAATTGGCATTAGGGTAGAAATAATTTGCAGCTGGGTAGAAAGGACAGGGTTCCTGCTTTTTGTTTTACTTCATTGTACTGAAAACTCCTTTCCTCTGTAGAGTTACTTGGGAAAAGGGGTTTCACTGGCTTTCCAAAGCAGAAATAAGTGAGTTTCTGGCCCTCACTTTACTGCTAGAAGTTGCACAGCTGAATGAGTTACTCCGGTACTGTACCAGAGTGAAAAAGCCTCTGCTTCGTTACACTGGCTCAGGCCTGGAAGATATGCAGTGGCATTGATTTGGCAGTATAGCTATGATAGCAAACACAAATTCAATACAAGCAACTTTGGAAAACTTAAGGAGAAGAGCAATAGTGAAGCTATTTGAACTCACCTCAAACCTGATTGAAAATCCAAAATTTTGACCTAGACCCATGCAACAATTAAATTTTCTCGGAGTAATTTTATGGACATAGAATTACCTAGCCCAAGGGCTCTGAGCCTTCTGTAAGCTAACACGTTTTACACAGATGTAGGTCAGATAATAAGTAATGGAAATTAAACATGAAAGCAAAGATAAACTGAAACTTCTCCTTCAGGAATTTAATTTTCTGCTTTTGTAGCCTTTTTTGGTAGTGGTTGGCTAGCAATTAAAATGTGATTAGTATATAACGGTAACTGTTACTGTGGAAGCACTGAAATTCTTTGTGCCAGTGATTGCTTTCTCATTAGGAATAAGAATTACTGTATGCTTTAACTGCTAGCAAATCTTAGGAGCCTAGGAACACTGAGGTTTCCTTTGAAATAATGGAACCTGGTGATTTTTGTGTCATAGAATTTGGACCTGTAGAAGGAGTAAAAATGCTTTGCAAACACTGACAGGCAGTCATTAGAGAGGGGTGTAGACAATTTCTAGTCTTTAATGGAACAAGACCATTAAACTCCATACAGGATAATGTTCCTTTGAAAACCAAATAGGATTTTTTAACTCCAGAAATAGAATGGCTTCCAGACATCAGTTAGCCTACATTTCTAGACATCCAGAAAGTCAGTAGAGTATCATTCCAGCAAAGACAATAGTTGGTGTTTCCAAAAGAAAGATGGAATTGTTATGCAGAGCAATGTACAGTTTCATTTGGAGTATTTTCTTCATGGCTGGCCATCCACAAAGGTAAATTCACATTGGATTAAGCATAAGAGAAAGCTTACTGGCAGGGCTCAGGGATGAAGAAAATTTCTTGGTAATCTGTGCTAAAAGAGTGCGGGTCGTTTAATTAATTAGAGTAAATATGTCACTGGAAGGGGGAAATATCGTTGCTTTCTCTAAAGACAGTGATGCAAAAGCATCAGAGAAGGTGAAGAGCTGTTTAAGGTAAAGGAAAACATCGGTCTAAATTGATCCCGAACACATTTAGCATGGAAACTGAAAGAAAGCTTTCAGGCAGCTTCAGCAGAAGCAAAGATCTTAAACAATCTTGTGAGAGGAAGCAGTGTGAATGTGAATCAGATCTGTGTGGTGCTTCCTTGTTTCACAGATTCACAGAACATTAGGGATTGGAAAGGACCTCAAAAGATATGTAAACAAGATCGTATGTCGTCTTTGCCTACATTGCTAAGGTGACCAAGGATATTTCAGGTTGAATATCAGGGTTTTCTTTATTTCAACTGCTATGCAGATAAATGCGTACTGTTTAATAAGTAAACTCCACAGCCATTGCAAGTTTAAGATGTGGCTTACATGATTCCATACTGTTTCAAATACTGATATGGATTCTATCTTTTTGTGTTAAAACATAAACCCAAGTGATTAATTGGACAACTTCAATATTTAAGTGCAATTTTCCAGTTAGGTATTTTGCTCTTTATCACACTTATTGCCCTCCTTTACTTGGCTACACAAAACAGTAATTTGAAATAGTGAATAACGTTTATGTCCTGGAAAAACTGCAATTCAAATTTTCTTTGTCATCCTGTATGAAGATATCTATAGGATATATGTCTGAATTTGCAATTTGCTGCTATGTGCAAGCATCATCCCATGTTTTCTCCTCACATTATCTAAATAAATTACTACAGTTATCCTAGATTTTTAAAATTAATTAGCATTTTGACTAAGAAATTTCTGTTTACAAGCAGTCCATTAAAACAGGTTCAGAAGACCTTTTTTAAGGAGGGAAAAAAGCCTGAGAGGTTTTATTTTAAAAATTAATTTATTCCATTGCAATACCATTTTTATTACATGGTTGCTAACTGACTCTATCTGTATCAGTGAACAACTCACGTTCCTCAAATAGTTCTGCCTTTTTTATTGTCTGGACCATCTGCTGCACTGTGAGCAGCTACTATTTTGAGCCTTTTCCCCTTAAGTACAAGTTTCAGGTTAAAATAAGCCTTTGTAAAAAGCTGAAATTATTGCCAAACCATGTTCAAAAGTGTTGATGTGCTTTTGTAGGCTTTTTAAAAAGCCTTTTCAGAACTTTCAGGCAGTAACGATATCACGTTCCTTCTAATGATAGCGGCATGAAAGACAAAATAATGTAATCATTCCTAAACTGTCTCTGAGGATGCATTTCAATAAGTTGATTACAAATAATTTGTTTTTAAAAAAAGTTAGCTGAAAATAATAAAACAGTTCTTGAAAAAGGTTCCGTTATTCATAGCATCATTACCATAACAAATAGGAAGCAGAGAACTTAAGGTTGGGCAGCAATTGTCATGCATATCTGATAGTACCCAGGCATTTGCAGTCCTGCATACCTCCCCACACAGCTAGCAAATTGTCTTTCATAAAGAACTTTGATGGATGTAGTGAATGATAACATGAAAAACACATGGAGTGCAATGCCAGCTCTGTATATGATTTACCACTGGTAAGGCTGCTAATATCTCAACTTGTAAGAGGGAGTCTACATTGCTCAGTTCGGTTATGTATGGGGATAGGTGAGCTCCCCCAGATACAGGAAGTGTTATGGCCTGCTGAGCTCGGCGCTTGGACAGGACTCATTTACCCTCCATCTTTTGCTCAGTACTTTTTCCAGTATCTGGATGACTGAGGTACGTGGCAAAATACTGAGTGATGTAGAAACATTTGTAGTAAATACAAAATCTTTTGCACCAGGTGTAAAGATCGGGTAAAGATATATGCAGTAGTAGGTCTACACAACAGGTCCATTTAAGCATAACAGGGAGTTAGATAAAAGGAATTAGAGGATTTGAGCCTCTGAGTCGGTTAAATTTCAGGTTTAAGACATTATATTGTAGATAGAAAACTCTAAGCTAGTAACTAGATTCAGCTGTGCTAAAGTAGTATCACAGCCTAATTCCCAGTAGTGTGACTAGATACATCTTCTTATTTCAAACCCATTCAACTGGACTGAAGTTGTTCCAACAACACCAATGGTTCTCCTTGAGAACTGCAGTTTAAAGTCCCTTGTATCCTCACTTTATCCTGCATCTTAGTGTGACATAAAACACAGATTTTGTTGCCTAATTAAAGTCTAGGACTTACAAGTCTTGATTTTTGCTACTACTAGCTGTGTACTCTCTGTGGGGTGCTTCAAAAAGATTATAACAGGCTCTGCTCTTCCACTTCCTTTATACTTTCCAATTGCACCTAGACACAAAGGGAAAACCTGCATGTTGCGCGTTCTGAGGAATGTACTAGTTTGCCTGCTTACCCTTGGAAATGTGGGATAGTACAGCTATGCAGCACTTGCAACCAGAAGAAATGCTTTTTGAAAATCACACTTAATGTCCAATCCAGGGGTAAAATTACATCAGCAGAGTTGTTTTAATGAAAAGTGGGTTTGGTTGGTTGTTTTTTCATGCTGCAAGGCTTTCATTTTACTGCAGTTTCCTTTCAGATATCTTGAGTACACATATATGTTGTTGAGCTCAGAGACATAGTGCCTGTAAATGGAGTATAGCCTGTAGTTCTTCCCTTACTTGAAAGCTTGAAGATTAAAGCTGTGAATTACCTAAACAAAATCAACTAATGTTGCTTTTAGCTGTCTATGAGCACCGAAACAGTGTTAATTTATCCCTCCCTACTCAAAATCTTAATGCATTATGTCTTAGTTTATTTGTCCCATTTGTGAAATTGCTGTTGAATGTTTTGCAAATAAAATGCTCTGTCATTGTGATTTCAATAACTTAATGATGCTCAAAACCACAACATAATGTTATGTATTTTCTTTATATATTAGTGAAAAAAATGAATGAGAAAACTCGGAAAAATTCCCAAGTGGGCAAATCATGCTAAGTAGTGTGCTACTCAGTAAGTCTATTTTTAATGGACATATCAGTGTGTTAAACTACTGTAGCATTTGTTAATAACACAGGGGACATTAGCTCATGAAATCCACTAAGTGCCAGGATGTGAGGTTTTTTGCTGGTGTCTCAACTCAGCTAGTGCTGTTGTCTTGCCACTCAAATCTAATATTGTGGGTACTGTTCTCTCTATACCTGTACCTAGAA
Organism: Rhinopomastus cyanomelas; assembly: GCA_013400115.1. NCBI lineage: Eukaryota > Metazoa > Chordata > Aves > Bucerotiformes > Rhinopomastidae > Rhinopomastus > Rhinopomastus cyanomelas. The sequence continues at coordinate 227,161 of VXBP01010644.1, forward strand.
ATATGCAATTTCTTTTTCCAAAAGCTCACATCGCTTATTATTTGATCTGCTTCAAAGCTTAAGCAGGTTTGGTGCATGTCAGTACTTGAGCAGGTAGGTCTTGAAGAAAGTCAGCACTTCTCCTGTAAGTAGAACAGCTGAGTTTATAGATGACACAAATCACTAAACCTTTGAGAAAGCAGTGACTGCTAAGAGCACAACTACAAGCTCATTCTCTTTTGTCTGAGGCTGAGGGGCCCTCATTGAGTTAATTAACAAGTTATCTGATAGGCTTTGCATTTCATGACAGTGTTTGATTTCTCAACAGGTCCACTTAATACAATTTCTTCAAATGCTTCAGTATTTAGTTTTAAAGATATCCTGACAGAAGAAGCTAACATCATCCAGATGTTAGCAAACAATTCTTCCAGATGTTAGCTTGGAAATTGTCATAGAATTCATTGGCATTGCTGATGTTACACACAGTGTAAAATACTAGCAACTATTCCTGGTTTCTGGCAAGTTGTTTTGTTCCATCTAAATGCATCACACTTTAGCAAGCATTTCAGGTCTTCAAAATCAGTTTATTTAATATTTTCTGTGCACATTTTGATCATGAGACAAATAAATTTTGGGACTGTACAGCAGAAAGAGAGACCTCTTCATATTCCACATTTCTCATGTTAACCTGTTAGCCTCTGGGATTCCTTTCTGCTTGGCAGTTCTGTTTGAGAGATAATAAACAAATATCTAAGTACATAGAAATGAGTGGTCCTTGACAGCTTTATTATGGCTATTATGTTATGGTACATTAAGTTTTTAATGAAATAAAATATGGCAGATTGCCAATTTATGTGATGATAATTTCAGGAAGCTGTAAACAGGTTACTCAGTAGTTCATAATTGCTGCAGGTAATTTAACATCCAGGAAACTTCCACCCACCGACAGTAATTAAGATTACATTTTTTCTATGTGTGTTGATTATGAGTATCTGATGAAGAGGATCTCCCTTTTCGTTCATGTAGTATTTCACACTTAATATTTTACTCTGCTGGCAGCAAATCTTGCCTTTATATTTCACATTCTGGAATGTGACAGTGGAAAATATTGTAACAATATGTACTGTACCTGTGAATAACCTCACTGCACGTGCGTGGAGTTTTGCTATCCAAGAGAGCTGTGCTTCGGCTAAAAATGAAAATTTCCTTTATAGTACTGCCTGATAGAAAGCAGCCGTCTGGAAAGGACACCAGGTGTAGTCTGGCAAACACAAAGCCTTCAGTACTTCTAAATTATCCATTAAGGTTATGTAGGAGAAAGTGGCTAACACAGCAGGTGTGTAGGATGCTGTGAAAATAACCAGAAAACGCAGGATCTTCCCACCTGCTTTGGGGCTTGTGTGGAAGCTGGCAGCAAGAGGGCTGGTGACAAAGCCAGAGCCAGTGGGGTCCCTAAAAATGCAGCTTCAAGGTCACTAATAGCAGGGAAACTGAGGCAAGCTTGAGTTTGGGATTAGCACACCTGAGCTGACCATCACAGTCCAAACCAGTTCTCCAAACTGAGCACCAAAATCCTGTTGTTGGTAGTGTTAGGTTATCCTGTGTGCTCTAGGTTGGGGAAGAGGGTAACTGGGTTACAGCAACAGGGCATTCTCTGCTTCGAGACTTGTGTAACTTGCTAGAGTTGAAGTCCATACCAAGAGAAACGGAGCTGCTGTGTTGCCATGGCAATGGCAGAGACCTGTCAACACCTCTCTCTTTAATAGTGACAAATGGTACTTATTACATCAGCACTAATTTCATCGGATCCCTTTCAGATGAAGATACTTAGTCCTTGCTGATCAAATTGTGTCACTGTAATTACTGAGAACAGACCTTATTAAATGACAGTGCTCCTTACTCATTGTCACGTCTTATGCCGACGCTTATAGCTTTCTCCTTTTCCCTGCTTTTGGTGGTGTGCTTGTCTGCCCACAGGGCACACTCCCCATGCCAAGGCAGTGACGTTTTGCTTAGGTAACAGTGCAGATGATGGGTAGGAAACAGTCTCTCATTCATGTATTTTAGTATAAGTGAAAAAATCAGAAACAGATCTTCAGAGCACAGGAAGCAAAACTTAAGTGCATGGTGAAACTGCATAGTCCTTGCCACAAAAAGAAAAAGTTATTGCCTACATGTTTGTGGAAAGCAACCTAATTTTAGTTTAGTCTGACTGCATTTATTGCAGTCAGAGAGAGCACATGCTGTACTTATCTTCTTATGCCCTGCTTGAGGTTCCAGGTTTAAAAAAATACATACAAGTGCAGCAAAGTAAGAAAATCACCTAAGCAGGAGAAATTTAGGCTGGAAATCCAGAGGATACAAGCAACCCCACCACTGGCCTGCAGGCCAGCACTGTGTGTATAACTTGCCTCCACCAGCTCCTAGTGACACAGAGCTCTGCAGAGGTCTAGGAAGTCCTGTGCAGTGAATAAAGTGATTTGCAAAACATCAAGAGCTCCACTTGATGTTCATCAGCACCCCCTTGTTACACATACACTTGAGATGTCTCTGCTCCTGTCAGACTTTTGAATTTAAATTTGTATTACATTTTTCCTGATGCCTCGTGGTATTTGATACAATTGTGTTTTCTAAGCTTAGAGGTTTACTTTTTGGTTTTTCCCAAAGCCAGGGTGGCAGATTTCAGTTTGGTGCCCTTCTGCTTCAGAATATACAAAGCAGTGAACAGAAAAATCCTTTAGAAAGCAATGGCCTTTTGTTGTGGAGTTAAAAATAATGCGAGGGGAAAGGGAAGTACCATCCAAATTAGCACTCAGATGATGATACTGTTTTGAAAAAGATGATGTCAAACTAAGGGTGACAAGTTCTGCAGCAAGTCACAGGGCAAAGAGAATTTTAAATGAGGATATACTTAATTTCTGTCACTGTTTTGAAATAATTGTTTCTTTTTACAGCTGTTGTCTGACACTGTATGTAACTGTTGTTTTTCACAATACTATCACCTTCATATTACACAAGAAATCCTAGATTTCTATGAGTATTATTGCTTGTCCATCTCATTAATTAAACAAATCATACAGGATTTCTTTCAATTTCTGTGCTTTCTAAGCCTATATAATTATGAATATTTGCTTAATGTTAATTTTATTATTCTAAAATATTTAATAACAAATCCATTCACCTTATTACCAAAAAAACCCCAAGTCATAAGGAGGATGAATATACATTTGAAATTGTGCCAATTAGTTTATGTCACAGATGGCAAGAACAGGGAAATACTCATAATAACTGTACATAAGTGCATTGTTGTTCATTTCAGCCTTTATCAGAGACCTTTCAGTCAAGTTATAGTTTGGTGCAAATGGAAAGTGTTTAGTTGCTCTCAGGATGACAAATGGTCTGCTTCTGATTGCTATTTAAATGTTAGTATTATGTGATATGAGATTTTTTAATTTATATTGAGATGTATAGAATATGAATAGATTATTTCAGTTGGAAAGGACCTACAACGATCACCTAGTCCACCTACCTGACAGCTTCTGGGATGATTAAGGGTTAAAGTATGTTGTTAAGGGCATTGCTTAAATGTCTTAAACCCTGACAGGCTTGGATAGCGGCTATGTATGTGTTTGACAGCCCTCTCAGTAAAAGAAATATTTCTTAATATCCAGTCCAAACTTTCTCTGGTGCAGTATTGAACCATTTTCACAGGTTGCAGAATCACAGAATTGAGTTGGACGGGACCTCTAATTGGAAGAGATCATCTAGTCTAACCCTCTTGCTAAAGCAAGGTTGCCTAGGCCACATTACACAGGACTGCATCCAGGCAGGTTTTGAATGTCTCCAGGGAAGGAGATTCCACAACCTCTCTGAGCAACCTATTCCAGTGCTTTGTCCTCCACAATGTTAATAATTTTTTCCTCATATCTAAATGAAACTTACTGTGTTCTCCTTTGTGCCCATTGCTCCTTGCATTGTTCTGGGCACAACTGAAAGTAGTCTGTCACTATTTTCCCTACACTTATCCTTCTGGTATTTGCAGACAGGGGTAAGACCTCCTCAGTCTTCTCTTGTCTAGACTAAGTAGTCCAGGCATTCTTAACCTTTCCTCAGAAGACAGATGCTCCAGGACACCAATCATCATTGCTGTCTGCTGGACATTCCAGTATTTCCTTGTCTATCTTGAGCTGGGGATGCCAGAACTGGATGCTGTATTCCATATATAATTTAACCAGGGAAGGGCAGAGGAGGACAATGACCTCTCTAGACCTACTGGCCATAATCTACTTAATGCACCCTAGGATACATGTCCTAACACTGGGCACCAGAGAGGAGAGTTCAGCACCTCCTTCTCTATGTCCCTGCCTCAGAAAGCTGCAGAGAGCAATGAGGTTGTTCCTTAGCTTCCTTTTCTTGAAACCACACAAGCCCGGAGGCCTTTACTGCTTCTCACAGGACATTCCTTCCAGCCCTTTCACCAGCTTTACTTTCCTCCTCTGAACATATTCAAGGCCCTTCACTTCATCCTTAAATTATTTGTATGTAGTACTCCATGTGAGGATGCACCAATGCCCAAAACAGCAGGATGATCACTTCTTTTGAGTGTCTGGTTATACTGTGTTTGATGCACCCCGGGATGCTGTTTGCCCTCTCAGGTTACAGGACACACTACTGACCAATCCTCAGATCTACTTTTACAGGGCTGCTCTGCAGCCATTCCTCTCCTAATTAATGCTTTCCCCCAGTGTTACTGCATCCTGGGTACAGAATCTGGCATTTCAACTTGTTAATTTAATTAATCATGGCATCATGCTCCAATCTATCTAGATACTTCTGCAAGGCCTCTTGTCCTTCAAAGGAGTCAACAGCACCTCCCAGTTTGATATATGTCAAGGGTTTATCCTGAGACAAAATTAACCAATTAATTTAGTTAATAATGCTAATGGACCAAAAGAGAAATAAAACAAGAATTGTTCGAAAGCCACTTATAATTTTCAGGCAGCACCAAAAACTAACTGAATTTGAGGAAAAACAAGAAGACACATATAATTCCTACAACACAAGCCTCCCACCTCCCCAGAGACATAAAGAGATAAATTACATGTTCTTACACAACTGAGCTGAGCTTCCATCCCCTCAAAGAGGAAAAATTCTCAAGTTCTTCTTTGCGGAAATGTGGAGTCCTTTCAGTCCGTGCCTACATTCCTTAGGCGCTTTATGGTCCAGTTCTCTGTTTCAGTCCGGTGCTATGAATCTCTCTCCAAACAAAGACAAAAGCAAAGTGAGGGAGGATCTGGAAACAGGGAGCTCCAAACTAGTCATAGGAGTTTGGAGAGTTGGCCATTGGCTGATGCTGAAACTAAGAAAGAGTTTAGAATTTCAAACTCCTTTATCACAGATTACTGTTCCCTCAGGTCAGGAAACCCACCACATTCAAACTAGAACAGTATCACCAACAAAATGACTAATGGTACATTTTGTCTTCTGTTTACAGATCATTGTTAAATATACTGAACATGACTGACCCTAGAATTGGACCAGTGACCACCCAAATGTAACCCCATTAACTACAACCCTCTGAGCTCTGCTCTTCAGCCATTTCTTCACCCAGAGTACTGGGAACTCACTCATCCCAGAGCTGGACAACTTGTCCAGAAGCGTGTTCTGAGGAACAGCATGAAAAGCCTTACTGAATTTCCAAATAACTACAGCCACTAGTCAGCTGAACTTATCATAGAAGGAATCATATTAGAAAATATTACTTTCCCTTTGTGGACCCATATTAACTGTGCTTGATTGCATTAGTCTTTAAATGGTATGAGACTAATCTGAATAGGATGAGAGACAGAACTTGTTGTTTTCAAATTTCTGGAAGGTAAAAACAACTATGTTTTCTATTAGGTCAATACTTGCAGAATTTTTATGTAGTTAATTTGAATTCCTGCTAAGGAAATTCTCAATTAGGTGTACAAATATTTGAGATTGCTGAATACCATGCACAAATTTCATATATATCATGCAGTTTTAAAAAATATCATCATTTAATTCCAGAAACAATAATGGTATTTCAAGGAAATGACATTTGATAGGTCCTCTGGGAAAATGCAGCCACATGTCATCTCAGCACAAGAGTAGGTCAAATGGTAATAATCAAGTCATATTCATAACTCATTGGAAATAGACTATTCTGAAATTGCTACCTGATACAGAAGTAATGCCTCATTAATCAGAAATACAGCAACCCAAGAACACTAGTCATGCCAGCGAGAATTATGAATGAGATGACAGGGAATGCCATGTATAGCGTGACATTTAAGAAGATGCAGTCTTATGTAGACTTCTACATGCTTAGGGGACTTTATTTCATCATGGAAATGTGGCATGAACCTACAAGTACGCAAAAACTGTGCTGTGCAAGAAGCGAGCTGTGAAGGTTTACACACACAGATATTACAAATAGTCTTAATAATGCTGTTATTTCTTTCGGGTATTTCACAACACAGTGAATGACTTAATTTCAAATGAGAATATCACAAAGTCCTCCCTGCAGTACAACTAACATTGGAGAAAATGAGGAGCTTAGAGAGAGCAGGAAAGACCTCTTTCCTGCATTATTTATACACACATGCCCAAATATGTATTTGCCTAAACTGGAATGCATGTAGTCCACAGTTAGCTTTTTCTGTCCTTTGGGTAGCATGTAATTGAGCTCTTGTATACAAGCCCACCACCTACTGTGTTCACGTATGCTGAGTCTAATATAAAATCTGTACCCATTCAGCAAAACTTCATCTCCAGGCTCAGCAAAATTAAGCAGCTAGTATTTCAAAGGGAGTGCAAGTACAGCTATCTTAGAATATAGGTAGTACTTTGATGTTTAATTGCCTAGGCAAATGGTTGGGACTGCTACTGCTGAAATTATATATTTGGTTGGTGGTTTAGAGCTCTGGCTCCGGACTACACCTCTGATGCTCCCTAAATATAAAATATGCAGCTTCTACATGTGTATTTCAAGCAAGAAAGTTGCATTTTTGTAAAAGCTTTAGACAAATTGAAAAAATTACATGCACTCATACTCCGTACATTTGCCTCCGTTTAGATATTTTGGCATCTAAGATGAAAGTAGACCAAAGATGTTCTTGTCAGAATGTGTAGTCATGTTACTTATGCAAGATCCTTAATTTTTTACCCAAGACATTCTCTAAATATTTGAATTTCTTTGTGCACATGTCCAGAGTTGCCTTCCATTTCACTGCATTTAACAGCTTGACTCCCAGTCATTAGTGATAGGAGAAGAAGAAATGGCTTCAAGTTGTGCCAGAGAAGTTTTAGATTGGACATCAGGAAACATTTCCTTCACTGAAAGAGTGCTCAGTTATTGGAACAGGCTGCTCTGGTTGGTGGTGAAGTTGCCATGGAACACCCCACTGGAGATGTTAAGAAAAGATGTAGATACGGCATTTATATACATGGTTTACTGGGCATGATGGCATTAGGTTGAGGTTTGGACTAGATGATCTTGGAGGTCTCTTCCAACCTTAATGCTTCTGTGATTCTATATTTCTCCTAACTCTCTCATGATGTTCATAGAAGTCCAAGCTCTTGCATTTGGTTCAGTTGTTTGAACACACTACCAGAACGTAACAACAAATGCCACTTGCATACCACTGTGGAGAAGTGCTACACTTGTCTTAGGGCATCATTAGGGTCAACATATTTCTCTTTATAATAACATATACATATACAGTATGCTTTCCTATTTCTCTGTATGGGCTACTGTAAAACATTTTTCTCCCTTTACCTTGATTTTTAGGTAGATCTGGACGGAACAATAGTGTTTCCATGTATCAGTGGGCTGAGTTTAGGTTTTATACATCTCATACATGCCAAAACAAATTGTTCTGACTTTTCCCTCTAATGATAAAGTTTGGCTTAGAGTTTTAAGCTAGAAGAAGTTTTGAAAGGTAAATGACTGATTAGGTTTACACAGAAATTAAATACATTAGTAGTGTTTTTATACAGATATCTCACCCCAATTGCATGAAAACCTTACAGTTGTGCACAGGCAAGATATAAGGTCGATCTTTCAGGTCAAATAGGACTTTGAAATGTGAAATAGCATGCCTCTACTGCATATTCTCAGCATAGCTTGAGGTGCCTTCTGTATGAAAGTCCTTCTGTATGTAAGAAAATTTTGTTTTAATAACATTTCAGAAATATACTAGTAGTTTGAAGACTCACTGTGGAGGAAAGTATCAGCTGATAGGTGACAAAACAGTAGACAAGATAAGAAGTTTAGAAGCACAGTTTAGAATTATGCTAAGCTAAATACTGTAGCCGTTGGTTTTAAAACCACAGGAAGATAATTCCAGCTATTAAGCACTGAAGTAGCAAATTCTTTCATTTCCCCATAAATTCTCATTTGAATGGAAATGTGACATTCCTGTGGACAAGTAGCATTAAAACAGTGTAAATATTAGCCTGATCTTTTTGCAAAATGTAATCAATTAACTCATTTATTTTCAGTCTCAGTAGTAACTTGATTGTCTAGATTGGCAATATTAATATTTCAGTCTTCTTATTAATGTAGTGGTTTCAGAAGTATTTGTAACAAAATTTAAGCCTTCTCAAATTAAACTTCTGATATTCCCACAGTATCACATTTGGTTTATACTTCAGATTAATTATTTGCAGAGTTCAGACTGTGGATTTTTTTCCAAGATTGTTTGTCTCTGGCTGCAGGTTAGTTTACTTGGAACATGATAATATTTTTGGTAGAAGGAGGCAAAGGGAAATCATGCTGTATTTCTGTAATGCTGTCTTTCAGTATATAGTCTTTAAAACTGTTGTCCTACTTGACAGTTCTTTGCTGATGCAAAACTAAGTGGTTTTTTGAGTTTTTGAGACCTTGTGTGTTTTAATTGCAGCAAAGGCGAGTTTAGTCATAAACCTATATTGTCTTGGTACCTAATAACTGAAAACATAATGGAGGACTATAGAATTTTGAAGGCCTGCTGGTTTTCCTCTTTTCTTTCTGTTTGGTAGCAATTTAATATGTGCTTCATGTACATTCTTTGTATGAAAAGCTTTTCTGAGGAAAATATGTTAGGTTTGGTAAATATATATTTTGTAAAATATATGTAGCTTAGTATGTGTAGTAATAAAAAGGGAAGCAGTGAAGATAAATTAAAAGAAATTAAAAACACAAACGAAAATATTCAGAATATGCTGTCAGACAGGATGCTTGATATGTATGGTTTGTAACCTCTATATATATTGCAATATATAATGAATTTTATGTCCTTTAATATGTATTCTAATTCTGATGGAAAGTCAAAATGATAAAAGTAGTATTTGATGCTAGAGGCGTGATTAAAAATATTCTGTTGTTGGGGAGCTAGAAGTATTAATATTGCAGCAACTTTTAACATTACTTGACAGAAAAAGTCCTGATTTAAGCATTCACTAAAGGACCTCAACCCTTGTCATATTTTACTGTGCAGCCCTCAGGACAATTTTCAGAGTGCAGGATTTGTTTCAGTCTTGGAATCATAGAATCATAGAATCTTTAGGGATTGGAAGGGACCTCAACAGATCATCTAGTCCAATCTCCCTGACACAGCATGATCGCCTAGACCAAGTCACACAGGAACGCATCCAGGCAGGTCTTAAACATCTCCCGAGGAGGAGACTCCACAAACTCCCCGGGCAACCTGGTCCAGTGCTCCATCACCCTCCCTGTGAAAAAGTCCCCTCCATATTGATGTGGAACCTCCTATGTTCCAGCTTACAACCATTGCCCCTCATCCTATCACTAGAGGACTTTGAATCACTGGCTTTCTGCTCTGTGACACCATCCAGCTGTGATAACTTCTCACACAAAGGGATGAGGTTACATGAGTTAAGTACTTTCTAAATTTCAGGATTCAATATTCATACTGCCTTATGCAAACATCTGCTCCAGGTGTTGTGACTGCTAGCACATAAAGTTAGATGCTGATGCTAAGCAGCTGAAGAAAGTTACCAGTAAGTGGCTGGTGAAACATGTCTCTCAGTGCAGTCAGCTGAAGAGAAGTAGGTCTTCTACTTGATGTAGACAACTGTGATACAATGCCCAAACATAACACAATCTCCTGACGTCAGAGTAACAGTGCTGAACCACTCCTGGTGGTTAATGTCCACAGTCTTTTAAAACATTCCCCAAAGCGATTTATTCTTATTTGAAGCATGTCATTTTTGGAACAAGCCTGTGCTGTACAACAGACTGGAAGACATGTCACTGCTGAATTTCTCAGAGACAATTCTTTGTACTGGGAAAAGTTTACATGTAGAAGCAATGATTATTATTAGTCAAACAGGAATCCAGTAAAGCGGAGAAGCTTCAGGTACAACACATGTAAAATGCCTTAATAACTAGGAAAAAAGTGTCTGACTTTCCTAGTGTTTGAGTGAGGTTGTGTCTACTTGTGTTGTTAAAAGCTGAGGGTGTGTCTCACAGACACCTTTGACTGTCTGGAGCTCAGTCAGCCCAAAGAACACAATGCCTGGAATTGAAGATAAAGATGTTGCTTTATTACCAGCAGTTCAGTGCACCCACAGGTACACAGGATGTAGTCTGTGGCAAAAAGCAAACTAACAAGTAAAGAGAAGAATAACAGATAAACTTTAAATGGTGAGACAAATATAGAACATACCCACTGATCAATATTTTTACCACGACTTAGAAATACGTGCTACTTACAACTTCAAATCCACAGAGTGGAACGGGTATTAAATAAACACATAGGGTTACAGATGTACACAGCTTGAAAAGGTATCCTTAAAAATTTAAGCATAGTTATGTCACAGAATGAAGTTCTACATATGTTTTCAGCTGCCTAAAGCTCAAATAAATTTGTCTAGTTCAAATCTAATTCTGCATAATTTTCAAATCTGGTAAAAGTCTTTCTGAAAAGGGAAGAAAAATATTAACATTTTTATCTTTAAAAGCTGAAAATCATGAGTAATTTCCACTAAAAAAATCAATTCTAGTGCTGTTGGATCTTGCTAATTCCTTGTGAGCCAAAAAAACCCAGTGAAATTTGATAAATAAATTATTTGTTATAAATTATTTACAGGAAATGATGCATCTTCTAGTTACCTGTCTGTCTTGCTGTCTTGCATTTATAATGATTTCTTGTGCTGTTTTTCCTACACAGCCTCTCCATTTTCTGAGCATTTTTTCAGATTTCTCAATCAAGTAAAGATAAATAAGCTTGGCATATTGTGTTCCAATCATAAAATGAAAAAAATGCACGAAAGACGTAGCCATTGCAAAGAAGTAAAAAGTTGGTCATTCACTGAGCTATAACAGGAGATGGTAACATGGCTAAAACCTGAATTTTATACAAGTATTTATGAAATGATCACTTATCTGGTTTTTTTTGGGACAAGAGCAGGTGGGAGCTATTCAGCTTTTCCTAACGCTTTCTCCCCTCTGCCTTTATGAACATGTCTGTCAGTGTATGCTGAAAAATCATCCAGTGGCATTTAAAAGCCTGAGTATCCAAGTGAGGCACCTAAACTCGTACCTCCATATCTTTAGAAACAATGACCTTAAAACAGTTTCCATGGTAATTGCAAGACTGCACGCAGCGGCGACAGCACCGGTCTCTGAATGCTATGTTTCAAGGTTTCTAGGTGATCTGGGGATTCCCAGAATGGGAATTCTTGGGAGAGCTGGAGGCAGCTGCTGAGGGTTGGAATCTCTCACAGGAAAAGCCAGGAAACAGTGTGGGGCGTGCAAACCCAGAGCCTTTAAGGCTGGTGAAACCGGAAGTAGTGCCAGACTGCATGCAGCAACTACAGTGTTAGCTGCTTCAGCTACTAGGGGGCAAAAAATTTTAAAAATGGTGACAGCGTGGTAGCAGAGGAGGACCAAACTTTGATCACAACTGCATATGGATATGCAAACCCAAACAGAGGTGCCCCATCAAGATGAGGCTGTGCAGGTGACAGGCTGCCAGGAATACAGCACTCTTTACGGTCTTCATGACTGCGTATGGTGCGAGCAGGTAGATTGTCTGTTTAACTGAGTGGCACAGCTGCAAGACGAGGTTGAGAAGCTGCAAGTGGAACTAGAAAGGTTCAGGAGTATTAGAGGCTGAAATAGAGGTAGACTGGTGGAGCCAGGCTCTGCAGTCTAGACAATAGCCAAATAAGAGCCAGATTTAGGGGGCCCCTGCATCCTGCTGTTCTCACATGGAGGACAGAAGCCCAAGTAGAAGGGTTGTGTGGAGCCAAGTGCAAGGCCATGGCAGAAGGTGAATACCACCCTTGCCTGCCTCACCTCCCCAGTTACCACTTAGTAATAGATATAAGCTCCTACTGGAAGACAGATGGTCTAATAAGGATTTAGAGGACAGGGAACTGACACCGGAGGTCCTAGCAAGGTTGCATAAATCCAAGAGGTCACCCAGTAATATGACAACTGCCTCCACAAAGAAAGGAAGGTTCCTAGTTATTGGAGATTTCCTTCTGAAAGGGACTGAGGGCCCAATATTTGAAGCTGACCTTCCTCATAGGAAAGTCTGCAGTCTACCTGGAGCCCAAATAAGAGATATCACTAGGATGATCCCTAACCTGGTGAAATCAACTATTACCCACTGCTGATCTTAGAGACAGGTGGGCAGGAAGCTATATTCCGCAGCGTGAGGGGAATGAAGAAAGACCTTAAGGCATTAGGACGTTTGGTGAAAGACTCTGGAGCACAAATTGTATTCTCTTCATTACTTCCATTTTGGGGTGAGGACACAGGCTGGAATAGAAGGACTCAGTCCATTAAAGCCTGGCTATGAGACTGGTGTTACAGGCAGGGCTTTGTGTTTTTTGATAATGGTTGGTTCTATAAAGCAGCAGATGTGGAAGGTACACATGGGAGAGGTTTATCTCGGAGGGGAAAAACTGTTCTAGGGCAGCAATTGGCAGGGGTCATTCAGAGGGCTTTAAATTACATTCAGTAGAGGGTGGGATAGTTGATGTGTGCACACCAGTGGGACAGAGCTCTAGTCTTAAGGAAAACCAGGCGGCCTCCCGCTGTCCCAGGGTGAAATCAGAGTGCTCAACTCACTCTCCAAAACGCCTGCACACCAATGCATGCAGCATGGGGAATAAGCAGTCAGGTGATTATGATCTGGTGGCAATTATGGAGACCTGGTGGGACAATCTGCATGGAATGTGGTCATGGACGGCTACGTCCTTTTCAGGAGGGACAGGTCAGAAAGGTGGGGTGGAGAAGTTGCTCTCTATGTGAGAGAACACCTGGAATGTATTGAGTTCTGTCCTTGGGTGGATGAAGAGAGAGTTTATGGGTATGGATTAAGAGGCAGGCTGGCATGGGTGACACTGCGGTGAGTATCTATTACTGGCTACCAGATCAGAATGAGGAAGTTGATGAGGTCTTCTACAGCCAGCTGACAACAGCCTCACAGCTAGAGGCCCTGGTTCTCATGGGGGATTTTAACTAGCCTGATATTTGCTGGAAGACATTTGACATGGTCTCTCACAGCATCCTTGCAGTCAAACTGAGGCAGTGTGGACTGGATGACAGGCTAGCGAGGTGGATCGCGAACTAGCTGCAGGACAGAAGCAAGAGAGTAGTGGTCAGTGGAGAGATGGAGACCTGTGGTCAACAGGTCTAGTTGGAGACCTGTATCTAGTGGAGTCCCTCAAGTGTTGGTACTGGGACTAGTATTTTTCAACGTATTCATGAATGAGTTGAATGAGGTAGTAGAGAGCACTGTCAGCAAGTTTGCTGATGACACAAAGCTGGATGGTGTCACTGACACCTCAGCAGTCTGTGCTGCTATTCAGTGAGACCTGGACATGCAGGAGAGCTGGGCAGGGAGAAATTTAATAAAGTATAAAAGGGCAGTGTAGACTCTTCCATGTGGGCAAGAACAACCCCAGTTATCAGTACAGGTTGGAGTCTGACCTGTTGGAGAGCAGTGTATGAGAAAGGGACCTGGGGTTCCTGGTGGACAGCAGGATGACTATGAGCCAGTAATGTGCTCTTGTGGCCAAGAGGGCCAACAGCATCCTGGGGTGGATCAGAAGAGGGATGCTTAGCAGATGGAGAGAGGTTCTTCTTCCCCTCTACTCTGCACTGGTGAGACCACATCTGGAGTATTGTGTCCAGGTCTGAGCCCCTCAGTTTAAGAAGGACACGGAGCTGCTAGAGAGAGTCCAGTGTAGAGCAATGAGGATGATGAAGGAGGTGGAACACCTTCCTTATGAGGAAAGGCTGAAAGAGCTGTGTCTCTTTAGCTTGGAGGAGACTAATGTGTGACCTCATTAATGTCTACAAATTGTGTAAGGATGGGTGTCATGAGGATGGAGCCAGGCTCTTCTCAGTGTCATCTAGTGATAGGACGAGGAAGGAGCAATGGTTGTAAGCTGGAACATAGGAGGTTCCACATCAATATCAGAAGGAACTTTTTCACAGGGAGGATGACAGAGGACTCGAAACAGGTTGTCCAAGAGGGTTGTGGAATCTCCTTCACTGGAGATGTTTAAGACCCACCTAGCTGTGTTCCTGTGTGACTTGGTGTAGGTGATCCTGCTGTGTCAGGGGGATTGGACTAGATGATCTTTTGAGGTCCCTTCCAATCCCTAATGATTCTATGATTTAAAATTATATATTCATACGTCACCATGATATGTCTAGAGCATGAGTACACTATGATTGCTCATTGGTCACGTTTGATACAGAGTGATGATAAAATGCAAGCTCTTAATAAGTTGATAAATATGTGCGTATCTGGAATGTCTATAAATTAAATATGCTTTTTGAAGAATTGATTGCTCTGATCTCCCTTGAAGCTGCACTGATGATGACCATTTTCATTCATATTCTGTGGTAAAGGAAGCCCAGTTGAGATTATCTAGTACTTTGAACAATCACACCTTGAAAACATCCAGGGGCTCTATCATGTCAACAGTTCCACCTTGATAACTAAAATACAAGAAAATGCATTTTATCTTCATCTTCATTTGCCATAGTTGATTGCTTCCAAACAATATTTGTTAGTAATCTGAGTGAGCTTTTCATGGTTTTAATTTTGTGTATTCTTGAAGTGAAGGATGGGCTGGAAGGAAAGTCAGCATCTAGGTTCAATTATAGTTCTGAAATTATTCCAGTTCTAATTTTCATAGAATTATAGAAACCTTTGGTTTGGAAGGTCATCTAGTCCAACAACCACTGCAGCAGTCAGGATCATCTTCAAGAAGATCAGTCTGCTTAGAGAAACCTAAACTTGAATGTCTAGGATGGAGCTGTTCTAATGTCTCACTGTCTTTGTTGTAAAGAAGTTATATATTTAATAATATATATTTAATCTAAATCTGCCCTCTTTTATTGTAAAACCAATATGCCTTGTCATGGTGCATTAGGTCCTGCTAAAAAGACTGTCCCAATCTTTCTTCTAGATCCCTTTTAAGTACTGAAATTTGGCAATAATGTCTTCCTGGAGCCTTCTCTCCTCCAGGCTGAACAACATCAACTGCGTGGCAAATATAAAGTATTTGCAAGTTTTCTACAAAGTATTTCATATGGACCTGAATTAATGTTATTAGGGAGCCACCTAATCCACTGGTAAGACAGAAGTGCAGAATTAGTCACAATATAATCCATCTAAGAAGGACATATAGTAGATGCTCATTGCACAGTTTGATTCCAATCTGACTATACTTTTCCAAGAAACAGACAGCAAATCTCTATTGTACATGCTAGCAGAACCAGCATATTTGAAATACATAAGGGATAGATGTACACAGAAGAGAGATGTTCATGTGATCCTATCTTCGAAAAAGTTTCCTAAATTTCTAAAATTGTATTGAATTCTGACTTGTCTTGGAGATTTAAGACCATCAATGCTATTCAGAAGTGTAATTAATCACCATATAAACACAGGAGCATTGGTTTGGTAGATTTGCATACACTTGGGAAAAAAAAGACACAGCTTTTCAATCAGACTAACAGCTTGGAAGTAGCTTCAGGAAGAGTGCTGGTAATCGCATTTGACAGTCTGAATTGATGGCTGATGGTTTATAAAGGGCAATGTGCTGGAGTGATTCCAGGGAGCTTTTAATAATGCTTAGCAAATGATCAAGGCTGTGCAGTCATTCACTTTGTAGATGCCAATATTCTTTTCCTGCTCTCAGTATGTTCAAAGCAGAGGAGAAAAAAAAAATCACATGAAAGCACAGAACTGCATACTTCATCAAGATAATCACAGTGTCCAGAAGAAAAGCAAGTAAAAAGAAAGATTTCAGTAAGATTTAAAATTCCTTTTCTTGATATATAGACAAGGAATAATTATAACTTTTAATTATGATTTGGATGCTGCTTGTGGGCCTAGAGAATAAAACTTATGAGGAAAGACTGAGCTGGGCCTCTAGATTGAAGAAGAGGAGGCTGAGAGGAGGTCTCATCACTCTCTACAACTACTTAAAAGGATGTTGTGGAAAGGTTGGTGCTGGTCTCTTCTCACAAGCAATTAGTGCTAGAACAAGAGGGAATGGATTCAAGTTACAACAGGGTAGGTTTAGGAAGAATTTTGTCACAGAAAGTGTGGTCAGGCACTAGAATAGGCTTTTTAGGGAGGTGGTTGCGTTACCATCCTTGGATGTGTGTAAAGATCGTTTGGGTGAGGTTTTGAGGGATATGGTTAAGGGATGGACATGTAAGGTAGGGTGGACGGTTGGACTCAATGATCCCAGGGGTCTTTTCCAACCAGAGTGATTCTATGATTCTGTGATATGGATTCTTCTAGGATTTGTTTTGTGTTTTAGTTACCTTGAGTCTTAAAGCCCACTGAATCCCAATTCATGACTCAGCAGAAATGTGTTGACAAGTAGACTCTTTCCTTTGTGCTGATGCAAAGTTTGTAAGATTTTAGAGCTTTGTGAATGGCTGTGACCCGCTAAAAGCAAGATCCATGCCCTCTCTATTCCCTTTCATGAGATCTGGGAAGACTTTTTTATCTTTTTTTCCGTTCAATTACTTTCTAAGCAAAACATACTGGACCAGCTGACAACATATGAAACCAGGTCAGTGATATCTCCAGAAGATCCAGCATCAAAACTATTTTAAATGTTAATGATTACTGAATGCCTTCACTTCAAGATGACTTGGAATACTCAAAATAAGATTTTTAGAAGTCATAATGCTCAACAGGATATCAGCATAATTGTGTGCATTCTGTCTATTTCATAGCATGCCTAGTCTTAGTTTTAAAGATGTTTTATACAGAGAGAACTTCAATGAAAATCAGACAAGGAAGAAATTTCTGAGTTTTCTTGCCAACTAAACTTGTACAAATAACTGTTCAATGAGTTGTTCCCTGTTACGGTAAAGGCAGACCTTCAGCTGTTTAAGTTGTTTTTACACTATGATACCCCTAAGATGTACACCATGTTCTTAATGCCTCCTGTAAGTCTAGCTGCTTCCCTACTTATCCAGAATTTGCCTTCCACCCTGTGATGAAAATAAATAATAAGTTCTTATCTTCTGCTTTCCACATTTCTTCATTACGACAGTAAACTCGCCACATCAGTGCGTCCTCATTTTATGTGGCCCAGATCTTAAAGTCAGGAAATTTACGCTAGCTTACTGATGGCTTTGTTTATTGTTGGTGTTATCTATTAATGGTAGATATAAAGATAGTAATATTAGACTATGTATTTCTATTTTTAGAACAGTGTGAAGCGCAGATTATTCTATTTGTGTATTGTACATTTCTTCAATGACAGTCCTGCATCTTATTCCCCTTTACATATGCTTAATTTATGATTAGTATGCTTTATTCCAGTTGCTCTTTAAATGTATTCAGAAATCACAGAATCATAGAATCTTTAGGGATTGGAAGGGACCTCAAAAGATCATCTGGTCCAATCCCCCTGACACAGCAGGATCACCTAGACCAAGTCACACAGGAACACAGGCAGGTCTTAAACGTCTCCAGAGAAGGGGACTCCACAATCTCCCTGGGCAGCCTGTTCTAGTGCTCCATCACCCTCGTTGTGAAGAAGATCCTTCTGATATTGATGTAGAACCTTCTGTGTTCTAGCTTGCAACCATTGCCCCTTGTCCTATCACTAGATGACACTGAGAAGAGCCCGGCTCCATCCTCATGACAGCCACCCCTCAAATATTTATAGACATTATAGACCCCTCAGTCTCCTCTTTTCCAAGCTATAGAGACACAGCTCCCTCAGCCTCTCCTTGTAATGGAGGTGCTCCACCTCCTTCATCATCCTTGCTGCCCTTCGCTGGACTCTCTCCAGCAGCTCCATATCCCTCTTGAACTGAGGAGCCCAGAACTGGACACAATACTCATTACAGTCCTGAAGAAATATTCTGGTCACTATTTTAGCATCATAGAATCTTAGAATTATTCAAGTTGGAAAAGATGCTTTGAAACCCTGAGTCCAACCATCAATCCTAATATACAGGTTAACCCCCAACACTACATCTAAGTGACTTTTAAACACATCCGTGGATGGTGACTCAACCACCACCCTGGACAGCTCATTCCAGTGCCTGACCACTCTGTCTATGGTGAATTTCTTCCTGATCTAATCTAGACCTACCCTGTTGAAGCTTGAAGCCATTCCATCAGGTTCTGTCGCTAATTACTTGTGAGAAGAGACCAGCACCAACATCTCTACAAAGTCCTTTCAGATAGTTGTAGAGGGTGATGAGGTCTCCCCTTAGCCTCCTCTTCCTCCAACTAAACAGCCTCAAGTCTTTCAGTGAGACTGTAATGTAATGAAAAACTTCCAGGTAACATAGAAAAAAGTACAAAGCTCAGAGTACCTTGCTAGTCTAGTTATTATCACAATTCTTCATGGTTTCCAAATTAGGAGACTCTTTAATCCTCATCATGCAAACAGTAGATGCTAACCAAGTACTTTAGGTTTGTCTAAACTTTCCTCTAGATACTGTTGTTTTCCACCCTTCAGCTTCTGCAAAGGCAAGCAACCTGTTCTGGCCGCAGAAAACAACAGATATATCAAAGAGTTTGAGAGAAGAATTTTTCCTGAACAGTACAATTAATGAACAGAATACTGGAAGTGTAAGATCAGCAAAATATGATACAATGTGTGGTGAGAAACATTAACAAATAATATAACAGATATTTAATTTGATGCCCAAATCTTTATTTCATGAGCTTTCCAAATTTTCAAATGATGTTACACAGTCACTTCCATCTCTGTCTGGTCTGTGTCAAGACTCCATCTTGAAACAAGTAGATTTCCCTGCTGCTCTGTTTGGGAGTCTCTCCACCATCTCCCAATCTTCTAATCTCCGAATGTCTAGACTAAGTTTTATTGATGGATAATTCAAAGCCGTTAAATCTCATTCCAGTAATGCTCTTTAGGTTGAATAACTGTTCCCTCTCTTTCCCTGGTATATGCATGCAAATATATTTATGTTGTTATTCACAGTGGTATTGTTATTGACACACTTGTGACTACTTTTATTTAGTAACATAAATAAAGCAACATTTTAAAGTCTTCTCTGAAGAATAGGTTCTCTTTTTCCCTAAGCTCTTCTATAGTTGATCTTTTACTTGAGATGCCTTTTGTTAATAAAATCAATTTGGATTGCAAACAATTAATTCAATGAGCTCTTGCCTGCATCTTATTCAACGTTATGACTGTTTCCTTGTGTATAACAAAACTCTTTACCTGTTTAATTTTAGAATCCCATTAGCTCTTTTCATGGCTATATCTCATGGCTAAATCACATTTGTCCTATCAGCCGTCAGTACATCCTTATTCCTTTCTTTCTCCGCCCCTTTAAATTGATGGACTTCTATCTCATTTTTTACAAAATTGTCATCATGTAGTTACTTACCTGCTCCACTTTATCAAGATTTTTCTAAATAATGCAAATTTGACAGAAAAATAATGCTACTGTTAAAATTGAGAGGAAGGATCAGAGACAAGGTGAAGGAAGGTGGGTTCAGATATTATATTCTTATGTCAGCCTTTGTAAATAAATTTGAGATAAATACTATTTTTATGCTTCTCATTTGGAATCATGACATTTTTGTAAAGCGAATGCTGTGGACACAAGATTGCGGTGTGCATATCTGGCAGAATGGGTCCTGTTCCAAACTTCTCTAGATTTAACAGAAATTATTTCAAGCCCAAAGAGTGCAACTGAAGGCCTGCATTCATGAAGATTCAGTTTTTAAATTCAGTCTAATTTTCATCTCATCAAGCATGGAAAAATCATAGGCTGGAACCCGTATTCCAATATATTTTCATTCTGTTTTATTTCTAAATAACAAAACCAAAAATAAACTAACAATTTCATAATTTTAAAACAAAGCTTTTCCACATCTTGGAATTAATATTCACAGCAAATATTAATCCTTGATAGAATTTTTTGATAAAAGAAGTGAAAATATTTTTAATTGTGTTATTGTCACATTCTTAATGAAACATCTCTGATCATGCATTTCTCCATAAAAATGTGAAGTACGCTAATATGAAAAAATAAGCAAAGTATGGCTTTTATGTTAACAAGAAAATTAGTTTAAAATTTAAAAAGATAAGATTTGTGCTTTCATAATTCTGAAGCAATTACAAAATAAGTACGCCTACTAATTTTCTAACATATATTGAGTCCTAGTCCAGATTGAAACCAGGAATCACAGAGTTGAATGAATAATATTAAGAAGATCTGGATCTAAAATTAAGACACATTTTTAACCCACACACATGTATCACAGGAAATATGGTCAAGGGTTGGTTCACATTATTAGGTTATTAGCAAGCACTGAGACCAATTCTTGTTCTGTGTGAGCAGTCTTGGCACTGTGTGCTTTTCTGATGTTCACTCTTTTCATTCCTTGAAAGGTGCTGTTTCTTTCTAGACCCTGCTTCTTAATTTTAGCATAGACTGTTCTGACATTCTTGTGTGAATGCAGTACATTAGATCTGTTCAGGAATGCAGAAGTAATGACGAAGTTAGAGACACTGTTGATCATGTGTTCTAGGAATTTCTTTACTCAAAGGTCATGTAGCCGAGAATTGGACAGATGCATGCAGCAATATGCAGAGAGCAAATATCACGATAAGATTTTGATTAATTCAAACTGGAAATCAAAGGTAAGTGTCTTAAAGTTATTAGGTTTCGCAATCAGGAGTGGACACTCAGGAAGGAAGCCCACCAAAATGATGTGATTCCCAGGTGCCTGCTAGGCACAGGAGTAAAGGGAAGGGGCTTCTCAGAGAGAGGTGATGTGGCCACTCTAATTCTGCCACAGTAAGATACCAAATTCCTTTCCATCTGCCAATTCTCACAGGAAAGATAAATGTTCTAGCGTTTTTCTAAAAAATTTTCTAAACTGCTTTTGACTTCCCGTGTTTTTGCCTGGAATTTACTGTACAGTGTCTATACACAATTTGTGATTTCTGCATGAACTCTCGTATTCTCTCTGAATACTGTATTGCTTAAATTTTGCATCTTCTGTCTATTTGAAATTTAATTTCAACTTTGACAAGGTATGGTGTTATGACGTACTTATTAATATAAAAATATTCCCTCTCATCCTTTAGGCTATTGTCATAGCTCTCTTTAAGCAATTTTCTCATATCCTGAAGTCTTTGACTTTCAAGGCTATTGCTTTACAACTGGGCTTTACCACTCTTTGGTCATTCTTGGACCTCTTCCCCAAGCACTGCCAAATTTTCAACATTGTTTTAGTAAAGTGAGATTTCCTTTTTTGATATGTTTCTTTTCACAGTTCCTTTGATAGAAAGTGTTTTCATAAACAGATCAGATAAATCTTGACAGTTATGCGGTCTTCAGATCTATTTTTCTGAACTATAATTTCAGCTTTTCGCTTACCTCTCTCCGGCAGGTACTAAGACTTCATTGAATTTTGCACCCCCACCTTCTTGTGTGTAAATTATTTTTCCTGTTGTTAACTTTAGTTCATATATTATACATCTCATTTTTAATTTATCATAAAAAGAGACCTTCTATTATTTATCACCCACATGAGGACATGCATGTGCACACATACACATAAGGGATACTTACATAAAACTAGAGAGAAATATATGAATATTTAACTGAGGTTATAGTCTAAGCAAATGTTTCACTGGAAAGATTTGTAAAATACTTTTTTTCAGGAATCACAGAATTATTGAGGCTGGAAAAGGCTTCTGAGATAATCAGGTCCAGCCTATAACTATAACATGTATCACAGAGTCTGGTAAGAAACAACCATATATACTTTAATATGAAATGGGTGCCTCTCCACAGAATATTATTTTAAATGTGAGGAAGAATTAAAGTAATTTAAAATTTTCTAACCTTATTAAAGGTATGATTTTATATTCTAATTTCTTCTTTAGAACATTGTCCTTTAAGACTGATTATTTACCATAAACATAAGTAAAATTTTAAAAGAGAAATTTAAAATTTAAAAATTTTAATAATTAAGCACTGGAAAGTATTTCAACAGTATTCACTATATGCTATGGTGCAATGTTAAGCTGGGACTAGAATAGAGCAAGACAACCAGGACTATCCTAATTGTTGATAATGTCTTTCATTTAATCAGTGTTTGTGGTTCAGAAGATAAGCTGTAAAAACGAACTGAATTCTTCAGTCATTCAGCTTTCCCACACACAATAAATCTTAGAATTGTGTACAAATAAAGGGTGTAAGACTCCTGGGTCTTCCAGAAAATATTTCTTATTCATCACTGAACAAGTCTCTGTTTCACAGTACACAGTGTAGCAAGTATTTACTGGTTAACTATAGCAAATGAGCAGATCACATTCGGAATCAGCATTTAGCTACCCAATCACGGACCTTGAGCAGCCTAAAATAGTGGTTTCGTCACATTGAAAATTCTGTAAAAAATTTTAGCAACCATAAATGACTGGGTAGCTGGTACTTCTGTCACCGAACTCTGGTAAACGGTGGTTAAACAAAGGTTTATTGTGTCACTGATACTTGAGGGTTGCTAATGTAGAAAAAAAACCAATATTTGAGCTAAAAGACAATGTTATGTTGAAGTCATGGACTTAAAAATATTATGTCTCTAGAAAAACTAAATGTAGATTATGTTTGAAATGGCATTGATCAATCCCATATCGTGCCTCTGAATATTCAGGCTTTTAAATGAGAAATTAGTGAGTAGCTGTTACCTTTTGTAATGCCACTGTCTTTCCTCATGCCCAAGCTTTCTCCATGAATCTGCATAACAGAATTTAAAAGTTCCTTCTTTAGAGAATAGGCAGCCTTGTCATGCAGTGTCCTAGACACCCAAGGGAAATCGAATCTCTCCTTCAGCAAATATCTCAGGGGTATAGTCTGCACACAATGCCACAGAAGAATAACCAGCAAGGTAATAGGGGAAAAAGTATAGAAGAGTTTCAGCTTTAATGTCTCATGTTGAAAGATTAGGTCAAAGTCAGTCAATGTAACAGGTTGGTCACACAATCAGATCACATCCAACCATCTGCAATTAATTATTGAAGCCTTTCTTTGTGCTCCTGTCAATTTGAACAGAAGAACTGTCAGCTGCTGAGTCTCTCTTCAAGACCAGCCTTAGATCATTATTATTGAACTATTCCTTACTAGACTCTGGGGCCAATGCTGCTGTCTGAAAGAAAAAGAAATGAAACATGCTATATTGACTTTTGGATCTTCTGTATATTATTTATTTCTTTTTCTCCTGTCTTCTGTGCTCTTTCTGCTGCAATGTGCCCGACTTTGTACAATGCTTCTTTTGCTCCAGAAAAGTCAACAAGGCTCAATTTACAGGGATTGCATATATGTTTCTCTTTTTTAATGAAACTGCTCATGGAGGGAGATATTGTGTCTTGACTGTGGACATGGTATAGAATGCAAATCCTACGGTCAAAGATGCAAACTCTTGGGATTGTGCTTAAGAGGATTGGAGTGAAGAAAAACTGGATTTCTCCTAGAAGATAAAGACTGTAAACTACGAAAGCAATAATGTTGACCCAAATAACAGTTGCTCAAGAGACTGAACCAGTGCAGAATTTGCTTAGAATAAATGCTGCCATACAGCTGTCAGATTTTTCTACATTAATTTTCTTTTCATAAGCTTCATTTGTGGCCCTTCACATGCCTAAGCCATTGGCTAGGTAAAAGGGTATACCAAGATTAAATTTTAATATCAAGAAAAGTAAAGAAAAATAGTTTTAGTGAAGAGCTTTGTTTTTGTTACTTTTCACTGTCTAGTTTCAAAAGATAATTATCTTTAAATGTTTTTATTTAAGGGATACTAATATTTTTTGAATGCTCACATAAAATGCTGAGTCCCTGAGTTTCACTATGTTTTCTCAGGAAAAAGAAGTGTGTGAATATCTTTGGATTAATTTGTCCAAAACAAAAAAAGAAAGAGTACTTATAGAACTTGTGCATTTAAAGCAGTGTGTACAGAGTCACATCTCTTTTCAGACAATTGTCATACACAAGTAAGAATGACAGGCCACTGCTACATGGTTTTAAATCCCTTTTACACCACATTCTGATGGCTTAAAAGAGACACACATATGGTTCACAGGTTTCATAATGCTTAAAGTTGTGGTTTACCCCCATGTGTTAATCTCTTAAAGACAAATTCAATGCTTGCAGTAGGCCAATGATTTACATCTACAGTTGTGCAGGAAGTCTGGGCCCTTCAATTCAAGAGGGATGTGAAGCTGCTGGAGGGAGTCCAGCATAGGGCAACGAGGATGATGAAGGAGGTGGAGCACCTCCTTTATGAGGAGAGGCTGAGGGAGCTGGGTCTGTTTAGCTTGGAGGAGACTTGGGGGGTGACCTAATTAATGTCTATAAATATTTGAGGGGTGGCTGTCATGAGGATGGAGCCAGGCTCTTCTCAGTGTCATCTAGTGACAGGACGAGGGAGGAGCAATGGTTGTAAACTGGAACATAGGAGGTTCTACATCAATATCAGAAGGAACTTTTTCACAGGGAGGATGACAGAGAACTGGAAACAGGTTGCCCAAGAGGGTTGTGGAGTCTCCTTCACTGGAGATGTTTAAGACTTGCCTGGATGTGTTCCTATGTGACTTGGTGTAGGTGATCCTGCTGTGTCAGGGGGATTGGACTAGATGATCTTTTGAGGTCCCTTCCAATCTCTAATGATTCTATGATTCTATGATTCTGTGACTTACACTGTGTACACTACAACAGTTGTACTACACCAATCACCTCTGCAAAGTACACACTTTAGATTGTGCACATCCTGCATAGAGTGGACATTTGTACTTGTGTAGACAACTTTATGTTGCTTTGATTTACTGGGAATGAAATAGATGTCAATTATGTAGCTCTTCATGTATGAATGTTGTTAGTATGGTACAGTCAATCTGTGGTAATGTCATATGATGCTGACTAGCAAGGTCACTGTGTTACCCAATATGCATTTTAATGGCCTGTGGAGGGAATAACTGTTCCTGAATAGAGGGAATAACTGTTCAGGAAGGCTGCTTAGGATACAAGTGATGCTGGTCTGTCTGCTTTGACTTTTTAATTTTTGTTGAGTTCTCTTAAATCTAATGTTATCCTTCTTCAAATATGAGTTTAGACTGCAGTAGATTGTTCTAAAACACCTCTGTTTTCTTAACACTCATTCAAAAGATACAAGGAAATACATTACAGTGGCTCTTGTTATTTGGTGAATGATGCTATATAATCCTAAACCAGAGCTGTAAGGGTTAACAAAAGAGTGGTTTTTCATCATTTGTAGAACTAATTGTATCTTTGTGTGTAGGAAAAGATCAGTCAGGAAAAAACAGAAGAATTTTTAACATAGAGTTGCCTGCAACATTAATCTGCCCAAAGACTGTATTTTCAGAATACATTGTTCTGAGACCTTCATACAAGATGAGCGACAGTGCAAACAAAACATGTCCAGCATCCTTGCAAACACTGACAGTAGAAATAGTGGACTAGTAATAATATTTTGCTTGTACACAGATCTTTGCATATTTAAACTGTCCTTGTTGCATACGTACATGAAAGGTCGAATTGTAGTTGGCTGGTCTTCAGGCATAGCGTGTAAAATAAGGAGTAAGAAAGAATGCTTTTACACTCAAAGATCAGGACTGGGTTCCCAAATCTGCCCCAAATATGCATGATAAGTTTGGGACAATCAAACAGCTCTACTGTGCCTTAATTTTCCAATCAAATAAAAATAGCCAAATGATGAAAGTTACTTGAGGAATGTATTTGGGCGTATGTATACATTGTTCCTGATATCTGGAGCTTTAAAGTCATCATCCTCAAGATTTGCTTGCAATTATTTCAATTTAATATTAAAGCAAAGCAAATTTGATTATACATGTGACTTACCTTGTATAATCATAGAATCGTAGAATGGCTAGAGTTGGAAGGGAACTTAAAGATATCTATTTCGAACCCCTCTGCACAGGCAGGAACAACTTCACTAGATCAGGTTACTCAGGGTTGGATGAGTCCAACCTGGCCTTCAACACTGCCAGTGATGAGGCAGCCACAACTTCCCTGGACAACCTGTTCCAGCATCTCACCACCCTCACAGGAAATGATTTTTTCCTAATGTCCAACCAAAATCTCCCCTCTTCAAGTTTGTAACCCTTTCCTCTTGTCCTCTCACTACATACCCATGTCAAGAGCCCTATCTCAGCTTTCTTCCACGCCCCCATCAGGTGTTGGAAAGATGCCTTACGGTCACCAGGGAGCCTCCTCTTCTCCGGGCTGAAAAATCCCTACTTGGTCCATCTGTCCTCATAGGGAAGGTGCTTCATCCCTCCGATCATTTGAGTTGCTCTCCTTTGGACACCCTTCTGGAGCTCTATGTCCTTCTTATGTTGAGGACTGCAGATCTGGACACAGTGCTCCAGATGGGGTCTCACAAGTGCAGAGCAGAGGGGGAGAATCATCTCCCTCAACTGATTGTCAATGTTTCTTTCGATGCAGCCCAGGACCTGGCTGACTTTCTGGGTTGCAAGCGCACACTGACAGCTCCTGTTAAACTACTGGTCCATGACCACCCCCAAATCCTTCTCCTCAGGGCTGTCCTCAATCCCTTCTCCTCCAAGTCTGTATTCATGCATGAGATTGCCTTGATCCAGGTGCAGACCCTTGCATTTGCCCTTGTTGAACTTCATGTTGTTTGCATGAGCCCACTTCTCGAGCCAGTCAATGTCTTTCTGGATGGCCTCCCTTCTCTCCAGTATGTTGATTTCACCACTCAGTTTGGTGTCATCAGCAAAGTGACTAAGGATGCATCCAATTCCACTGTCTGGATTGCTGACAAAGATGTTAAGTAGCACTGGTCCAAGTAGCAACCGTAGAGGAACGGCACTCGTCAGACCTCTCCATGTAGACACTGAGCCACTGATCTCAACATTTTGGGTGCAACCATCTAGCCAGCTCTTTATGCAAGTAGTGGTCCACCCACTACTGTATTATTCCAGTTTAGAGATCGGAATAATGTGCGGGATGGTGTTGAGTGCTTTGCACAAGTCCAGGTAGATGATGTCTGTTGCTCTGCCTTTGTCTACCAAAGTAAAAGGCCCCATCATAAAAGGCCTTTTGCCAGGCAGGACTTGCCCTTGGTGAAGCCATTTTGGCTGCCACCAATCACCTCTTTATTATCTGCCTGCCTTAGTAGAGCCTTCAGGAGGATCTGCTCCATGATCTTGCCAGGCATAGAGGTGAGACTGGCTGGCCTGTAGTTCCCTGGGTCTTCTTGTCTTCCATTTTTGAAACTGAGGTTATGTTTCTCCTTTTCCAGTCAGTGGGAACTAGACTGCCGTGACTGCTCAGATATGATGAACAGTGGTTTTGCAACTTCATCTGCCAGTCCCATGGACTTGTTCACCTTCAGGTTCTTTGGTCTTAATACTTAGAAGTGAAAACTGAAATATATGAAATGGAGATTTGTGTTGAGTGGAAGGATAAACCAGAGAGCGAAGTAGGTTCCCATCATATTCCACAGCTGAGTACATTCAGAATGGACATCAATGTTATGAGATCAAGTTTCTAAAGGTAAAGCGGTGTGCATCTAGCAGTAAGGGAAATTAAAGAAAATACTTTTATTTTTAAAGAACTTTTGAAAAGTGATTTCATAGACATGACTTTTTCAAAATTACTAATATTTTCATAATCCATTGCTTTTTTTCTCCCGTTAAAAAAACTATTACCTGGACCCTAGACTCTCTCATGAGGGGGACTTTCCAAGAATCTCCAGGGGAAATTATTTAGGCAGAATTCCTAGTGGAGCTACTTCCTCCCACAGTGAATATTTTAAGTGTCTTTTATTAGATAACATAGATTTACTTTTTCAAACTGACCAGGGAAAATAATGTATTCTCAAAATATGTCATTAGATAAAAATACTACACCAGAATGTACCATATGAGGATTTGTCTGGTAGTTGCAGCATACCCCTTAAATAAAAATTAGATATCTTGTGAATCTTTGACTATATTTTTTTTATTTCATGAAGGGAAGCAGGTACTATTCTAAATTTCTCATAAAACTGTTCCTTCGGGTTGAGATGCTTCATTACCTTCATGGTTATCTGAAGAATAAATGTGGTTAAACATGTGGGGATGCAGAGCTTTAGCTGCTGTAATTAATGTGGTATATTATTGATTATTTGTAGTGAAAATAATTCTGCTACTGATGGCACTTGTAGTTCTGTGTGTGTGAAGCAGTGATTTGTTCTGATCTTATTGTTTATGACACTACATATTCTGCATACACAATGACTTTGAAGCTATAAACTACCAAGGTACCCATTTGATGATGGTGACATAAACCAACTGCTGTTCAGAGGAGATGGAGATTTTGCATTTGCTTAATAAGCTTGTGTTTAAATTTACATGCAGACAGAAGGAGAGACGGGTTATGTTCCTCAGTGTTGTAAAGCGTAAAGCATAAGTTTATCTGTGCTAAGCCACTGGCCAGCTCCAGGCTATTTACTTGGGATGCACCAGCAGAAGCCTGAGACAAAATTTTAATCCATCAGACAGCTCCATATATCATGGGCAAAGCCGAATCCTCCTTAATCAGAGCCCTTAAACTAGGTAGTGATTTTAAATTATTTGCTTGCTTTCTAGCTGCAACAAGGAAAGCAGCAACATGTGCAAAGGCTCAATCTAATACTGTGGTACTAAAGATTATAGCAGTCTTATTTAACATCTGAGAGGACTGACAGTTAACAGCAGGTAGAGCTCACGTTTAATATATTCATAAAAGATTAAGATTAACAATTAAATATCATCATTATGGGGTCAGTCATGTTCATACTATCCAACCATAAAGTAGGAAAAATTGACATAATCCATTATGTGTAAACAAAAATACTGCATCTATTTCTCCTTTTTTCAAAAAAAGCACATTTATTCATCCTGTATAAAATGCGACCAATGCATACATAATATGAGTGGAGTTAGTGTGAACAACTGGCATGAAATACATTTTGTGGTCTCAGGAACACGGAGAGTTCTAATTTGTGTAATTTCTCTAACAGTCTGGTTTTCAGAATGGACATTATCAGTCTACACGAATTTATCCAGAAAATGATAGCACTGCACATATAATAGCACTCAAATTTGTATGTCTTTCCTTATTCTGTGATTACAGAAACACAAATGGTCTCACACTATAACTGAATTTAAAGTAGCAAGACCCAGGAATACAGATACTACCAGCTTCCAGGACCTGTTTGATTTTTAAGCATTGTATTGAGGCCTCATCTTGTTTGGATGCGAATCCAGCACTGTACCACAACTCTCATTCCTTTGGCAATGCTGTAACTGACTCCGCAGATCATCTCCCTGCACTCAATTTATAAAGCAAAAACTGAAGCTTCATTCCCCTCCCCTTCCTGCCTATTTCCTTTATCTTTTGACCTTTTTTCTTTTTATCTTTTTAAAAAAATTTTGCTTTTGGTTTTTTTCTTTCTCTTTGGTTCTTTATCCCTTTCTCTCATATTCATTTAATTCAGGACAGGTTTAGTATCTTAGCATAATAGTACAGCATGCAGAACATTAAGAGAAGGCTTTAACCTGGACCTGTGGCAGTATGCCAGGTTATAAGTTGAAACAAAGGTAATTATAAAAAGTATGAAGTAAGGAAAAAACAAGTCAGTTATAAAAGTAAGTTATAAGAGACAGTAAACCATTTTGGAATGTAGAAGTAAACAGCACAGTGTATAGATTTGACTGACACCATTTTCTTTGTATGGATGCAGAAACACATAGCTGCTCCCTTATACTCTTTAGATATATGAGTGCAAAAAAAAATAATTCTATGATAACTACTTTAATATTTAAGCTTTTTTAGTTTTAACAACCAAGTGGAAATTTCATGACCTTGTTCCTTCCCTCTCCTGCAATGGTGATAATGCTTGAGTTGGACCTCCCACACTTAAAGCAGCTCTGACCTCCACCAGCTGAGGTGTAGAGTGACTGATCCCTAAGAGATTTACTTGTACACCCTGATTAAGACCAAGCTGCCATCAAAATCAATGTCTCTTGGAGAGCGACCTGGATGAGCTAGAGGAGGTAAGGGAAGTAAAGAATGTAAGCAAAAAATTTACTTTTTACTTATTAGTTCTACATTGGTTAACCTGGAGCCATGTCCATCTATAGGGTATGGAAATCATTCTAAATATCCTAAACTCTTTATGGAGAGGCAACCTCAGTGTTTTTTTATTGAAATCAAAATGGATTATGTACCTACATTAAATAGAAAAATATATCATGTGAGGCTGATAGATTTTAAAATAAATCTTCCAATTTAATTCTGGAAAAAAAACAAACAAACAACAAAAATAAATACCCCCTCCCCCCAAAAAACCCCAACCCCACAACAAAAAGCACAACAGAAGGAAAGAGGAAAACTCAAGCAGCTGTAGAAATGAAGAAACCTTCAGACAAAAAAGCACTGTTTTTTGACAGAGATCATCATCGTGAGATTTGAGGATCCCGGAACAGTAGATCAAATCTGGCAGCAGCCTCCTTTGCCTTAGACAGCCAATTCCTATGGCTTTTTTGGCTTATTTATTTCCTTGAGTCAAGATAAAAATAGGAACAACAAAGGCCTGAAGTCCTTGTGAGCAGCATCATACTGTGGTGGCACTTGGAAAATTTGCCACCATTTTTTTTCTCCCAGAAGCAGAATCAAGCTCTTGGTAGTCTCTCTGGTTACCAAAATACAGATATGCCTGCAGGGTGGAGGTGGTACAATAGTAGTTGTAACTGATTACAGAATTTCATTGTCTTTGGGCTGTAGAGCAGCATTGTGTCTTCCCTCCTGTCCCTGTTCTCCTGCAGGTCAGCTTCAGGTTGTATCCCAGACAGGGAGAAGGGCAGTGGGAAACAAACTTTGATGCTGCAATTTGTAGGTTCCAGAGCTGAGGAAATATGAGGAGCTAAAAAATTCAGCTTTATCCGCTACAAGGTCTGCTAGTAGGGCCTGTGAGCTTGGCTACATTGCCTGCAGTGTGGGGTGGGAAGAAGTGGTGCTGTGCAGAGGAGCACAGTATTGTTTTGACCATCTGCACCACCTACTGTGAGCAGCACCACAGGTGTCTTATGTAGGAAGAGTACATTATGTGAGTGGGGCTTTGAAAAGTGAAATCCTTCCTTACCTACCTCTTTCCCTGTATGCCTCTCTTTCTTTTGTGTAGTCCTTGGTTTGTGTATTAAAAAGCATCTGAAGGACTCTGACTTCAGGACACAGTATAAACATGTCTGTTTCTAGCGCATTTTCCATGCCCAGAGCAGCAGATTGTTTTGCTTTCAGAATGATGTTGTAGCACTGCTATGAAACTGAATTACAGCTTACACTCCACTTTGGTTTCTCCCCTTGCATGCACTGGGCACGCTAGAAACTTGCTTAGTAGAAACAGTTCCATATCCAGCGGAGGTGACAAGTACAGCTGATAAAAGTTTATTTGTTCTGTATTATCATTTGGCACATGATTAGAACAGCCATCTGTTCTGTTAATTTCTATCAACCCAATTTAGACTGCAAAAACATAATGCCATCAGATGTGGTTCCAACAAAGTGAAAATCAAATACGATTTTTTTAAATCAACTTGAGGATAACATTACCCTTACTTAAAGACTACCATCATGCTGGGGGAAAAGGGCATGACAAAAGCATAATTACTGTTACATTTCAAAAGTATTCTCATTTCATATAAGAATATTATGTACTAATTCGACAGGAAAGTGTTCACATTTTCTTATGAATTATACATGGGAACAATTTCACATAGGAAACCTAAACAGAATTACTTTAACTTATTACTCAGACCAGTAAAATTTTAGTTTAATCTCTGATATGGTACAGTCTAACGGAAAGCATTAAAAACCTTACATAAAAGCAATATCATAATTGTTAATGTGACCTCTTCTCACTTAGAGAAATGAGCACATGATTTGCTAATGTAGCTCAGCTTTAATGAAGTCACTAGGTTATTTAGGGCACTAGTCAGCAGAAAGTAAAATTATGGGTATGTTTCTAGATGTCATATGATCTCAGGCCCTGAGTTCAAGTTGGTCAAGTCTAGGTATGACCCAGTTTCTTCTCCATCTTCCCTGTTTGTTCTCTTCAAGGTCTTACTGCTTTGAAATGTGTATCTTCAAATGAAGTGCCTTCATAAGTGGAAGACATAGATTTAATGTTTCAACTAATTAATGACATCTAGTTAGGGAAATGCACATTGCCACCACGTGTCTAATGCTAACAAATAGTGCTGTAATGGCAAATGATTGCATGTCTTGGTGAGCTGTGTGGAGAGGTTGGATTGTATGTGTGATGAGTTAGGTTTTAGGACCCAGAAAAATCATGTATCTCCCAAACCACTCTCCTCTTTGCCCCAATCCCCTCTGTGCCCCACAGTGGGAACAGAAAACGTGGAGTAGGATACTGGTGGGGGGACTCTAGTACCAGAGGGACAATCAGGAAGCAGGGTGGGTGGCTACTAGGAGTTCCCAGCCAGTTGTGGAGGACAGAGGACATACAACCCCGCGCTCTGATCCTGGTCCCTAGTCTGCACGTCTTTTCCTGCAAGATATCCTTTACCCTTTCTGCTGTGCTAGTTAAGCTTTTATCAACTGTTGGTGGTAGATTGGGGGGGGCATTTCACTTTTGCCCTAAACCAATGTGAAATGTGACTCTGTTTTCCATGACGGGGGAAGGGAATTGGTCTGCAGGGGGTTGATTACGGAGCTGCCAGAGGAACACCAGCAGAGTGGAGCACCGGCGTACTCCCAATCACCAATCGGTGGGCACACACAAGGGAAAGGCACGCAACTAGCCCAGGCAATTTTCCCTCACTTTCTTCTCTTCCAGTGCAACGCGGATGTGGAAACAGCCGGGTGTGAGCGCCCGTTGCTGCCACACTGTGGTGAGCGCCCCCTACCAAGTGGAGGTTAGAACTACATCCAATTGCCTTTTGTACATAGTTCTTCCCTTACACCATCTCCCTAAATTTCCCTTTTTTTATTGTGAAGGTTTTTCTGTTATTGTTTTTCTTTCTTTTAAATTTGTTTAGTTTTGAATAAATGTTATGATTTATTCTGGTTTTCAAATTTGTTTATATTCCCTTCTTGTGTTGGTGGGAAGGAAATCTAACAATCTGTTCTGGAGGGTTCTGCCTTTAACCCTCAAACCATCAGAATGTGGTAAAGAGGTCAGTTTTGAATATGTAGTTTTTCATATTACCAATTCTAAGTCAAGACACATAATAGGTTGTATCTACAGAATGGGGGTAATCCATTATGTAAGTCCTGAAAAGGAGATGACAGTTTTCATTCAATCGCTGGAACAAGTTTAGCATTCAAGAGAGCATACCATAGTTCTTACATGGAAAGAAAATTTGTATGGTGATGACATTTTGCATTCACTCTTACACCATTACTGAAGTTACATGCATGATGTAAACTTGTAAAAGGACTTCAAAGAGTTGTTAAGGTATTAGGCAAAATAAAGAATATTTCAAGTTATAAATAATTCAAAGTAAATTATTTAGCAAGTTCAGTCTGTATAACTAATTAGGGAGAAAGATGGTTTAACAGGTAATTTCCTCATGTTCTGTAAGTACTTAAATGAGCAGAAGGTTTCTTACTGAAAGAGGAAATCTGTAATGAAAGCACAGTAATATCCAATAGCTGGGGTCAAAGCCAGATAGACCACAAACAATGCACTCTCTTTCAAAAGTGAGATAATTAACCACTGTAGTAATTTACCCAGGGGTATTATATGCTCTCTGCTTAAAAGAAATCTTTAATCATGACTAATGTCCTTTAAAAAAGCTACAGCTTCACTTTTAAATATGGGCTTCATGGAGTAGTTAATGGGTAAGGCATGAAAGGTGAGAATAAATGACTCTATGGTCTTTCTAGTGCTTGGTTCCATATATATTTATTCAGTCTCACAGTGAATCAAGTTATGTATTAATGCTAGGCGAGATGCTAGAGAAAGAATTATTGGTTCCGTTCCCTGGTTTTCCACTGACTTAAGTACACCTACCTCAGTAAGCTTCTCTGTAACATATGCAGGTGTTAAATAGTTGTGTGTTACTATGCTTACCCACTTCACCAGGACAAAGGTAAGAAGGGTTCCTAACAGGCTTTCAACACTTTGAATGAAATACATGCAACAGATATCAGACCAGGTTTTCAAAGTATTTTGATTACTGAAAGCCAAAAAATATGTACAGTTTCAACATCTCCGAAAACCAGAAGCCAAAATTATTATAATCAAGTTTGCAAGGCATTGATACAAAAACTACTGAGGAGGAATAATAAATGGGAATTATCAGTTATATTTTGACAGTGTTCTTTTTAATTGTTGTGAAGGAGGTTTCTCTGCCTTCCTCCCCTGAAGCCTGCTAACAGCCAAACAAACAAAAAGCTTTAGTTTATCTGAAAGGATGTTCCATTAAATAAAATCCTTATTTGTCATATTAAGTAGGTGAGAAAAAAAATTAGACTTTGTTACAGCAAAGCAAGAGCAATTAAATTAAATGTGCCTCAAGAAGAAAGCACTCCTAGATCAACACAGCAATAAGAGCTTGTCGATCCCCGTGCGGGAGCATTTCTAAACACTTTTTGAAGTACAGAAGGCAGAACGCTCAACACTCTGGCTTTGTCACAGCTGACAGCCTGTCGGTTTTAATGAAAATGCTCTCCATTTAGAAGATGACAGAAATTACATGCATTTTCCCTTTTATTTTTCTATCGTCTTTTCTGTCTCGCGTTTTTACAGTAGAAGGAAAGGCTGGTTATTAAAGCATTACATAAGTATGCAAAATATATTAGGAAGAGCTGAGGAAAAGGAAAAGCTTTAGCCCTGCAATTACGCACAATGTGTTTTGGTGAGAAACTTATACTGTGGGATAACATCTGTGTGTGGCAATGACTACTTACTTTCTGTTCTCTTTAAGGAGGGTGAGGCAAAAATCTCCAGATAATGCTTTAAGTGAAGGTTTTATTATACTATTGCTTAAGTAATTTCCAACAGGAAGATAATCTAAGAAGCGTTAGATAGCTCTAGTATGTTCATAAATTCTCTAGAAAACATAGCAAGATAACACTGAAAAATATCTTGGTTTCACACAGCTTTCACAATCCTCTTTTATTAAGTGGCAGATTTTAATAAGTGCACTCGCTCTCATTGACCCAGATGTATATTTACTGCATCTGAGGAAACTCTCTTCCAGAGACTGAGGGGGGAAGGTTTCACTTGCAAATATAAGTACCGTGGGATATGGAAATAGCACACGAATCTATACACATTCTTCAGTGTGGCAGTAGCCACTCCACATGTTTTCCTCGGTTTTGATTCCAGAGCAAGTATTAGAGGCAATAACCCATACAGTGTACAAATACCAAGGAAGTAAGCTTTCAACAGTCTTAAGAGAAACTCTCAATTTGATCTTCTAGTCTAATTTTTCTGACTATTGTTTTGTGCTTCTCCTAAGGAGACAAATATCGTTATGGCCTGTATAAAGCATATCTCAAAACTGTGCAGAGAATCTGCAAATAGTGAGACCATTAGAAAAACAGAGAGAATTTTAAAACTTTGGTCATATTTTTATCGTCTTGAACTTGTGCAGAGTAGCAGTCTCCAACAGTGTGAATTCTGTGGAAATGAAATCAGGTGTATTTAGCAAAGATGAAATGGGATCTCAGAAAAGGAAACGCAGACACTGTACAAGTGACACATTTCTGTTTCTCAGCAGTTTTGGCTCCAATTGCTTGACACAAATGCATGTGCAGTTACAGGAGAGACCGAAATGATCACAACCATCCTGTTAGCACCTTTTTAAATGTTTCTGGCCCTGTGATGTGATAGCAGCTGAGCAGTGTCTCCAGCAACATCTACTCCTGCACAGATTGGTAATAGAGTTACAGACTGCCCTGAAAAGTCTCATCTAAGACTTGATGGGGCTGCAGAGGACATATTTTTATGGTGTATACAAGTGCTGGTTCAACAGCCTTGCACTCCTGCTGGACAAGTGGCATTGCTGTAGGTAAGCACACATCTGATCTGGCTGTGCTATCTGAAATAGAGAGCTAGTTAATGCTCACACAGCTGGGAACAGAAGCAAGAAGGGATTCTCCTTGCTGCATACTCACTGTTAACCACAATTTCTTGAAGATACCATTTTAAGGTACCTAAGCATTAAGGGAGACAAACATGCTTTAATTACCTGTAGTCTTTGCAACATATTTCTTGCCAAAGGGAAATTTGCTTTATGAATATTTCATTAGTGCAGAATCTGCATGTGACACAGAAGCCAGACAGCCCATGGTTTTCACACCAAAATTCTAAATACCCTTCTAACCTAGAATTAGGGATAAAGGTAAACCTTGTTAAAGTGCACAGATGTTGAGGAGGTAGGATGCAATGGGACAAGTATTTCTGTCTGAGTGATAAGGGATTGTGAAAGGAAAAGGAAGAAATACTCAGCAAAGGACATTACATTACATCTAGACGTCACAGTGTGAGAATCAGCCCAAAAAATTAAGGTATTCTCTGACTGGCGGGAAATACTTCTTAGGTGTGAAACATTATGATCCTGCCTCTCTAAGAGGTGATGGGGTTCCTTTGGCTGTGGCTTTGAAGCTGGGTTCTGTGACTGATGGCAGGTAAAGAACAATCTTGTGATTGTGAAGGGGGTTGTCTAGGTGATTGCCTGCGCAATTGCAGACTATTTTCTGGTTGCTAGTAGGCAGCTGTTAGCTGCTTGGTATTTGCAGAAAACACCGTTAACATGTTTGATCAAGCCAAGCTATTTTGTTACTAGAATATAAATAGCTTTTTAGTAATTGAGAAGCTAGGTTAAACATTTTTAATAAATTTAACTTATTATTAACTGCCTGTATCATTTCCTCAAAGCATTACTACTAACATATTAAAAATAAGATGCAACATATCTTTGCTTTTTTCATGCAACATTTTCAATGCCATATTTCAAATACCTGGCTGTGAAAGTGAAATACTACCTATCTGGGTGATTTTTATGGAACACTGAATAGTACCTTTTTCGTAAGTCATTTGTTTTGAAATACAAGCCTTCTATATGCAAACAAACAAGTTTTCAAAGGCTTACAAAGTCAATAACACCTTTGTAAAAGAAGGAACCTCCCTAACCTGTAAACCACCTTAGGCTGGAATACACAGTTGCTCATGGCTTAGGAGAGTGCTCTGTATCTTCTGTGAGCAAGTAGCTAAATACCTTCTATTCTAGACATTTATTTTGCTAACATATTCGTATTAGTGACACAATTTTAACAAACAAGTTACCAGAATAAGATGTGAAGTGTGGTTTATGTTTTTCCAAAGTTGTGACCAAACTACTTCTATGCTTGTGCCTTAGGAGAACAGGGTGGGCCAATGTAAGTGACCAGTGTGGCTACTTTGTAAATCAGTATGCATACAAGGATGGGAGAGGTGGGCTGATGTTGCTTTATTCAGTATTTTCTACTCTAAATGTCAGCCCCCTCCTGTGACATTAAATGGTTGTTAAAAAAATCTTCCATTTCTTTAGATTGTGGTTTAAAAGATATTGACCTCTGTAACAATATCATTTCCTGCCTTTGCTGGATTGCTTTGCCTCTGTGAGCGAACACCCCATCCATCCTTAATTATTAAAAAGTCATTGCTCAACTGAAGCTCTGAAGAAAAGGAATGATTTCTTTCTACACATTACTGGATACTAGTTCATAATGGATTTTGTCTTTGTGTACTCTCAAGCCAGATATATTTTGTAATACACAGGTACAGGTATGTATATTGTAAGAAAGAGAAAAAATAGAAGGCTTAAAACAGAAAAGACACTAACGTTTTCTCCAGTGAATAAGTTTTATAAAGGTATGCAGACCTTGGATTGCAGCATTTTTAAATGAAAAGGTATACAGGTGAGGCTCAAGTTTGTTATGTATTCTAACCACACTGTTTCCATTTTTTGTAATATGGGAAAATCTTTAAAGTTAATACAATTTTTTTGTCCTGGAATTTAGAACATGCATTTCATAGAATCAGAGAATCATTTAGTTTGGAAAAGACCTTTAAGATCATTGAGTTCAACCATTAACCTAACTGTACCCAGCCTACTGTCAAACCATGTCCCTAAGCTCAATATCTACACAACTTTCAAACACATCCGGGGTGGTGATTCAACCACCTCCCTACTCCTCCTGGTTACAGTGTTGGGGTCGGAGTGTCTGGAGAGCAGCCAAACAGAAAGGGATCTGGGGGTGCTGATCGATACCCGCCTGAACATGAGCCAGCAGTGTGCCCAGGTGGCCAAGAGGGCCAATGGCATCCTGGCCTGCATCAGGAATGGTGTGGCCAGCAGGAGCAGGGAGGTCATTCTGCCCCTGTACTCTGCACTGGTTAGGCCGCACCTTGAGTACTGTGTCCAGTTCTGGGCCCCTCAATTTAGGAAGGACATTGAGGTGCTTGAACGTGTCCAGAGAAGGGCAACGAGGTTGGTGAGAGGCCTTGAGCACAAGCCCTATGAGGAGAGGCTGAGGGAGCTGGGATTGTTGAGCCTTGAGAAGAGGAGGCTCAGGGGAGACCTTATTGCTGTCTACAACTACCTGAGGGGTGGTTGTGGCCAGGAGGAGGTTGCTCTCTTCTCTCAGGCAGCCAGCACCAGAACAAGAGGACACAGCCTCAAGCTGCGCCAGGGGAAATTTAGGCTTGAGGTGAGGAGAAAGTTCTTCACCGAGAGAGTCATTGGCCACTGGAATGGCCTGCCCAGGGAGGTGGTGGAGTCGCCAACTCTGGAGCTGTTCAAGGCAGGATTGGACGTGGCACTTGGTGCCATGGTCTAGCCTTGAGCTCTGTGGTGACAGGTTGGACTTGATGATCTATGAGGTCTCTTCCAACCTTGATAATACTGTGATACTGTGATACTGTGATACAAGCCAGGATGCCATTGTCATTCATGGTTACCTGAGCACACTGCTGGGTCTTATTTAAGTAATTATCAGTCAATAGCCCCAGGTGTCTTTCTGTTGGCCAACTTCCTAGCAACTCTTCTGCAAACCTGTATTACAATAGAACCAAGGGAGTTGTGCAGGTGTCAAGTAATCAAAACTCCACATGATGTTTTCCACATATTCTAGCATTAATAATAAATAACACGTACTTGAAGAGAATTTCAAGTTATTATTTTTAATTGGAAGGCACACTGGGAGAAGTGCTGGCTGCAGTTATGTTGATCCTGTTCTCTTTTAGTGGGTAGTCACTTTGCTGAACTTAACTTTCTTCCTGAAAGTAACCTTTCTGTGTGGAATTAAAAAAATAAAAATTAAAAAAAAGGATATCAAGTAAGACATCCTATGCTGTTTGTTTAAGCCTTCCTTTTAGACACACAGTCTGTCTACCTGTTTACATTTTGCTTTTCTAATCACACACTGCAATAATGTTAAAACATTCCACAGCAGATCAGATAATGTATTAAATCATATTTTGCCAGTAGCTTCACCATAGAAGTTCTGAGCTACAGAGACGTTAGCCCACCTTGTTGAGACTTCGAATACATTAATCCTCAGAAATACAGACAAGGTGGGGTGGGACTGTTCATGCAGTCTAACTTGTAGGTAGCACATGCCTGTACAACTTCCCTAGTGTCAGTGTTGTAGCAAACATGGTCTTGGTCTGAATGTTTTTCTATCGCTGCCAAAGCAGGCTGTGGAGCAGGGCTGCACAGAATATGGTCCAGAATTTGTCATTAAATCTCTCCCACTTTCTTAGGGTAAAAACCTATTCCTTCTGGGAGTTTCTCTTCCTTTCACTGATTGCTTTAGTATTACTTTTTATTACTTTTATCCCCCCCTAAATTTTCTGGTGTACCTGGACAACAAAAGTAATCTTGGCTAATATTGCACAATTATGTATGTCATCCCAGACCATCTTCCTAACACAAACATCTCCACTGGTGAATTGCCATCGTAGCACTCTACAATATTGAATTGGGTTAAATCCTGCATTGGATCATTATCCTGTATTTTATTTAAGATGCCTCCTGTTTATAGCAGTTTTTGATTGTAGTATAGACCATGGCACATTTCTTTCTTCATGTTTTCCTTACAGACATATCTGTTTTTACAAGGAGTGCACATGAATTAATATCTTTATATTAATTTGCTGTGAACACTTAGTGAACTTATGGTTACCATCTTCTAGTCTCTGGCAAAAGAACTTTCAAGATCCTCCAGCACATGTCATCTACCTCTCGGTGTAAGCAAGCAGAACTCAGTAACAGCCTGCAGATCTTTTAAACCCTTCAAATTCTTATGTCTTTCAGGATCTAGATTTCACATCACATCCACGGGAGCCTTGTATATTTTAGACGTACAGAATGAAGATGGACTGTACAACTACCGTTGTATCACAAGGCACAGATACACTGGAGAAACACGACAAAGCAACAGTGCAAGACTTTTCGTATCAGGTGTTCTTTTATATATATTTCATGTTAAATTGAGTACTGTACATGTTACTCTACTGTGCTAAACTGGCAAGGGACCTTCTTGTGCCTGTATGCACTACAACCAAGTTGTTTATCAAATGAAAGCTAGAAATGGTCAGCCTGAGCTGCTGCTGCCAAATACAATGTCCCACTTTGAAATCATTTTTGCTGTTTTTCATCTCCTATTAGATATTTCTGTGGTGAGTCTAGGGCACACTGGCATTTAGTACAGTGATTTTTAGTAGGTTTAGAGTACTTTTAAAAGGACTGTGGATGGGATTCATTCCATTAAAATTAGACTAGTGCAATGAAATTATGCACTCACTTTAACTTCCCTTTGTAACCGAAAGAGAGAAACATGTATCAGAACTACTTCAGCTGTCCACTGTAGGGTGAGATTAATTGCCCAATGCTGCCTATTTCTATCTGATAACCATATCAGGAGCTCAGAACATTTAACTCAGCTGTAGATGTTTCCACTGAAGGAGTCTCAGGTTAGCTGAGGTGTGCTTCAGCCTTCTTTTTTATTCATCACACTCAATTTCTGGAGAAAACAGTATGTTCCCCTGTTTCCATGAGGCATCTCCAGCCAGAAGGGATCTGTCCCATTCCACCCAGGATGCTGCAGGCAGGCAGGAGGGTTAGCTGGTGGCAAATGGCCTTGTACAGCTGGTAGGAAAATAAGAAAGTAGATGGGGTATTTTTAACTTTTCCTGGTAACTTTTAATCATCTCCTGATTGTTGGGTATGTGATGGACTGTTGAGTTCCCCTCCCATGCCAAACATTTAAGGCTGTCAATATGGTGCTGCCCCAACCCCAGTCTCTCCCCATTTTGTCTCAATGAAAGAGGAGCTGCCTATTGTGGGTAAGGAGGGAAAAGGAAGTAGACCCCAGGCCTGAGCTTGGATCTTGCTCTCAAACATCTCTGTATTGGATTAGCTCTTCTCCACATCCCCTTCCTGTCCCTCATTCACTGTGTGCCTGTAACTACACCCCACGTTTGCAATTGTATTCCCATACCCATAGAAATAGCTAAGAACTCCCTGTTCTTTGTCCCTGTAGCCTGGCCTTACAGAAGACAGGCCCACCACTGAAAGCCCCACTGAGCTTTTTCTCCTTTTCACTGTTACACTGAGTTGCACTAAATATCCTGACCCTAAAAATTCAATCAGGGTATAGTGATCTTTGCAATCTGTCAGTAGGGTCATTCTTCTTTTGGTCTATTTGTCACGTCTACTTCCTCTGATAGCCCTAAGGGAGTCAGAGGTGGGCAAATGTTTATATTAGTAGTATACTTCCTGCCCTCCTCCAGAACGGTCATTGCTGAAAAATTCTAGAGCCCTCCAAACACAAAACTTGGTACTTACATATACTAACACATAATTAAAAACAAATAGTGATTGTTCAGATTAGAATGACTTACCAGTCAGATCCAGGAGTTTTTTCTTTCATATGTGTTCCCTGTGGGTGAAACTCTTCCCT
Organism: Rhinopomastus cyanomelas; assembly: GCA_013400115.1. Taxonomy (NCBI): domain Eukaryota; kingdom Metazoa; phylum Chordata; class Aves; order Bucerotiformes; family Rhinopomastidae; genus Rhinopomastus; species Rhinopomastus cyanomelas. Next base: position 269,669 of record VXBP01010644.1, read on the forward strand.
CTGCTTTTCCCAGTCAGATGAAGAAGTAAATTTCCTACACAATAGTCTGCCTGTTTTGGCCTTATAAGCACAGGCAGGGTCCTGTCGTTCTAGCTGTCTCCATAATATGGTCTGCTTCCGTATGAAATCATGCTAAGACTGAGCCAGTGGTAATAAAATTAGGCTTGTATCTTGGTTACCACAGGAAAATTCCTGAACAAAAAGGAAAAAATGAAAGCTTTGCCTTGTTTGTAATTCAGGACAAGCACCCTGTAAGATGTGCTCTGTCTACAGTTCTCTTTTCTGTTTTCCTCCACAGACCAAATCAAAATATGAAATTTTGCCTGAGCAAACTATCTGGTTTTTAAAATTCAGTTGGTTTAATTATTGTCTATTAGAGCTATTGTGGCCTATGATTTCCAGTTCTGTTAGTCTACCTCACAAGTGCAGCTATTATTGGCAGACTGTGTCTCTTAATTTCTCTAATATTTCTTCTTTCCGTTACTGGAATTTGTATTTTAAAATAGTAAGACTTTTAAGAACTCATGAACATAGTTGTGAAAGCTCTGCTTGCATGAGACCTGCATTTTTGCTTACCTTTTACATGCATAAATGTTCTTTCCTTATTTGGAGATGAAATAATATATGGTCGATATTGATCATAGTCCCTTAGCAACATTTTCAATATGAAAAGCTTCTTTATTGTTTGAAAGAGTGAGAAAGGCAATGCGCCTGTAACAGAAAATACACGCGTGAGCAGTTAGTATGCCTATGACCAAAGCAAAGCTCCAAGTTTCATTTAAAGAAAGAACACCCTCCTTAGATAATGTAGGCTTTAAATTAAAACCAAAGCCATTATTATGCTACAGAATATTCCTTTAATGTCCATTATAGTGCAACTTTCCAAAAATAATTTTGACCAGTCATGAATCCCAGCTCCCCAAATTCTTACCTTTTTTATCCCTTACCCTCCACAAAGTTCTTCTGTCTTTGAAAGCATAAGGAGTTTCTTGGTCTATATGCCAAAGAAAATTCAAAGTAGTTTATTTTAGAACAGTCTTTTCCCTTTGTTGGTTCATCATCACTCTTGCTAAAAATCATTTGTGGCTGACGGTTAAAGCCTAGTAAAACTATCATTCAACAGTCCATGCCATGTATTAGAGTTGGGTTTTGTTACCTTGCTGTTTGCCTCATTGCAGGTGATTGCAAATGAACTCTCAGATTGGTTTTGTACTGCTTTTTTTTCCCCCTTAGCTAAAATGTAGGGTGTCTAGATAGAAAGCTGTGTGTTTTTATTATCCATTTGAATGCACAAGTACAGAGTGTGAGAAATTATGTCGCTGGAATAATATTTTGGGTATCCCTGAGTATATTTTAAATACGTCCCCTGTAAGAACCACCTCAAGCCTTCCCAAACATGTAGGTGAATCCCAGTTTAGCTCTTGTGTGGATGGGACTCCAGGCTGGATTCCTCATACCAAGACTGAGTTTGAGAAGGGTAAAAGTGTAGTGAAGGGAAAACGTGGAGCAAAGTGACCCTGGGACAGTCATGCTATTCTTGAAGGGTGAGAAATGCTAGAAGCAGGAGAAGGTTGTGCCACCTGTGGCATCGGCTACCACAGCACTCAGCTCCTGAGTGCAACCTGCCTTGCCTCCCAGGCTTCTGCTGAGGAATGGGAACAGAGAGCAGTGCTGCTTTGCTGTCACCATCAACTTGTTGTCCAAGGTGATTTCAAGCTTTGCCTGAGCCCAGCATCAAAGCATATGCAGTCCTCTGCAAACAACTAGTGTGATAGTTACTATCCATAACTATTCTTTAGCATTGCTTTAATTTCTTCCCTAGTGAATCCCATCCTGTTTCAAAGTCCATGTTGTACTTTGTATTTTTCTACTTAAAGGTTCACAAATGGGACAACATATATCCCTCACAAAGTCTTTTGAAGTTAAAAGTGTATGGAGAATATATCAAACTACTGTGAGTTTTGAGTAGCAACAGTGCACAGACAACAACTTTAAAAGTCAGTTCTACTTTTTATTTATTTAATTATTACTTTCAAATGAATAAATTGATTTTGTGTAAATGTGACCTTTCTAAGAACCAGATCTGTAATTTCTTGCATACTTAGTTTTTACTGAGTTAATCCTTGCAAAAAAAGAATCTATGCACTGAAAATCTATGGCCTGATGACCAAAAAGGCAAGTGTAATCAATTAGTCAAATTGACATTGGCCTTCCCGATAGCATCTTGGCAGATTGTGCTTATAGTAAACCAGGCAGAAACACCATGGCAAGCTCAAAAATATAACCCCGCTTGATGCCAAGTATGGACCTTGAGGCTACTGATGCATGCAAAATAATTTGTTTAACTACTGGCTGACATGTTTCTAATAAGACCAACAGTAAGCTGTTACAGACTGAATGTGGATTTGCCTTCAGTGACTCATGTTTTTGCTGACACCTAGAGAACAGAAAAACTTCTGTAGTCATCTTTTATTGAACTTGGCATTTAGGTTTCTATCTAGACGCATAAAATTTTCTTAGACCATTTCTTTTTTCATCACAATTGTAATTTCAGAATTGGTAATGTAACTCACACGGTGCCTGTATCTATTTGCTCTCAATTGTACCCTCCAGAGTATGGCTGCAGTTCATGAATCACAGAAGAGCCAGTTTTAGACTAACTGTCTCAGGTAGTGACCAAACTACCTCTTCAGTAGCTTGAATTCAGCATGAACTGCTCATTTAATGTCTCCAGATCCTGACTGGAAACTGCTGCAGCTGTTCTGTGAGCAGTACCTGAGCTAGCTAAGCCACAGACCTCTTGAAAACATCAAAATGGCTGCAGTCACACACACACACTGGCAACTACTATGCAGATGGTATATGTACAGAGGAGATAAGTGTGTTATACGAAAGGAGTTGATCAGCATATACAGTTATTTTGTGAGACTTGCCTTATTTGATTTGTTGCTCAGCATTTATGTTGCAATAGCTCAAGGATGGGCTTCCACCATGCTGCATGCTGGACAAAACTGTAGATCACATTAGCCTATTCCTCAAAAATTTTCCAAACTTTTGGAAGCTGAAATCAGAATACTATTTCTAGTGTGTTACATGAACCTCCAATACAGCCCAGGTGCTTACACAAGTGTATCAGCCTAAGAGCTGTTTTTCTCAGTAGATTGAGCACAGAAAGTTGGACTATTAAGCTGTGAATTGGTCTTGTCACATTTATTTTCCAGAGAAGAAAAGGCTCATCTGTCAGTTAGACAGCAGATAGGAATTCCCGTGTCTTTTCCCATTTCTCCCCTGACAAGTGAATAAGTAACTCCTTTATTTCAAAGTCTTCAGACCACCGAGAAGCATGGAGAATGAGTTGGCTTCATTCTAGTTTAGCAGTGCAGGAATAACAGTAATAATTCTTAAAGCAACATATTTTTGGCTCTCTGTTTCTCTGATAGGGCACATTAAAGTTGACCAGAAAAGTGGTTGCCATCTGGAAAAAATCCAGTGACATTTCCAAGTAGTCATAAGATGCTTCAGTGGTAAATGCTGCTGGATCCAAGCCACTACTATTGAGATATTATAGCCTGGTGGCTGTGGCCGCAGTAGCAAACCATGGTACATAAACCACTGAGCCAGTGAATTGAAAAACGTGGCAGAAAAAATAGTGGCATATTGCTTAACAATTGAAAGAATTTGAATGCTCCCATTGAAAACTGCTGTTTGTTCTTTCAGATCCAGCAAATTCAGCTCCATCTATTCTAGATGGGTTTGACCTCCGTAAAGCCATGGCAGGACAGCAAGTGGAGCTGCCTTGCAAAGCATCAGGGCACCCCACACCAAAGTATCGTTGGTTGAAGGACAACATTCCCTGGGAGCCTGACAACAGATTCCAGCAGACAGTTATTGGTCTGGTGATTGAGAACACACGTCCCTCAGACTCAGGCAACTACGTCTGCGAGGTGTGGAACAACTATGGGACTGCTGAGATGATAGGGCGACTATATGTAAAACGTAAGTCCTGGACTGAGTGAGGATCTCAGGCTACTTCTTTCCTGGGTGTGTGCATCAGAGATATTGCTGTACCTTGCTGTTTCTTCTGCTGTTACTTTATCTTAGGAATTCTTAAACTTCTTGTGGAACAAGAGAAAGTAGACTGCAGAAATAACTTTGTTGAACAACTGAGTGATCAGAAGTGCAAATAGATACAATTTCTAATGTAGCTATACAACTTATCACACAAAGGATATGTAATTTAGAAGCTTGATTTAGGTGCTTGAAAAGAAATTGCAAAAGTTCTCATAAAAAAAGCTGCCAAACTCTCATTTCCATGACTCATGCTGTTAGGTAATATTGAATCCTCATACCTCTTCATAGTCGAGTATTCACGTGTGAATATTCTGAATGTTTTACAAACTCTACAAAGAGAATTATTATTCAGGAGCGCTATGTTGGAAATGTGTTATTCTTCTATTGTTAAAAAAATAATAAATGTCCTGGAATAGAAATTATGCTTTGTGTTTCCACTTATGCAGCATGTCTGGCAAACTGAAAGGAAGAAGTCTGTGAACATTTCAGGCCATAAAAATGTCTTGATGAATAATTACACATATTGCATTTGGGCAAAATAAAATCAAAAGCAGAGATCGCTTATTTCATGAAATACAGAGATTTATTTCTAAATGTATTCTTAAAAATTGGCTGGATTCAGTCTGCCTTGTATGATACAAAAAGAAGACTTTCAGAGACATGATGCAATCAAATTGTGAATGGTACCAAAAGTATCCTGAGCCTGGTGACATGTTTGGCTTACTGACTCACCGTTCGAGCTTGCTGATATGTTGATATCTTCTGGATTAAGCTGGCAGGAGGCGATAGCTGGGCAAAGCAGTTTTACCCTCCTTTGCAGTGGAGGAAGATGTTCACTTTCTTCCACTATCATCATGGTTCTGAGATGATGGTGGTGTGTCTGTTTTCTTTAAAGGATTATTGGCAGTTTTGAGACTTTGTGGGGTTTGGATAGGCAACACAGGTATACAGTGACTCATACGATGCACGCAAACAGAGATTAACTGTTGCTTTGGACCACTGTAGAGAAAAGGTGTGTTAACATACATGTCCGTGACACAGAATGACTGAGACCATTGAACCATGAGACATGTTCCAGGCCTTTGTTCCCAATTTTAGTTCCCACTAAAAATTACAATCTATGTGTTATGAAAAGTTTAGTAAAGTGAATGACTTAGCTGAAGATATTTTCATATATAAGCATGTGTATACATGTGTAAGTATGCGTGCACGCAAACTAGTGAAAATATAAATAGGATAGTGTGTATTGAGCATCAGAGTTTGTATCAGCAGTGATAGTAGTCCCTTACCTTTATAATGAAGTGAAAGCAATGTTTAGAAACCGTGAGATCTGTGTTCAGTAATGCTGGTAACTGTTAGGTGACAGGATAAAGGTTATTTTCCTTGCATTTGTGTTTATTACTTTTCTTCAACACTCTTCACCCTCTTTATTTTACGATATAAAACTTTCATTACCTATATAGTATTGTTTCTTAAGGCTGACTTGAAAGTCTTGTAGTTGTCTCATGCTGAAAAAGAAAATCTAGTGAGTCCACATAAAAAACCTCCTCCATGGGGGCAGATCTGGTGGCATCTTTGGGTGTACATATGTTAAATTTCTAGCATGGATCTTTCACCATTAAAAGCTCCTTTCCTGGTCACTGGATTTGCTGCACTTGTCCACATCAAGGAATGATTTTAGAACACCTAAACTGTGTTCCTTCTGAAGGAAGTTAAACCAGAAGATAAGCTTCAGGAATGTACCAAATGACAGTGGTTCAAAGGTCCACGCTAAACTAATTTGAATTAATATCTTACCTCTCAAAACTCATATCATGCCATTAGTAGGCCCTCACCACCAATGACGTTACTCGGTAGACCTGCTCCTACTGTTCATCAAGTCATGGGCTCATATAATGTGTTAAATAAGTTTTTCCTATAGATATATATTTAGTGTCATGAATGCTGGTTGAGAAATTTTACTTAAAGCAAACTCCATCACTGATTGTGTATTTTAGGAAAGGTATGGCTGTCATTTTTATTTTCTCCTTAATTGCAGCTTTATTTTTGACTTACACATAAATGCAAATGTATATTCAAAGTATACTTAATGATTTCTATTTCACTTTATCTTTCCCTTGTTCTTTTGAATCTTCAGAACCACTAAAAGCCACCATTAGTCCACGGAAAGTAAAAAGCAGTGTTGGTAGTCAAGTGTCCTTGTCCTGCAGTGTGACAGGAACTGAGGACCAGGAGCTCTCTTGGTATCGTAATGGTGAAATCATCAACCCAGGAAACAACGTCCGGATTACTGGCATCAATAGGGAGAATCTTATTATGGATGGCATGGCCAAGAGTGATGGTGGAGCTTACCAGTGCTTTGTGCGCAAGGACAAGATGTCTGCTCAAGACTATGTTCAGGTGATACTAGAAGGTTAGTAGTCACTACAGCAGTTCTTTTCTCCATAATAATATATGTTGTCTTTGGTGCCATCGTTGTATAGTGTATACAGAACAGGGTACTCACAAACTATCATTGAGGTTATTGTGCTTCACTCTGAGCAAAAACTATTAGTGTGACTATAAATATTTGATACAAGAGCAGAGATGCTCCAAATGTCTTCTGGACATGGCTTTCCTGGTTGAACATATTGGCAGAAGGCTTGCCGATCATTTTTACTAACTGACCCAATGTTCTACGTGATAACCAAGTGAGGAAAATTATCAATTTTTACAGAGTAACTCATTAATGAGGCTGTAGTGCAGTTGTCACATGGACACTATTTTTAGAGTCTTTATAGAAAAAGAAGAGATTACCTGCCTGGTCTGAGTTACCTTGGCAACCATCTCCCATGACTAAGAAAGCCTAAAGAGCATATTGATAATCCATCATGATGTCGAGAGAGTGCAGGTTATCAGACAGCAACAGCAGGAAAGATTTCAAAGCCACTCAGGTCTTACTGGGAAAATAATGTCTGCTTTCATCTCCAAAAAAGCCTGCCACTTGAATAAAAAAAAAAAAAGAAGTAGCAGAGAGGTAGTTCAGGTACACAGTGTACACACTCACAGATTTATTAGTCTTGTGTCAGCTTTCTTTCAGGATAAAAAGCTTTTTTTTATTGTTACTCTTTTGTCTTCTGACAAGCAGCAGTATCTAATACACAGCAACGGAATAGAAGTCAGAGATGAAAATAAATAAAGCAGGACTCTGTCACATAACCAACGGGACAGAAATGAAAAGGAGAGTGGAGCAGAGGAACAAATTATGAAATCAAATGATATAAAATGCTCCTCCAGATATGCTAACACATTTCAGCATCCTGAGAGCAGCAGTATCTTACGGTTTTTAGTATGTGGCAAGCAAGATATTTTATGTCCCTGTTTTTAATTCTGTTTTGTGGGGAGTCTTGCACACATCATGCCGATTCCCTCTGTACTCTGCATGAGCTTGTGCTAGAATTACAATGCAAATATTGTGATTTCCAGCGGAGTAATCATAGTTCAAGCCTCCAAAATATCCAGGTAATACATAACAGAGTTCATGTGTGCAGATGCTAATACTGTAGGAACACTGATGTCAGTTAGCTTGCCAGCCACTTGGCTCCTTAAAACTAGATTGTAGCTGGCAGCACTGTTACCCAGACTTCAGACTGGATTGCTTCCAGTGTTCTACATACTACTCTTGGAGTGCAGCCTTTTGCTCCCAATTACACTTGAATTCCTTCTAGATAGAGCTTCAAAAGCATGATTTTACAAAGGAGAATAACCATACACAGCATGATCTCAGAAAGAACTTCCTTATAGCAGAATGTCAGCACTTCTAAATGTTAACCCACTGAACTCTGGGTAAGTGGTTATCTAATCACAGAATCACTGAACGGTTTAGGTTGGGAGGGACTAGTCATGCTCCCTACTTACAATCTCAAAGTTTCTATCTCGATTAATTCTCTGTATTCATTTGCTTGGTAGAGGCTGTGTAAATTGTGACACAGATCACAAGAGAAAGCATTTGAATCCTCTAATGACAGAGCAATATTTATCTGTAGCACAAAAGGACTACAGAAAGAAATTGGCATCATTGCTGTTACTGGCAATCTGTATTCTGAAAAGCTTAATTTAATACTTTTGTAAATGGTCTATTGTGGGTCAGGACTAAACTACATTGGCACAGCTGTGGGAAATTAGCTTGTGCAAGTTCTGTCTGGCTCCTGCCAACAGGCTGCAGCCTTAGTTTCCCCAGTAGCTGACGTCTGCCAGAAGAAAAATTACAAATGTGTGGAATTTTTGCTATATGTGTTTTGTGTTGAGCTGTGTACAACTTTTAACACTTTTCTGCTAAAACCTGGCAGTTCCTATAGCTCTGCACAGTGCTGGTTAATCAATGCCAGTGCTTTTCCTTCAATAGGGTCAGTACCAGATTTCCCAGAAAGTAGAAGAGAAACCTACCGTAAACAAAAGAATCTTTAAGTACTCCACCACCAAAATCTGTTTCCCACTTTCAAATTAGAGTTACGCTCTGGAATCCAGCTGTTTGTATTGCTTCTAAAGAAAAATATTGACTCATCTGATAGGCTCCAGGATAGAGGGAACAAGCTTTATACTATGTAAGTACCACTCATCTGCTTTTTTTTTGCCTTGGCAGATGGAACTCCCAAAATAATTTCTGCCTTCAGTGAGAAAGTCGTCAGTCCAGGAGAGCCAGTCTCCCTCATGTGCAACGTGAAGGGGACTCCTCTGCCTACGATCACTTGGACACTGGATGAAGATCCCATTGTGAAGGATGGTAGTCATCGTATCAGCCAGATTATCACCTCTGAAGGCAACGTGGTCAGTTACCTGAATATCTCTAACACTCAGGTCCGAGATGGTGGAGTGTATCGCTGTACTGCAAACAACTCTGCTGGAGTCGTCCCATACCAGGCTCGAATAAACGTAAGAGGTGCTTGTCAAATCAGCTCCTCAAAAAAACACACATAACTCATTGTAGTGGAGAAGATTATTGCATGTGATGAAATAAGTCTTGGAATGCCAAAAAATTTACTATTTTTCCTATCCTTTTATTCCTCGCTCCCTTTTCCCACCTTACCTCTTCAACCCCATCTAGAAAGTGTATGGTGTGGTTAAATGTTGGAAGAACCTTTTGGCTTGTGTTCTAGTCTATTTTTCCTATAATCACCTCTATTAGTTTACAGTTTAGTTGCTAGTCCTACTGTGCATGGGGTTGTTTTTTCTCCCTTTTCTCTTCTACTTGTCCAACATCCATTGTAATTTTTCATTTATACAGTAATTCAGCTTGCATTTCTAGTTCTACATGGCATAATTCCCATCCTCGTGGTATTATAATTTATATAAGTTAAAAAAGAAAGAAGCTAACTTTGCCAGCATTCTTATGCATAGTGGAATTCTAGATTTGTAGTATTTCACATCAGTTATGTCATCCTCAGCCTTTGGATTTCTAATGCAGCAAGCTTTTATCAGGCAAGTGTTGGATAATGCAAACATATGCCCCCCAAAAAAATTAGTAAGTATGCTGCAGGGTGAGGAAAACTGAGCATATGAAGATTAGTGAAACTGTTTAAGTAACTCTTAGAAGGATAACCTGTCAAATAATAAGAAGTCTTGTGCAAGCCACATCTGTAAACATTGTTCAAGTTTATATATTTGTGAAAACTGTATGCATTTTTTCCCAAGCAAATGTGCCTTTAAATTGTTTTCAAGAATTTCTTTTTTCCCTTCTAGGGCCAGCAAGCATTCGACCAATGAAGAACATCACAGCAATAGCTGGACGGGACACCTACATCCACTGCCGTGTGATCGGCTACCCGTACTACTCCATCAAGTGGTACAAGAACTCTAACCTGCTACCATTTAACCATCGCCAAGTGGCTTTTGAGAACAATGGCACACTAAAGCTTTCTGATGTGCAGAAAGAAGTAGACGAGGGTGAATACACATGCAATGTCCTTGTTCAGCCCCAGCTGTCCACCAGCCAGAGCGTGCATGTCACAGTGAAAGGTGAGGTCAACTCGGAAAACTAGAGCCAAGATAATGGCCATGTTTTTTATAGGTACATGAATCTGTGCGTATAGGATTGTCCTGGCTGGTTAGATAACGAGCATTTAAGGTTAAACCTGATTTGTGTTTATTTTTAGCAATGACATACATCAGTCACTGTATCTAGTTCTCTCTTTACTTTAACCCTCTTTCTTTCAAGTAGCAACTTACTGATTTCTAAGTGGAAGCCTTGCAGAAGCAAGCCTTCTGTGAGCAGCATTTGCTACAATAGCTAAGTCAGTAGATAAATGGTTTGTGACCGGAGTTTCACTGATGACTGTTTCTCTGCAGGATAACAAAGTTCACATTTTCATTATCCAGTGACTTTTCAGCTTTTAAAAAACAAGATGAGAATGTTAATGTGCTTCTGCTAATAAGTAAAGACAGGAACTAAAAGCATTAACCTTGCTTTCCTATTATTAAATGTGCTTTTCTGTGTTCTTTATGCTCAGAAAGGTAACACTGAAAATAAGCATGACTTGCAATTCTAACAAGCTGCTTAGAATCTATTCACATAGTCCCAAACAAGGATGTTCAGATGGCCCTGAAGGTCTTTAGCAATAGATGAGAACAGGAATTTTTTAGCATTGTGTTCTTACTATTCTGATATCAGTAATGTTCAGACCTATTCACGAGGACATAAAAGACAGAAAACCTGATTGCAATAGCACCTAGTTTTGAGCAATGGGGCCACTAAATAGTGCAATTCATGTGAATCTGTAGGAAGAATTGAGGTGTAATTTCACGGTTCCTGAAGTTCTTAAAAACTTTTCCTGGGCTTCTTTGTGAGGGAAGAGTAGAGGAAGGAAGAAATGTTAATTAATTTGTCTGTCCTCCAGTAAGATTCAGGGAACAGCGAGGTAAAACAACTTTGTTACAGACATCTGATCTTTTATCTTCTTGGTGTTCTGTTTGTTTAGCCCTTCCTTGCTTTCAGTCTGAAGTGATGTAATTGCTAATTATTTCAAGAGGTGAAGGGATTAGACTTAAGCCACTATTAATTTGGACTCAGAAAGGCATGACACACCTGAGATCATCAGGGGCACCGCTCACACGCTGTGACACTCAAAGTCATGTTACCATTTCTTGTCTTGTGTGTGGTACTTTGATTAGCCTTACAGTAGTATCTCAGGTCTGTTGATACAGTTTGGGACTTGAATGCCAAATTAGTAGTTGTGGTGCTGCTGCACTAACTGGTCACTGTGGTAAATCTAGGGGAGAATGCTACCTCTTAAATGATACCATTCTTTAAATTACTGTCAAAATGAAGGTAGCCGGACAAAAGGAAATCCAGCACTGTATCACTGCAGTGCAGGCTCTTAGATCAAAGCATTACAAGTCACTAGTCGGAACCCTAGCTGGTACCTCAGGCGCAGTACTAGGTTTCTTCTATTAGCTTACAACTCCACATCTGACAGTCCCTCCTCCAGAAACAGACTATCAGCTAAATCAATTTTGATTGAACCATAACCTTTTTTTCAATTATTTTACTTCCTTTAAGGTGTTCTACTGTACTTCTGTATATTCAGCTGCCAGGGACATTGACTGGTCAGAAATCACAGACAGTGAGTGGATATGCTCAGAATAACTTGCATATACTTGTGGCACATTTGAAGAGTGCTGGTGGACAGAGCTGCTGCTACACTGATAGTACAGCCCCATCCTGCATGTGCTCCATAAGGCATATGCATCAGGGCAGCGCCAGTTTCAGTGTGAAAAGTCATCCATGGCACATGCAAAGCAAACATGTCAGCCTGGCTCATAGTTATTGATCTGGAGTTGCTGAAGTTGTCTGCAGAGTGTCTTGCAAAGCTGGCCCAAAGTAGCTTCCATCATATCCCAGCCTTGACAGGACACCATAACTTAAAGTCTGGTGGTCATATGTTAAGCCCAAATGTCAAAGGTGAGCTTTGTGTGTCAGACCTGAACAAGCCCCAAGATTCTGCTATTGTAACTGGAAGTCAACAACGCCACTGTGTTTTTTAGATGGCCATGTGTTGTTTCCTTTTGTAACTACATAAAGACTTTATCTAACTTGTTAGTAGAGTCAAAGGAGGCCTTTTGCTTTAAGACATTATTAATGTTTGTGTTGCCTTTTCATTTTATATATTTCAAAATTAATATGAGTTTTCAGGGGCTCATATTTGATTCCAAGAAATACAAAATATGACTCAGCTTGCATGATAAAAGTACTCTGAGAGTGACTTTGTAAAGGGAGTTAATATCAGCACACAAATATCGTTATTTATAGTCCACCCTCTCATATCATAGAATAGAATCATAGAATCACTACAGATTGGAAAGGACCTCGAAAGATCATCTAGTCCAATCCCCCTGCAACAGCAGGATNCTCCAGGTGTGGTCTCACCAGGGCAGAGTAGAGGGGGAGAAGACCTATATACTTCCTTCTTCTACAGAGAAACAGATGGGGAATTATTTCCCATCTTCAATTTCATGGGTCCTTGTTTTGCTCTCATTTCTGCTACAAACCAGAGGAATGTAAACAATTCATCTGAAGGGTGATTTGACATAGGTGATACTTAATGAGCTGTTACTTGGTATTTTGTTTCCACCATGTTTTTTTCTGAAGACATAATTATCAGTTTCCTCATGAGCTTCAGAGATTATAATCTCTGTGGTATCAAAGTTTCAGAAACATTGTTTCAGGAACAATGCTTTCATTTTCAAAACCTACCTGGGTGATCAGGAGCTTTGGCAAACAGCAACTGAGGCACAGATTGAACTTAAAAGTGTCCACAAATTTTTTTTTATTTCAACTTCAGAAGCCTACAGGGTGATTTTTCTAGTTTACCTACTGTTATACAGCATTTATATGTTCAAAGCAATGCTACCCTTGAAATGAAGTTGCTTCTGAGAGTTGTTTTTCCCTTTTTCAGATCAGTCACATCACCCAGCCTAACAACCACCTGGGAAAAATATAAGTAATTTAATTAGCATTATCTCAGTGGCAAAGGAGAATGTAGAATTTGTTCCTACAGGGCAGCATTTATCTGAGTATAACTGGTCTTTCTTGTCTGTAGTCTGCTGGCACATTTGTCAGTTTCTAAAACCTCTGATGTACGATACATCCTCATTGTCTTGAATGAGAGCTTGCTAAAAGCAGCATCCCTATAAAAATATGCAACAACATGAGCATGCTGTCAGTTACAAGAGCACTGCCCATTCCATAGAGCATGTAGAGGTTTACAAATATCAAAATGAAAACAAAATCTTGATTATTTTCTTTGGAAATCACTGTAAGACCCCAGATAAGAGAACAGAAAGTTTCTCAACAGTAACTTCAAAATGAAATCCTGGCTGCCAGAGAACCTAGGAGTGGGGCTTCTTGGGACGTGCTGTGCACAATGTCTCACCTGGCTCACTGTCAGGACACCAAAGGCTTGGGAGCTGGGTGCTTATGTGCTAGTTGACCTTAGGACAGCTTTTTTTCGCATAGCTGATCATAAGAATCAGTTAGACACCATATGAGATTTGTTGTCGTGCTTTTCTGGGAATGTCTGTTGCACTTATCTGCATAGCCATCTAACTGAGAGGCCTGCAAATAATTGTCCCACAGAAATGTGGCATGCCACCCTCTCCACATTATCCCTTGTCTGTCCCTTCTCTCTCCCAAAATCTGGATCTTAGAAGCTATCAGTCCCTTAGGCTGGCTGCTGGGAGCCAAGTGTATAAGCTGGCAGGAAAATACACAGGTTTCTGTTTGGCAGACACAGACCTTTTGGAACTTTGCCTAACGGAGCTTTTTGGAAACCAAGCCAAACAGTTGGCATTATTTTTCTTATATTTAGACAAATGAATTGGCCAGTTCTGAGTTTTGACAAAAAGCCATGAAAACTACCCACCCTGTAATGCTTATCAAGCCTA
>VXBP01010644.1:283675-320540 GCA_013400115.1 Rhinopomastus cyanomelas
CAGGAAACGAGAAAGGGGGCGGGGGGGGGGGGGGGGGGGGTGTGTGAGGGGAGATTATGACTGTACTTAAATAATTTATGGTGTTTTATACCTGTTGACAACTTGCCTTTGCAACTGTAATAATATATTTTCAATATGTTTTGTTTTGGCATGCATTAAATACATTGTATATTTTTGTTTGTTTTTTTAAAAGTCAACTGAACCCTCTTTTCTCCCTCTACTGTAAAGTTGAAACAGTGGTTACTGACATCCTCGGAAGTAATCATTGAGATAAGACTTCCTAACAATACCACACAGGTCTTTGCCAAGGGCAGAGTCATTTTTTGCAGCACTAGTTTCTTGCACTGGATTTATCCCAGCTTTAGTGATTTTTCAATGAGCTCATATACAACGGACATTCTAAGGAGAATAATAATATGTAGATGTGTGATTTTGTGTTCATTCCTCCCACATATGGTCTGTCCTTCTGAGTCTTCTTTGGCTTGGGCAACCATGCCCAAGTCTTTAATCTCCTCTGGCTTCTGAAACCAGTCAATCCTCCATGTTACAGAATCACAGAATCACATAATATTAGGGATTGGAAGACACTTCGAAAGATCATCTAGTCCAATCCCCCTGACACAGCAGGATCACCTTGGCCAAGTTGCACAGGAACACATCCAGGTGGGTTTTAAACATCTCCAGAGAAGGAGACTTCACAACCTGCCTCGCTGGGTAGCCCATTCCATTGGTCTGTCACCCTGACTGTGAAGAGGTTCTTTCTCATATTGATGTGTTCCAGCTTACACCCATTGCCACTTGTCCTATCATTAGATGACATTAAGAAGAGCCTGGCTCCATCCTCCTGACACCCACTCTTCACATACTTATGAACATTAATGAAGTTATCCCTCAGTCTCCAAGTTCTCCAAGCTAAAATGACCCAGGTCCCTCAGCCTTTCCTCATAAAGGAGGTGTTCTTCTCCCTTCATATCTTCGTTGCTCTGCACTGGACTCTCTCCAGCAGTTCTGTGTCCTTCTGGAACTGAGGGGCCCAGAACTGGATACAATCATCCAGATGTAGTCTCACCAGGGCAAATTAGAGGGGGAGGAGAACCTCTCTCCATCTACGAACCACCCCTCTTCTGATCCACCCCAGGATGCTGTTGACCTTCTTGGCCACAGGGGTACATTGCTGGCGCATGGTCATCTTGCTGTCCACCAGGACCCCTAGGTCCCTTTCAACTACACTGCTCTCCGACAGGTCAGTCCCCAAACTATACTGGGGTTGTACTTGCCCAGATGCCAGACTCTACACTGCCCTTGTTATAGTTCATTCAGTTTCTCCCTGTCCAGCTCTCTAGCCTGTCCAGGTCCCACTGAACAGCCTGCAGGGGTGTCAGCCACTCGTTTGAGCTTTGTGTCATCAGCAGAGTTGCTGATAGTGCACCCTAGGTCATTTAATGAATAGATTAAATGGTACTAGTCCCGGTACTGATGCTTGGGGGACTGCACTAGATGAAGGCCTCCAGCTAGACTTTATCCTGCAGCCACTTCACCATCCACCTCTTTCCCATCTCAGTCCTTATTTCCTTAATGTCTTATTGTCATGACTCAATACTATCTTCCCTCCTCAGAGTTTTCTCAGAGCATCTAGTTTCAGTCATCTCTTTCTGTCAGTCTTCATATTCTACATCTCCACCGGTTTCTAATTCATCTCCCCTTCACATGGGTCTTGATTCACTATCAGTGCTGTACTTGCCCTGCTGTTTCTTTGTCCCAGTCTGACAACCCCAGTCAGTTTCCCAAGTCTACTTTACCTATTCCATGACATCTGCAATCCCACCCCATAAGACTGCTCTCAACTTTTGACTTTCCACCACCATCACTGAATCAATTTCTGTAATTCCCTTTTGTTATCCTGGACACAATTTTGAGTTGCTGCTCCGCCACTTGCTGCTGCTATCTAGATGTGCCCAGCAATGCAGACTGTTTTCCCACTGTTGTTGCTTTGTCTCCACATCTTTTTTCTTTCTCTCTTTTACGCACTTCCTGGGCCCAGCATAGGCACCAGTATGAGCAGTAAAGAGACAAATCCATCTGCCTTGATTTCTGACATCTCACCACATCACATCTACCCCACATGGCTGGAATTGACTCAACCACTGAACCTAGTGGTAGAATGCATTTGGTGCTGTTCTTAGCTGTTATGCACTGGAAAATGACTTCAAATTATGTGATAGCTGTGGGGAATTTGTCTATTTATTTACTTGGTTTTGCTCAGACTGCAATATTTGGGCCCACTTATAAAGACTTTTCATAGGGACAGCAAGAATATCTGATGCTAGTGCTGTCACCCGCTGAACTTTAAAATCATGCTGCTAACCACAGGGCCCATGGATTTTTATAATGCCTTTTTTTTTTGCTTTTATGGTAGGATCAGTATGTATGCACAATGTCTCTGTCTTATGTTTTTCCATTCTCCTTTCTTATTCTTGGAAATGGCAAAACAGTTGTGCCTGAAACTTTTCAGATGAAATTATTTAGCCAGAGGCAGACACCTGGCTAAACAGTCAACAGTCAAACTGCAGGCAAAAGAAAATACTCTTATAATGAGAAGTGCTGGCAAACAAAGGAGAAGGTTATATTACTCACCTCATCTGTAAGTTTCATATCACTGTTGAAAAACCACCCTTCAACTGGCAGGATTATATAATAATAATAGCAGCATTTCTTTTATAGTGTTTTAGCAGATCCCAAAGCATTTTAAAACCAAGAGTAACTCATTATCTCAATATTTTCTTTGTTATGTAATTTATAGTAATAGTTTTATCAGCTACAGTAAAAGCCATGAGTAGTAAGTGATGATTTTCTTGTCATCAGTCTCATGGGACACACTTCTCATGTAAACAGCCTGCTGCTATTCATACTTATACAACTGAAATTAATTGAAAAAGGAACCCCTGAGAGGGAAGAGAGCAGCATCATTAAAATAAAAAGTGCAGTGTTCAAAAAGACTGTTTCTGATCTTGTAGAGCTCATATATCTCATTGATTTAGAAACCTTCTCTTTGCCTCATACCAAAGGGATAACACTTCACCTGTTGCAAACTCTGTTAAAGAATTGTCCTAGCCTGTTTCTGTTCAGAAAACAATCAAACCAAAGAGCAGCTGTTTCTAAATAACTTCATGTTGCAACTATTTGAAAAGATTATCTTCATTTTCCTGGAAAGTATCTAGCTTTTTCTAACACATAAAATGTTATTGTTTAAAACCTGCCTGGATGTGTTCCTGTGCAACTTGGTCTAGGTGATCCTGCTGTGGCAGGGGGATTGGACTAGATGATCTTTCGAGGTCCCTTCCAATCCCTAATGATTCTATGACTCTATTGGTGGGTTTGTGTTGCAGATTAATTCCAGGAGGACTGGTTCAGATTATGAAAAATACATACACAAAAGGGAAAGAGCATCAGGAGAAATTTTTAAGGGTTCTTGGGGTCATGGTGCATATTATCATCAAACAAGCTGTTAATCTGTTTGTGCTTCAGCCTTTGACATAACTCATGGTAAAAATGAACTAAGCTTCACGCACATATCTAAGATCCAACTTCTTATCTGTCTTACTGACTGAATCTTGACAATAATTTGACTCAGAAAAGACTTCTGTCCTTGACATCCTCCAGATAATTCTTTCACTATATCACTTTCTGCTTCTTCCACTCTCCTATGCGGTATGTTTTCTGATCCATCCAAACTTGTTGCAAGTTCTTCAAGAAGAAATATTCAGATCTGTCATAGTGACTGAAGTTGTCAAAGGTAGGAATTAAGCAAGGGTCCTGTGGCAAGCATGGATAAGAATGTCTAGTTTAGTAGACTTTCAAAATCTACTAAACAGTCATTCTGAAGCTACAGAAAAGGCATGGGGTCTTGCTATGGGGAGGAAGTGCTGGCAGTAATACGATTTAGAGGAACATGTGCTTTGATAGTGACATTTTCCATGTCAGAACGCCAGCATGTAACTTATAGAAGTACTTCAGAAGGCTTCATTTCTGACACTGTAGAGAATTATCATCCAAATTTGTATATTAAAGTTGTCACCTTGAGGAAGTAGTGTGTACAAATATAAAATTTTTCACTTAAATCTAAAACAAAACTTGCTGGTTTTGTGCAGACTTGTATCTTCCAAACAGAATTTAAGTTGGTGTTTAGAAGAGTTTCTGTATAGGAATTATGTAAGCAATATGAAATGAGCCTTAATACTTGAGTAAGAGTCGCAGCTAAGGAGTCCAAGAGTATCTTCATATAATGATTTGGTTTATCAAAAGCTAACCATCTTCTCTCTGTTATAGTGCATCTTTATTAAGTTTTGGAAGAAAGGATGTTCTTGCTCCCTTTTGTATGTATTTTGTCAATTATATTTGAAATGCTTCTATATTTGTTAAAATGGGTCAGAAAATACTGAGCACTTTACTGCTTAGTGTGAGCTATTAGCAGTGTGCATGTAAGTACGTATAGAAAACAAGACTGCATGCACATGATAGAGCAGGTCTAGAGTACCCTGGTCTGATTTCAAATGAATGTTTATAGTAATACAAGGCATTGGGGGGGAAAAATACACTATCAACCCTGCAGAAAATTAAATATTATATAAAGCCAGCTGCTTATCCACAATTCTGGATAATTGAAAAGGTGAAAAGGAAACTGGTTTGAAACCAGCCAAACTACTCAGAAACAGAAATCATTCTATTAAAGCCTTTCCTCATCTAAATCCAGAACATTCAGCTCTAGTGATGCAGTTGGTTTCAACTTTTCACAGACTTAGCTGAGGAGAAAGATCACTTTAGATCACGTAGGAGTAAACAGGGGTAGTAGCTCTGAAACAGGTTCCAGAAGTATAGTAAGAATAACTGCTAAACACTTCTGGATACACAGCATATACAAGGCTTTGAATCAGGTGGCCCTTCAGCAATGACAGTAAACTGCTTATTGTGTTCATATACTCTTGCAGATTCTCTCTTTTCAAGTTGAGAATATTTTTTCTTTTAAGGACATGTACTTTTCTCCTCACAGACCAGAAACAAGGTGGTGCGATAGACAGATGGGATATAAAACCACTCTGTATTTCTACAGAACATTCTATGTCCTGTCTTATTTTGAAGATGATGCTCCCAGAACAGTGTAAAGGAGCCTGCTGTGCTCACCTGGGACAATACAGCATTTCCTCTGCCATGCTCCATGGCAGTTCCTGATAAAATAACACAACTTGTTGTGGTAAGATTTTGAAGATGTTTGAGCATAGGGTTCATTCTGGTAATGCATCAACCAAGAAGTAGAAGAAAAGGTTTTGCAACAGCAAAGGCGTTACGGGGATTAGTTTTCTTCCTCTTTTTTGTTTTTTGTTTTCCAATGTATACAGTTAGGCCTGAAGAATGCAATGATATCCTCTCCTTTCAAGATTGAATACATTAGCACACAACAAAGGAGCAGGGGAAGAGGCTTGGCTCAGTAAATGCCATTAACATGTAATTCATGGAATGACATGCTCTATTGATAAGGCTCAAAACATACAAAAAAGCAAAAATATCCATTGCTTCAGCAACTGTGTGCAATTACTCAGACCATCACTTGCAAGATATGGGACTGTTTAGGAGAAGCAATCCATAGCTAAGAAAACTTACAAATCACAAGACTGTGGTTAGGGTTTGTGCAAAGACAAACCAGTTTGGGCTTTTGCATTCCCAGTCCATGAAATCTAGTCACAAGCTGCCTGAAGAGGTTATGTAGTTTGGTGATTATTACTTTGCGTCAGCCAATGGACCCGTTGCAAGTATACATTACCAAAGGTATTTTATACTGTGGGCACAGCTGTTGTAAAACTATTGTTGTAAAAAAATCCATTGGGTGCCATTCATGGCTTTCTAATGGTGGTAAAGCAGAGAACAAACTTTATTTTACTGTACAGGGCCGCAGGAGAGAAACACCACGTTCACAAGGTTGCTGCAGGAGTCAGGTTATCTGCAGGATACTCCATTTTAGTGAATCACTTCAGTGGTTTCTTCCCACATGACTCCCATGGAATGGAGGGCAAGAAATTAGGGATGTTCCTCTGCTAATGGAGAGCAGGATGGAAGCCATCCTTGCCTTCCTTTGCAGTAATCTCCCAGAGGTACAGAAGACCTTGCTAGGTCACAAAACCGTAATTAAAATCTTTCAGTATTAGCACTAATGAGGCTGGCCCATGCTCCTTTTCTTAAGTAGGCACTTAATTCAAGCACTCATCAATAAAGCACTCTCAAGACACTGCACTTCATTGCACAAAGCAGATTTCCATTCTCTTGCCTGTTGAGGACAGAGGAAGAAACACACCTTCCATGAACACATGCACACAGACACATATGGTGAGCACATAATATCTTGTACATAAAATAGCATAATTTAACAAAAATTCAAAGAGGAGATCTGAAGTATTATTAAACTGCAGCTGCATTTAAAGAAGCAAAATGCTTCAACACACCTCAAAGTGTTTTAAACACATTACAAATACATCTATCCTACTTTAACTTTTCTCTCTCCAAGTAGTGTGCAATCCCTCTTAATTTTTTTAGCATTGTTTGGCAATGATACAGCTTTAGTTTGCAAATATAAAACTTAACTGACATATTAGTTAATCAAGCTTCATATTTTCTTCTGTCAAGGATATATATATATCAACTTTTTACTGCAGAGAGATAGAGAGACCATGTGTGACTTTCATACTTAAATTATTTGCCTGACTTTGAGTGTGTTTTATTCTGCAAGTTTTTTATTTTGTGGTATTTGTGACTGTCTCTTTCTCCAAATGCAGGAAGAAAATTTATCTGCTGTGTTAGGTTCAACAGGAACTGCCTTTGTCAGCCCAAACTGGTAAATGCTATAGCTGTAAAAACATTCTTCAACACTTCAAAGTTACCAGTACACCATTTACTTTTTTTAAATACTGATTTTAAATTACACACTGCTTTTTAAAATAAGGTCCTTGTCAGGACTGAAGCTGCTGCGGGTTGAAAATATATTGTATTCTATGAAGCAGAAATAAATGTTGGCTTCCTCTGTGCCTTACAAACCTAAGCAGAGGGAAAATGTGCTGTCTATAGATATTTTAGTCAATATCTGAAATGCTCTGCAGGCTGCTACTTGAATTTTAGAGTCGGTATATTCAGCCTTGCAAATTGATATTTTCTGAAAAATACTTCAACATAACCTAATGATCTTACTCCCTGTCTTCTCGATCAGAAAGATGGAGAGCAAAGATGCACATAATAATCCTTGAGCACTATGTTGTCTAACTTTTGATATAATTTTGCCCATGAAAGATTAGTTCAAATTTGTTACACACTCAGCAGAAAATACAGAAGCAATTTGCAACCCTGTTGTGAGTTTTAGCGTATCTTTCAGTAATAATGCTTGAGACTAAGAGAAGCGTTTGGGCAGAAATGTGCTAGTCAATACGATAAGGGGGATACTTGGCATTTAGCAGATATTTGCTCTCATTAAGAGAAAAGGTTATATCAAAACCTTTTGACAGTTTCATTCTAAAAATTTCTCACTTCCACACATCATAAACCCCTTGTCAATAAACACTAATAGAAAGCTGGCATTTTACTGCCGATGCACAAAGAATCTGAAATATCTCACATGAATGCATTAGCTGTGCCAAGGTAATTAGAAGAGGCAGGCAGGTACTTTGCCTCACATCGTGACACTAGGTCCCCAAGTGAAAAAGCAGTTCATTTCCACCACTCAAAGTTTAAATAAATGCAGCAATTTGTACTGAGTTTCCTCTTTTTTTTTTTTTTTTTGCCTGTATGCTTGATCTACCAGATTTTCAAAACACAAGACGACAGGTTTTAGCAATTTGAGAGCTGACAGTCAGGAAAAGGTGTGACAGCGTGTGAGAAAAATTGATTGCAGCAGCACTTCTCACAACCGCAGACAGCAAGCTGCTCTGGGAAGAAGTCAGGGAAAACCTGTAAGGATGAGCTGTGATGCCCAGTGCCTGATGTTACCTCTCTGTGGCACCTACGTACAGTCATAACTTTTCCTCATCACACAGCATGATGGCTATGCTAGAAACAGTGGATTTAATATCTGATTTGTGGCAACCTCTTGCATGTGCATTTCAACAGGTTTTGACCAATGCCTTAGCCCTTTGTGGGGCCTAGTCACAAAATGTCTTAGTCCTGTTAGAGGAATAGCCGGCACACATGATACACAAGAAATGCATTGAGCTAACATAGAGGTGGTCACAAATATCCGTCCCTCTGTCCCAAAAATAGGACACTGGCATAGGAGATGAAAAATGATGCTAGGGAAGTCAGTGAGCTAGCATAAATTGCAATAATGTTGAAGATTTTTTCCTCTTCTCTTCTGAGGAAAGCACAGCCTTAGATTTGCTAAAGGGAGAACAGACAAAAGGAAGACAATTGGATAAAGGACCAACTTTATTTTCTTCTGAAGATAGCTAATGTACAGCAGTATAAATGTTCTGCTGTGAGTATCCTTCAATCTTCCTTGTTAAAGCTGTTCAGATGTACTACAGAGTGTATGTAAGTAATATCTCGGGCAATAATAGGAAAATGCACTCCTATATCTAAGGTACATAACCTCTAGTAACCTACTCCTTTGATAAATGAGCAATTGAGTACTGCTTGCAAAGTCGGTTTTACGGTCTTTTCAAGCCTGATTGATAGAAACCTAGCTTTGATCAATGCTCTGGCTGACAAAGTACTCCCCTGAGAAGGGAAGAAGATTTCAGTTCCATCTTCTCGATAGTTATTTGAGTCTCAATTTACCAAATTATTAAGAAATGTTCTGCCCGACACTTGGAAAAAATAAGGCACATCCATTAATTCTTGCTTTGTTTATTGGTTCCAACTCACTGTGTACTAGGATTGTATTAAAAATATTTACAAAAAAAAATGTTCGAGAGGTAGAACTCTTTCCCATGACAGAAAATAAGAGTATTTTCTTCCTGTTTTTTGGTTCAGCCAAGAAACATTTATTAACCAAGCAAAGTATGTTTAGCAAAAATTAAATGCCATCTTGAGTGTTTATGACTTCTACCATCTCTCTGTTTAGAAATCAGTTTTCACTGAATTTTCTGCCCTACAATAACTGTCTCTGCCTTTAACTTCATATCTATACCTAGTTTTATTCAGAATTTTGACGTGAAACACCACAAAGTAAGTGCCAGGAGCAGCTAGTTTAGCAACTACAACAAGAAGCTTATACTTTCTTTTGTCATGTCCTAGAAGCAAAGCTAGAGCCTCTCAAAAATGTGTTCCTTGACCTAAGCAAGGCTCTTGCACCAGACTTTGAAAGCTGCTGAGATCTTCCTGGATTGTCCAGACAGTGTCGCTATAGAAAGACCTTGGGTGTCGCAAGCTGGCAGTGTGTTTTCTTGAAGAAGTGCTCAATAGTCTTGCAGGAATCTACCAGAGGTAACTGGTGTCTCTAGAAGCCAGAGATTCACTGCTTGTGATCTCTGCTTATGCATTGGGTAGTCAAGAAGAAAAAACAATCAAATATTGCAAAAGACATCATTTTTTTTAGATGAACAGTGGTCAATGGTTGTCAAATGTCTTGATTTTACACATCCAGCACTGCACATCCCTTCCGTTATGTTATTTTCAGAAACAAGATCATAACTGAAATAGCTCCTCTTTCCTCTTTTGTTTCAGTTCCGCCTTTTATTCAACCTTTTGAGTTCCCACGGTTCTCCATTGGGCAGCGGGTCTTCATTCCCTGCGTAGTGGTGTCCGGGGATTTGCCCATCACAATCACCTGGCAGAAGGATGGCCGGCCGATCCCAGCCAGCCTTGGGGTGACGATCGACAACATCGACTTCACCAGCTCCTTAAGGATTTCTAATCTTTCTCTGATGCACAATGGGAATTATACCTGTATAGCTAGAAATGATGCAGCAGCTGTGGCACACCAAAGCCAATTAATTGTTAGAGGTAAGTAGATGTAATTAGTTTGAAGGGCACCAATTAAGCAGAATTAATCAGTATTTTGTAATAACATCTGTTTGATGGAAAGTATAAAAAAGAGGGAAATATGGTAATCCATTTCTTCATAAAAGACAACACAGAGAGCATCAAAGCACAGAAAACAACATGCCTTTTCTATCGTAAAGTCTTGAAATTAATCAGAAACCCTGGAGCGCGAGGGGTGGATGGGAGACCCACAAGAGTGGCTTTCTGAACAATGCTGTGAAGCACAAGCTCGTTCATTTGGCTAAAGACTTTGAAATGGTATCAAATTCCTCTCTGGAATTCTTTAATTATTGCCATATTTTTAGTTAGATCCATCTGTTATATAATATCACATCAATAAAAAAGCAAAGCATTGATGGTGACTCCATGGGGAAAGAGTCTCACATTTTATGTCATTCTGTTGTGTATTTTTACTTAATATGTAATTTGTATGATTCGTTTGATCATGCTCACGTCACAATGTCTTGCCTTGAAATAGATGGAAATATAGTTTCAGTAAGGAAACACTTCATGTAGAAGAGGCCTTTTAGACAGTTACCCTGCCTTCAACATTTTTCAATTTCTGGTCACACCTTAGCCAAGTTACCTAGAGATTTTCACATTTCCTGTGCAAAAAATTCAACACAAATGAACTGCCTCCTTTTTTTCTGGAAGCTTTCAAAGTGTTATAAATTTAACCAAAAAAAAAAAAAAGTGTGTTGTACACTTTCCTCTCCATCATCTTTCTTGACGATTTAGGCAAGAGGACTGAGTGCATCCTCAGTAATTTTGCAGGTGACACAAAGTTGATCTGCTTGAGGCTAGAGAGGCTGTACAGAGAGATCTGAACAGGTTGGACTGATAGGTCAAAGCCAATTTTATGAACTTCTACAAGGCCAGTGCCAGGTCCTGCACTTGAGTCACAACACCCCAATGCAACGCTACAGGTTTGAGAGAGAGTGGGTAGAAAGCTGCTTAACAGAGAAAGACCTGGGGTATTGACGGATCATCAGCTAAATATGAGCCAGAAGAGTACTCACGGGGCCAAGAAGGCCAGTGGCATCCTGGATTGTATCAGAAATAGTGTGGCCAGTGGGAGTAGGGAGAAGGGTTGTCCTCCTGTACTCAGCACTGGTGAGGTCACACCTTGAGTGTACTGTGTTCAGAACAAGAAAGATACTGAGGTGCCGGTGCAAGACCAAAGAAGGGCAACAAGGTTGGTGAAGGGTCTGAAAAACAAGCCTTATGAGGAGTGGCTGAGGGAGTTGAGGCTGTTTCATCTGAATAGGAGGTGGAACAAGCTGCCCTGGAAGTTGTTCAAACTGCCATCCCTGGACATGTTTAAAAGTGGTGTTGACATGGAGCTTAGAGACATGTTTTAGCAATGGTCTCAGTACAGTTAGGTTAATGGTTGGATTCTGTGATCATAAAGGTGTCCTCCAACCTAAAAATTCTATGATTCTATGTCCTTCTTCCTACCAAGCCATTTGACTCCTCAGAGAAAGAGGCCATATCCTGTGATATTGCAAGTAACACTAGTTATTTCTGCCTGTACATGTGTATGACTCCCTTTTATAAGGACACCATGATGAATCTGAATCTCCAAACCACCCACAGACTTTTCCAGGATTGTTTTCACCCCAAAAAACTCATTTAAAACAAAATCTTCTACATGGCTATTCCTTTCACGTCAAGTCTTCCCACTGTCCAAGGACTATCCTAAACAGATGAATGCCTAATTTTTCACTTATCAAATGTGTATGCTTATGTTTGTTTATGCTAGTATTCAAAATATTTGGTGGTGAATATGTTTATTGCTTTTAAACTGGTTTTGATATATTACCTTAAGGTTGTAGGTTTAATTTCACTGCTTTTAACCTTGTTTAAATATTATTCAGCACAGATGTCTATTACTTTTCCCATCTATCCTGTAATTCTTAAGTGAAGTATTCTAATTAACTGCACACATTTAATCATTCTTTTCCTAAGCTTTTCTGTTAACTTTTAACCCTATTCATCATTCTAACAAAATTTTTCCCAACCTTATCTTTTGCTGGAGAAGGGAAGTTTGACAATGTTCCATCACAACACAAAGTCCACTGGCTATGAATGTCATTTGAAGAAATGTTGCATCTAGTGACAACAGCTGAGGTTGTACTTGATTTGCAGTTATATTCAGTTCTTGAAGGGAAACGAAGGGAAACATTGTAGCAACTCCATACAGGTTCCCATAGGCATTTCACCAAAACAGTGATGGTAGGTCAATCTAGGTTGTACCACTGCAAACTGACTTTCTTCAAACACTCTCTATCCTTTTTCTTGCACCTTGAAGCTATAACGGCTCAAGTGACCCCACATGTAGGGATTTCTGCTCTGTCTCCCACCGATCAAGGCGAGTTCTGCCCTCCCCTATCTTCTCCCTGCCTTGCCTGAACCACAGTTTCCCTGCCAGCCTGACTTTTAGTCTCTGGTCAGGTCTGCCTCTTCCTGCTTTTTTTGGTATAATATAGCTGTACCTTCTTTTGTAGGTGAAGAGTTCTGGGTAGCCTCCTCTCACAACACTGACACCAAAACCTTCATGTTCCTTCCCTTTGTGTGCTACTGCTGTAACTGAACCTCCTCATGAGAGCTGTGTCTCAGTTTTGGGATGACAACTTTTATGTATATCTGCCTGACAGATAAACCGATTGGCATGACATCTGCATCTTTTTAGAAGGTTGTGAAAGCTACTTTTTTTCCCTCCCCACTTGATTATCTTTCTGCCCAGATAGTCCTCTGCAGCAACCTCCTTTGAGCCTCTCTCCCTTGTTCTCCCCTCATATCTCTCTTTGTTATTTTAAATGATAATGTCTTAATCAGTTTTGCATATTCATCCGGGATAATAGTTGTCACTCAGACGGAAAGGGAAAGATATAATAAGATGTCTGACCTGAATTTTATGCCAAAATCCTAGACTGACCTTATTCCCTCATACTGATCTTCTTCACCTGTCTTATTCCACAAAGTTCATAAGACAGTGATAGGGTCACCATTGGTCCCTACCTGTTTACATCCAACCTGACCTATATATATTTAGGTAAAGACTTGCTTTCCAGGTGTTTCTTCTCAAAGGTTTGTGGTCTCTCCTCATCTTTTCATCCATAGATGCTGTGTAAGTGAAAGAATATTTTTCTAAACCAACTAAGCAATTTTTTTCCTCCAAGTAAAGAGAGAAAAAATGGCACTTTCACTCTCTTCTTGTTTCTAACCTGCATTGTGTGGTGGCCTCTCAGAAGTGTGCTTTAAACTGTAATGCTGGCTTTCCTATATCGATGGATATGTTCTGGAAGTATCTTATTTATGCAAAGCTTGTGTCTTTTGATTTGAGAGTAGACAATGAACAGAACAGAAAGATAAGCAGAAATACTATTCCTCCTGAAAAAGTTCCTTTCTTATTATCTGTTTTGCTCCTGTATCCATTTTAAAAGTAGAATTAGAAATGATAAAGTCTATCATGGTTCAAAAATAAGAGGAAGTTTATATTCTTTTACAGTACATAGGTGACTTAGAAGTAGAATCTAGTATGAATGACGAAACACAGTCATGCTTGTTCTTGCATTTGAGGTACCAGTGAGTATACACATTTCTGCAGAAACCATACAGCCACCTACATTTTTTAGCTTTTCAACTTGAGATTTTTTCCTCAATATTTTCTGTCAGATTTCACATGTCTGCTATTTTTTAGCATTGATTTTTTTTTTCTGTTACGTTTTAAATCTGTTTAACAGATTTCTTGTCTTCTCCCTGAGTAATTATTTGTAATTTCTAAGCTACACTGCCATTTTGCTGGGAGTGTTAAATGGCAGAAGGAAAATAAGCACTGGTCTCTTAAAATGTGTGAGAGCCTTGCAGTAAGTCTTCACTGCTTTTCGCATGATGTTTTTATTGTATAAATCAACAAAGTGGTGGCAAGGAGCTTTAAAAATACCTAGCTAGCAAGGCTGGATTTTCCTTGCTGTGATTATCAGAGAAAGATGATCATCCTCTGCAGAGCTGCCTTGCAGAACATCACATGGAAAGTGCCTGCTGAGAAAAAGTGAGAAGAAAAAGCTTCTGACGAACTGTGCAGCCCTGGGTAAAAAGATCTTGGGGCAATCGTAGTTTGCCCTTCTGTAAACACAAGAAATTTTACAATTGGTGGCTGTATTCATATGTGAGATACAAATACACAGAACAGCAGACTTGATTAGTCCTGATGTTTAGGACTATATTTTAAAAGCTAATTAATTAGCCACTGGGAGAGGCCTGCCATCTTCACTGCATCTGGGGACAGCAGCTAGGCAGTCCAGGTGAAAACAAGGCTTTCCTTCTGAAAATCCTGTGGTCCACCAGATTCTGTCCTTTTGTTCCTCTTAAAATACATCAACAATTATTATTTTATTTCTTGTTACACTCTTGGTTTATTAGCTATGCTGTAAGAAAAAGGAAATAATAGGATTCTGTAATGAAACTATCCACAGAAATTAGGAAAACATTTTCTGTGTCAACCGTTTTTATCATCAGGAGGAACTAATTAAGGCTTTACTCATTAGCACTGTCTTCTAAAGAGAGATTAACAATCTGTATACACTTTGTCATGTGTTACTCATTTTTGTAGGGTTTTCTGAAATGGGAATGAAATAACTATGGAATAAAAAGAAATGGAAAAGGTTTTAACTGGTAATCAAGTAGAAAAAGCTCATAAATGTATCATGAGTTCAAAATGTTTCTGATTCTGCCAGAAAAGAGAATTCAAAGATAGTAGTGGGTGCAAAAGTCATGATTTTACAATACTTGTTAATGTACATGTTGTACGTTAAAGCTGAGATAAGTCTTTAAATAACTAATATCCCCTCTTAATGCACGTAGTGCAGTAAGTGTAAATGCATGTTTATATATCATTAGACAATTAGGCACCCAATGAGGAATCCCTGAGCTGTGAGTCTTTGAGATACAAATTGAATATCTGCTTTCTGATGTTTGGTGGTGGTGGTGCTGGTATGATGCAGTAAATGCAGTTGGTGACAGAAGAGTAAAGAGAGATTTATGGTTGGAGCTGGTGTCAAAACTCATTTACTTTCTTTGCTGCTGTTTACACTGCAACTCTGAAGATTGCTTTGAAGGTTCACTTTCTATCTAATGCTCTCATTAGACAAACCTGATCAACACAACCCACTAGGCACTGTCTCATTTTGCAAAAGTACATCTTCTTTTCCTGAACTGCATAGCAAATGGTTTCACTAAACCAGCTAAAATGACCCCTTAGGTCCAATGCCCAAATTTAATAACTGTTCTTTGCTAAAGTACAGTATTTAATGATCTCATTCATTAATACATCAATGGTTGCTTTGGCTGATTAAATTTCTTCCATCATTTTGACAGTACGATCTAAATGTAAAGTACAAATATTCCATGTAAAAATGAAGCATTGTATTCTGGGCCAGTGCCATAGGTTATTTCTTAACTCACTCCAGTAGCCCACCAGAGGAGCTCATGTTAGGAGCCTTCAGAATTGCTCTCCAGTGTGACATACTAATCACTGAACTTGGGAGCCAGAAGCACTTGCATTGACTTGAAGAGCAAGAAGAAGTGTGTGAGTTTGTCGTCTGTTCTCTGGCATAAAGTGTAGTCAGAAAGGATTCCTGGCTTTACGTAACGCAAATTAAAACAGGGAATTCTGGCAGGCATTCATAAATTAGCTTTCGTTAGTAGCTAGAAAAGCCCATCATTGTGATAAGTGATGGTACTGGTAAACTGCATCTATCTAAGTTACCAACTCATTTTTTATCATTTATCAGGATTATTTCATGAAATGAGATAATAAAAGCATTTTCCTTCCTCTGGAATGCCATTGATTTTTTCTTCAATATCCTGTTCTGATTTCTCTCATCCTTTGTTTTCCCTTTGTCAGAGCATGAGACTGCTAGTCATAATATTGACTGACTACAGATTTTTTTAGTGATTTTGAGTTCAGCCATTAAAGAGTTTGCATCTGTTAATTTATTGCTCTTACACTAAACAACAGCTCATTTCTCATTACAGATATGTGGGTTGAATTAAACGAGAGCTTAACAGAAACTCACCGTTAAAGCAATTTTAAGTGTCCTCCGTTACAGGCTCAAGGGACTGTGCTGCTGAAACAAGGGTGATAATA
Source organism: Rhinopomastus cyanomelas (assembly GCA_013400115.1). Lineage (NCBI taxonomy): Eukaryota > Metazoa > Chordata > Aves > Bucerotiformes > Rhinopomastidae > Rhinopomastus > Rhinopomastus cyanomelas. The sequence goes on from VXBP01010644.1 coordinate 299,841, forward strand.
AAAGTAGAACTGTTCAATCATATTCATGAGCTATTTCATAGCATTGCACGTTCTAAAAAGGCAGGGGAGGCCCACACCTTTACAGCTGAAGAGAGAGGAGAAGTAATTGCTTTCTCTTCTTCATTGACTCTACATAAGTATATCAGAAAAATTAACCCTGTTAAATTCTTATAAAGCAATTTTTTTTATGGGCTAATGAATTCCTGATAGATAACGAAAAAGTGAATGTAGCTTTATAATCTAAAGCCAAGGATCAAAATCTAGATCAAATAGTTAACTAAATTGTCTTCTAAAATGCAGTAGCACATAGCACCAAGTAAGTTATTCATTTTAAATAACATTAAGAATCAAACAATAAGTGAAGAAGAAAAATGTAAAGGTCTACCATATTTGCTTTTTAATAATTCATGTAAGAAGAAAATTCTTTCCTGTTTTGCCTATACAGCAATACAGGAACAACGTATTATGATTGTAAGTGGAATGTCCTTTAATGTGTAATTCTGTTTTGCTGTAGCATCTGTTCTGATTTGTGTTGTCAACCTTAAGCCTGTCAATGACTCATTTCTTCCAAACCAGAGCAGCAGTTGGCATTTTTATAAGTAGTCCTAAAGGAAGGCCAATGCCTTACTGAGTAGAAAGAACAGGAATTCTTTCTGTTGTTGGATGTGGGCAGAATTTTTGCTAAGTAAGATTGAAATGTGCTTTGTTTATGGAGCAGTACAAGGAAACCACACCAAATCATACACCTGGTTCTGGAGCTTATGTGGCAAAACTTAATTTCCACAGTTCCCATTCTGATATCATTCTGTATTGAAAGTAGCGATTAAAAATCAGGATACACAGAATATCTGAGCAAATACTTACATATACCCAAAATACACATCAAGAATATCTATCTACACAAGCACATTAAGATGTGGAAGGATGTATTACCACAGAAATGCTCAAACAGCATTTACTCTTGTCGTTCATCCATTTTTCTCCATATATTCCCAAAGAGATTAGACAAAATATTTATTTTAACAGATCAGAGCAAAAATAACTTTAAAGGCTTATTGCCTTTATTTCACACTAGGCAAAGTTGCTTAACTTTTCCAAAACTTTCTGTATATGCCTAGACATTTACAGAATCACAGAAGGTTACAGGTTGGAAGGGACCTTGAAAGATCATCTAAGTCCAACCCCCCCCTGCTGGAGCAGGGTAAGCCTACAGTACTGTCTCAAGATGTCCTGCTTGAGGCCTGAAACCATGACCCCAGGAATTCAGAGTCCCATGCTCTACCCACTGAGCCAATCAGGTGTCCCAATTTAATGTAACAAATTATTTCTTGTTAGTGTCATCCATAGCACATGAAGTGTGTAAAGATTTTATTCAAAAGGAAAAGGAATAAAACAAATAAGTCTCAAAAGTTTTGTATGGTAAGAGAGACTTAGAGAGGCATTATACTCTTCACCTTATCAGTGGTAATGAAGGCATTCATTGTCGGTCATTGTGTCTTGTAGGTCTGATACAACTGCGGTGGTTTTGTGTTTTTGAGGTTCTTTTTGGTCTACCCTCTTTATGGATAAGCAGCTCATAACTGATTTTTCAGAAGCTGTGTGCTTACACTCACTGCATTGAAACAAGCTGATGCCCCCATTCTGTGTCATATAAAATCAAATTTATTTGTGTAACAAATTGTATTTTTCACCTGCTTTGGAAAATAAGTAATTTGGACTTTTTAAATGAAAATGAATACAGAGCAATGAGAAAAGAGCTACTAAAGCAAATGTCCTCTGTGAGGAGATAAGTAGAACAAGGTGGGTGATTGCCCAAGGCTGCTGTTGCTGGGATTTCCTGTTTGATGATTACCAGTTGTGAATTAGCCTAACACATGATGTATGTTTGTCACTGTGGCAGCCATTTCGGAAGCTGAAATTTCTGATGGCAGTAAATATATCTCTTAGTACAAAGGTGTCTCTTGCCTCATCATAGAATTCCATTTCTTTTAACCTGTTCCAAACAGCAGTATGAGTCTAGCATTGTCACTAGTTATTTTCACTGTCTCTCTGTTTTTGGAACATGCTGAGCTTTTCCTTTACATAAGCACTTGCCTATGATTGTAAGACTCAGTACTGTGGTTTTGTGCTGCCTTACAGTAAGCCTAATAACATCTGTACATTGATAAATGTAAGTCTATTCCAGTAAGACTTCAACCTGATGCAAGCAAATTTTGTTCAGTCTTTCTATGGCTTTTTGGAAAGCAACGTCCTACTAGGCTCATTTTAGTAATAAGTCATTTGCTTGCTATTCAAAGCATTATTTTTAAAGACTATTTACACAACATAATTTAGTTCTTTTTCTAGATCTTACTAGTTTACTGTTATAAAAACAAAAACCCTGAAATTGTTCTTAGAAATCTCTCAAACCTGTGCCTTTGTTAAAAAGCATTTATCTTCTGACTATAACAGTCCAATTGATCTGTTACCCCATTTTATGATGTCTCCTACAGTAAAATTTTTGTCACCTTGTTTTTTATCCTACATTGTCCTATGCTTTTGTTGTGCACAGCCAGGAATACATAGTACACAGAAGAAAAGTAATAGTGTGGAACCATCTTTACTATGTCACTGGATATCAAAAACAATGGTTTTAATTTTTGCTTTCCACTATGAAGTTTTATACCTCCTTTTTTGACTGGTCTGACATTGTGAGTTACCTGGTAAGTTGTACTCATGCCTCTTCTTGTTCCTTCTGCAGTGCCCCCTCGGTTTGTGGTTCAGCCCAGTGACCAGGATGGGATCTACGGAAAAGCTGTAATTCTCAACTGCTCTGCTGAGGGTTATCCTGTTCCAACCATTGTCTGGAAGTACTCAAAAGGTAGGATTCCTCTAATGATCACTGGGGACAGATTAATTCTTGTTTACTAACAGTTTACACACCTTATAGGTTTAACCTCCACTTTGTCAGAGTCCAATGGGATGCAATAGTGGAAGTACCAGCTATGTTTGTAGTGTTCTAGTGTCATTTCCCTTATCACATAGTGCTGGCCATTGTCACAGACATAAGGCTGAGCTAGATCACAGAATCACGGAATCAAAGAACATTAGAGACTGGAAGGGACCTGAAAAGATCATCCATCTAGTTCCCTGCCACAGCAGGGTCACCTAGAACAAGTCACACTGGAACATATCCAGGTGGGTTTTAAATGTCTCCAGAGAAGGAGACTTCACATCCTCCCTGGGCAGCCCCTTCCAGTGCTCTTCTTGGTTGTCTGTCTGAGACATCCTGGAATTGTGAACGTGTGCCTATGTTAGCTATGGCCTCAGTGGGACAGCTGAGAGAAAGAAGATACTGTTTTAATTGAAACAACCTCAGAACAAGGTTCACTAGCAGTATATGGCTGACTTTTTTCCTCCTTCAAAATTCATGATAACATATCCAATCATAGCTTTTCAGCAAAAAAGAAAGGTCAGGTAGAGTTAGCATAAGCAGTAATTCAGTGTGTGCTTTGCATAATGCTTTAACATTTTCTTCTCATGTAACAGAACATTAAAAGTGGCCCCACTTGACCCTCAATAACCAAAGGAAATTTACTGCTTTTTAATTAAAATGGGCTTTCTGCTAGATTGTATCTTCTGGCCAGTTGTCTTCTGGTAGGTTTTAGCAAGAAAACAAACGCTTCGAACACATCATTCAGTCCAAACATGTTAACTCTTTGAAAAACAAAATTAGATGTGGCTGAGAAAAAATTCTTTATGTAATGCTGTAGTTTATTTTTGGTAACACTAGGATCTAATCCAAAATTATATTTGAAGAAAAAAGGTGAGGGAAGAAAGATATGGTTTGTGGCAAGAAATGTGCAGAGTTCCAAATTCCATTAACCTCAGTGGTAGTATATGAGTATTTAATTATGAACATAGGCCACTAAGAAGTCGTTCAGTTTTTCTGCGTTTGTCTGCTGAAGGAGGCAACCAAGCTAGCTGAGTTGTAATCAACTGTGAAGAGATAAGCAGCCCATTATAATAACAGAGAAAGGGGTAGTGGTTTGATTTTGATTCTACCATCAAGTGACCATTTTTAAGGATTTCCATTAGCAACAAGTTTTTAAGTCAGAGAAAGTTTTAGTAGACACGTAATGTAGGCAAAGCCATCAAACTGCTGTTTCATTTTCTGGCTATAGGTGAGAAAGTCAGGGGGTTTTTTTACAGAAGTGTATATTTTGCTAATGGGTGACTACAATTTCAATACCCAGTCTATTGTGCTGTCCAGGGCTATAGGATATACAAGACAATTCCCTTAAACAGACACATTATATAATGACTGTGCCCAGTTCTGAAATAATTACTGGGTGAGGCTAGCAGTTTTAAGGCAATCAGATCATAGCTGATCTGGAGGTACCACAATAGAGTACAAAGAGCGTCTGTATACCTGCAGGTAAGTTAATGTTGTGTCATTTTTGTGTAAGTGAAAAATGGAAAAAGAGGTTTCATTTTTTGTGCATCAGAATAGACTGGTAGTGGAAATGGACCTGCTTTCTCTGAAATACTTTTTCCCTGACTAATATAGACATCCCATAATCAGAAATCATCTGTTGGTTTAATTCCTGCAGACTTAAAGGCAATGGACACACACATTGAAACACAAAAATGTTCCATCTGAGTAAACAGATAAAAAAGTAAACCACTTTTGTACTGTGAAGGTGACTGAGCAGTGTGGCACAGGTTGCTCAGAGAGACTGTTGAGTCTTATTTTCAGAGATACCCAAAAGCTGCCAGAACATGATTCTGGGCAACCAGCTTTAGATGGTCCTGCTTGAGCACAAAGGTTGGAAAACATGACCTCCTAAGGGCACTTCCAACAACAACTAGTCTGTGGTTCTTTGCTTGATGAGCATGTAGTCCTCAGGCAGATTTATTCATGCAATTGAGTTAGTAAAGCATAAATATGTCTTCCAATTAAATTACGATTAAAAAAAATATTGAATTAAAAAGAAACAGTCAGAGGGGGAAGTGGGATATGTGTGTGACTAAAATAGTTGAAAAGTCAACAATCACAACTCATTTTTGTGAAAACTTTATCCCTTTAATATTTCTGAGGCCACAATATTAGCCACCAGACCTTTGATGTAAATATAAGTCCCCAAAGCAAACTATTCTAAGAGTAGAAGGATTTTGAGTATGAATGTCTAGTCTTTTTAATATTCTAGGTGTTGTATTGTAGGTTTTTATAGCTTGCTATGTTATACCAAATCATTCCCCATAATATTTATTCTTAGTATTTCCTCCTGGGCTGATTCAGCCAACAGTGTATAGTAATTAATTCTGACAGATATTAACTTTGCACACAGAAAGTGGTATAACAGATTTCCATAGAAGAAGACTACCCTATGATTTCCCTGAAAAATCCCATCTCCTGCTGCCAATGTAGGTTGCAAATTTGTTACAAGGACTACATCTTAATGTACTCCTAAAAAGTCCTTCATGCTGACCCTGTGGTGGGCCTTTGGACACTATGGCATGCTGACATAATGGCAGTATCCTGTTCCCTATTCCTTAAAACACTCATCAATCTTATTTCCAAGGAAAAGTAGATACTTTCTTAAACCCACAGTTGATAAAGAGATCTTTGTTTTCCTGTCCTTTTATGGACCTTCTAATTTTACCATTTACTACCAAACATGGCACCTAATTAGTGGTCTGAGATTTTTATTACTTCTTTCTTTATATTATCACGGTATCAGTATCACAGTATTATCAAGGTTGGAAGAGACCTCATAGATCATCAAGTCCATTTTTGTTGTTAGTCTCTTTTTTTCTAACAGTGCAAATAAAAATGGCTACAAACATGGCAGAGCAGAGATTTTATGTGTCATCAGTCAGTCAACTGTAGGAGGAAACAAGTAACACAGTCACTGATGTGGTTTTTCACGTTACCTGCAGTTTCATAAACAAGGTCCTAGAGGTTCCTAGAGTATGCCATGTTTACTACAACAGATACCCTTCTTAGTCATAAGAAATTCATTTGGTGTGTGCACTTGTATAACCATTCAGCTGTAATTGTCAATAATTTATCAGCCTCTAAGTGTACAACAAATGTGCCTTTTTCCCCATGAACAGTCTGGAAAATCTTCATTTTCTCTTTCCTCCCTTCTGGTTCTTCCACTCCTGCCTCATGTTCCTTTTGCCTCTTTACCTTTAACATGAGCAAATTATTGCTACTATATATTCCAAAAGCCTTTTTTTCTTTACATTTAATGAATTCAGTTTTGGCAAAGAACCATTCCATTTCAGACACCATTAATATTTTAATTAAATTGTGCCTCTAAGTGCAGGAAGCTATAGTTTCTACCTTATTTTAAAAAAACAGGAGTTGCTTTCCTTCCTAACTAACCTATTTCCATGGGGGTCCTGCTTTAGGTGCCGGGGTTCCTCAGTTCCAGCCAATCGCATTGAACGGTCGTATCCAGCTTCTCACAAATGGCTCATTGCTGATTAAACATGTGCTGGAAGAAGACAGTGGATACTACCTCTGCAAGGTCAGCAATGATGTGGGAGCAGACGTCAGCAAGTCCATGTACCTCACTGTTAAAAGTAAGAACTAAAACACTTCTCTGTGATCCAGATATTACCATTGAGTGAAAAAGGCTTGTCTGTTGCATCTTAGTTTGAAGGGAAGAGGTGTAAGGAGAGAGGACAGAGGATGATCTTCTTGGCTTTAATTTATTGTTGGTTTTCAGATGCATGATGTAGCACCTGGAAGTTAATAGGGTTAATAAAAAGCATTGGTTAGTAGAGGGAGAAATGTAGACATACCAATGAAAGAGGTAAACCTCTCATTTCAAAAAGGTGCCTCATGTGTATGAGCTACAGTTGCTTAAGGAAGGGGAAGAAAAAAATTCTTTGATCAAGAGAAAAAACCTTCGAACCAAAGCAGAAATATCCTCAGCAGTTGTTACAAATCTCAGAAGTTGACTAAAATATGGATTGAAAAGTCTCTTAATCAGCAGGCCCTGCAGCTCCTGCTGGATATGTGGAGCTGCAGGGCCTGCTTACGCCCTGCTGCCATCGCCATCTTAAGAGCAGCTAGTTTAGCAACTACAACACTCATGGTACCATTTTTAAATATTACACATGTAATTACAGTAGATAGGACAAGATGCTTTAACATAATCTAAGATATTGTAAACACAACCCCAGTAGTGTTTCTGACTTAGCCGCTAGCAGGTAATTTGCAGGAAATGTATCTGATTCTATTAAATCTGGAGTGTGTACACAGCCTTGATCTATCTGTATTTTCTAAGCACAAGAGACAAAAGCAATCCAGTTTTTCAGTGCATGTTAACTGTAGTGCTTTCAGGCATGAGCATAGCTGAGAATATAGAGGAGATATTATAAAAAATAAAAAAGTTGTAGAGTGTTGCAGGACAGGTTGCTTTCCCACAGTAGAGGTTATATTATTCCTCACTAGAGAAAAAAGAGACTATTGACAGTTTAGCATGCCAGATGTTTCTGGATGACCTATTCAACCACTACTGAAGGAGCTCACCAAGCCATGAACATTCATGTTTGTAAGATTTCTGAAGACTGACCGAGTGCTTTGATATTCTGAGATGTCAGTTAGCTTGAAAAAGGTTTGCCCTTAAAGATAAAAACAATATTTTATTCATAAAATAAGTAAAATTCCATTGGCGAGATATAACTTAAACCATTAATATATAGTTAGTTCAGTTGTTTGTGGTAATGTCAGAGAATAAATAAATTCTTTGAAAGTAAGAGAGTCAACTTTTTTAGGCTTGCAAGGCCCTGTTCCTCAGGCATCCTGTCTACAATGATTTACCATAGGCTTCATACTCTGAAAAGTAACATGATATTCCAACCTCTCAAGCAATTATATTAAATGAATGCTTTTTCTGCACATCAGTAGAAGTTCCAGCTTCTGTGATTTTCATAACTGGCCATTTCTGAGCCAATCTTCAACCGTAGCAGAAATGCGCTGCTGTAATATGCTCCAGAAAAACAGCTTTCCTCTGGTTGGCAGCTACGCACACTGCCTGTTATGATCACCGCATGCAGTTTCATGTGTGATAAAAGAGCATCCCTTATCAAATAAGAGCAGGAGGTTCCCTGGAGAGTCAGCTGCTGTTTGAATCTAATGAAAACCCCTCCAGCTCTGAGATAGCAGGGAAGCATGTCTGTGCACCCTCACACATCCACCCTAACATGCGTGCTGCTTCCAGCATGGCTGTGAAAGCAAATGCCATTAGTGTGTCGGTGTGTATGTTGAAGAGGCACAGTTTGAACTTTAATCAAGCACACATTAAGGACAAGCTGCTCTTAGAAATTGTGCCATGTTGGGCTTCAGTTATAGGTAGGTCCCCTGTACTGGTGCCATGGTCATGGCACATTATACTTGCACTTGCTTAGGTGGAGTGACTACGAAGTGAGGTCCCATAACTGCCTTTATTTTCTCTGGTACTGTATTTTGTCATTCGTTGTTTTCATTTTCTCTATGGTTATTCTAGTACCTTTCCCTTCTCAATCACAAGCCTTTTTCTGGACCCTATTCCTTCAGTTGTGGCTCTTTTATTAGAGAAAAATGACAGGGCTTCCTTCAAGAAATTCAGTGTTCTTAATTGTTGATCCTGCTCCACAAGATCATCGTAAATGCCTTTTTTTACTCACAGAAAGAAGGTGAGATGTGGCCCAGGCACTGGTTTCTAGGTGACAAAATTGTTAGTTAAGAAATGGCCTTCCACAAAATAGCATCAGTAAGTTTTGTTGTGGCTTCCTTGTAAGAAATTGTCATCCCATCTTCTCTGAGCCTATATATGGGTTGTCCATAAGCAGTAGCTCAAATCTCATTGTAAAAATATATCGTGGCTCGGATAGATTTAGGTACTGGTCCTGAAACTAGACTGCCTCTCAGAAGAAAGACATGGCATCATCATTTTACAGCCACCTCCTTAATTTCTTAACTGCCCCTTGCGCCATAGATAACTAGCCAGTGATAGTATTTCTGTGAACTTAAAAAAAAGCCACTCTTAAACATAAACAGTTTATTTCCAAGTTTGATAAAAGTTTACACCTATTCTGTTATTAACATTGTTGGATACATTTTTGGCTTTCATAGATTCTGTGACAAACGTCTTAAATACGACTGGTTGCTTTACAGTTCAAGAATTCCCAGTGTCAGTTGTGTGTGAACTGAACAGGAAAGATATCGACATCTGATGTCAAAAGAGGGTAGACAAATTTTTGCTTTGGTAGTTCAGGAGTGGATAGAATAACATTGATGTAATACACTTCTATGACTCCCTATAACTGGTGGGTTTTCTGTAATCCAGCTCAAACTATAAACCAGCTTGGCTAATTTAGCTACTCTCTTAACTTTAAGAAGGAAATGGTAGTCATGCCAAATAAATATTTGTTTAGTGTCTCAGTGTTGTGTGACACCTTCACCTCTGAGAAGGTAGTCCAACTTCTTGATTGATGGGAGACTTTATGAGAAGGGATTGCAAATAAAAAGAGAGAAAAAGAAAGAGGCTTCAGGAGTACCAATAGAAATGTGGGGGAGAAAAAAAAGAGCTGCCAGAGTAGCTGAATCAGGAACTACAGGGCTAGAATGACAGCCATGAATGCGGAGAATCTTTACTTAGCAGCTATTGCCCTTCTTATGAAGTAATTTTTTTCTCTTCTTCTGAACCAAGGATTAGTAGCTCTCAAATTGCATACTCACTAAGACATACAATATTAGAAAGTTATGAGAGATCAAGAGTAAAGAATCTAGTGCTGTCTTGAGAAATGGCTCTTGGTGCTTGGGCTGAGAAGACTTCTAAAGAATTTCTATAAAGGATAATGAGCCTTTAACATGAAGGAAAGAACTAAAATTATTTAAAGGTTTGTTGAGAGTCATTAGAGAAGAAGTGTCTGCTTAAAATGGACTGCCTGCCTGCCTTCACCTGAATAAATGTCACACTTCCTAATTCCACCTTAGAGGCTATATATAACATGATAGAACAATAATGTAAAAAAATCTTTCCTGAAAAGCAAGCTTTAATTAAGGTACGCACGCTTCTATGTAAATAGTCTTCTAGAGACAGCCATGTCAGCCCAGCCCCTTCTTAAATCTACTGTCTATTCTAATGTCACTGTGAGGCTGGAGAAGTTTTAATCTGATCAGCAAAACATTCCAATCACTTCCTTCTCAAATACATGTCTCAATTATTTGCATTGTATGAGTTTAATATGCAAACCTAAAGCCATCAGTCAAACCTTCACGTACTCCCAGTAGGAACATACTAAGCCCAACTAGTACTTTTAATGCTATGTTTCAGACTTTAAGAATTTTTTAAGAAAACTTCTAAAATGGCTGTTTGTGACAAAAGCTGGTGGAATAATGAAAGAGGCTTTTTAGAAGCAGGAACCTGATCACAGAGTCAAAATTAGTCTAGTGCCACTACCCTGGGTCTCAGGTGTGGTAATTCAGTACACTGTGATTCTGCTGTGTCTGCTCCTTTATAGTGCCTCCCATCTGTGTTGACCAAGACCTCTTCCAGGTAACACTTGTTTCTTTCCACCTTCAGACAACTTGTGGAACAAAGAGTCCTCGATCACATAACTAGCTACTACTGCAAAAGAAATAAAGGATAATGCTAATTACAAACACAAATGAACACAGAAAATGCCTATAATGGGAGATTCCGAATCCAGTGAAACTCTTTCCTCCGTTGTTCTGCTGTATGGCTGCATTTTTTTTGTTAAAATGGATAGAAGGTTGTACCAGACTTCTTCCATGAAACTTTATCAGGTCAGGATAAAGGCACACTATGTGACTAGTCGAATCAGTTTGCCTTGCAGTGAAGCCAGCAAGCTGTTACAGAGAACTCACTGTGCTCTGATCACCAAGGTGCCTCTAAATACTCATTTCAGTCTTTAGGAAAGTAATTCCTTGTTGAGAATATAGGAATATCGGGACCTGTCTGATTAACACTTCTCATGTATGAAAAGAATAGCATTTATACATAGATGCTAGCCTTACGTTGGTTAAAATGCACATACCCCACAAGGTGTTTGCAAGGGGGCATTGTCTGTTCTACATTTGCAAAGTGTCATGCTTTCAGTTAAAATAGAACTAATTCTGTTCAGTGATTTTACTTTTCAGTTCAGTCTCATCTAAGTAGTTGCACTTTCTGAGCTTAACGGCATATTTTTGTGGACAGTGTCTGCTTCTACAAGAGTCAAAGCTTGGTATTTGTAGCTACTACTAAGGACTAAGACTTTTGCTTGTACTTGCTCTTATGGAGACCAGGGTAACTACTAAATCTTGTGTACTATGTAGGGGGTGCAGTAAGTGAGAGGCCACACCTGTGGGAAGGAAAAGACAGGAGAGGTGACCCTAAACTAACTGACAAGGTGTTCCTTCACATATGCGTCATATTTGGTGTAAAGCTGGATGACCACAGGGTCAAGCTTTTTCCCTCAATGGCCAACATCCAAGGAGACCTCTGTCTGTTCTGTCTTAGGTCCAAATCTGTGCAGTCCTTATATAGTGCCAGAATCCAGCTCCTAATTCTGGTTCCTGGCTGCCACTGAGACCAGTCGGGGACTTCCCCTGTGTCTGTTATCAGTGGTGTCGCTGACAAAATTGCAACCAGGAGGACATGAGATAGATACTGGGTTGCATATTATTCATTTTATTGATGTTCTTTTCATTAAAACAGTTCAAGTTTTCTTTTCCAATCTGTAAGTCTCTCTCCCTTCTCCCTTTATCTTCCACTTTGGGTAGGGAGAGGGATTAACAGAGAGCATCAGTGGCCAGTGCAGCCTTAATCCCTGTCACAAAGATAGATTATCCATGATACATTGTGAAGGAAGATAAAAGTCACCCTCTCTAACACCTTTAAAAAATGCTTATCAAAGAACAGCAATCATACTGTATTATATTCACCAAGGCTCAGTTATTTTGATATTTCTTAATCTAGTTTTACTCTTTACACAGTTTTATGGACTGCAAATTGTGTTTTCAGTGGCAAAACAAAAGATGTTTCCTGATCTGTTTGTGCACTCTGTTTTACTATATTCTTACCCTGACATTCTGTAATCTTTAAAGAAAAGTTTGGGTTTTTTTTAATTTAGATGCTGCTTCTCAGTTGTTTTGGAGATATCTCAGGTAATGGGTTTTTTTGCTCAATGGACAAGTGTGGCCAAAATTGTTAAAAATCTCTAGCAGTATTACTTGTAAATCTCCTCGGAATGAAAGAGTAAGATAAAGGGAAAGAAAAATAATTTCAGTGAACTGAAAGTACTGCTCTATTCCAAAGTGTCCTTCCTCATGAGCTGGCAAGCTGCTTACTTTTGCCCTTACATTCATGAAGGGCAACTCTGTCATTCACCACCTATTTCTCAGCAAGCAAAGGCAAAAGTGGTCCCAAATGTAAGGATGTGAACAAACCACAGCTCAGTTTAAATTTAATCTCAATGGTGGTAAATTTAAACACTTTGTATCTATTGGAATTACTTATTTTCATTAAATATGCTGTAAGAAACCCATGATCTATTTTGGAAACAAGACAACTTTCCCTGGACTCAAGGTACTTTCTTTTGTTAGTAAAACAGACTTTTTTTTTTTCCTCTAATGAGACTCCCACTACAAGAAATGAACAGGGTCTGAATGATGTTTTCCGCTTCTTCAGGACCGTTGGCACAGCTTTGATTTAGGGACTTGCACTTTAATCACCCATCATGTGTCATTACCCCAACAGGCGGCAGCAGCCACGAGATATAAGCTCCAATAAATTGCACTGAAAATCGCTGAAGCGATCCTTTGTTGATTTTCCTTTACAGCTATTCAATGGCAGATCAGCTGTCATAACAACACTGTGCCTGTGGCAACAGGGTGAAATTAAACGTGAAGTATGTTCAAGGTAGCTGGTAGAAGGCTGGAATATCCCTTTTCTTCTGTATGCTCAATGCTTTCTACTCCTCTCAGTAATGACAAGCCTGTGGCAATTGGCTAAAATGAATGCTTTCTCTCGTAAGATGTACTACAGTACAAATACTCAAGTGCTTTTGTATGCAAGTCTTTGCAGTGCTCTCACATAAGGAAAAAAAGTAAGGACTTCGCTCATTTTTTCTAATTAGGTGCAAGGAGAAAAACAACATAGCAACTCTTTTTCTTCTCTTCAAGGCATGTTGCACAGCAGTGTTTCTAGCAGGAAGGTGTTTCTGGCAGGTAAAGGAGCTGAGGGTAACTGGTTAACATTGAAAGACTACTTCTTTGAAGCACAAGAAAAGACGATTCCAACAGGTATGAACTCAACGAAAGGAGCCAGAAGACCAGAATGGTTAAACAGGGAGCTGCTGGAGTAACTGAAAAAGAATAAAGCCTGTAGGTCATGGAAGGAGGGGATGGCAACTTCGGGTGATAGTAAGGCTGTGGTGAGAGAAAGTAGGGATGCAGCTAGAAAAGCCAAGGTCTCCTTGGAATTAAACCTTTCAAGAGAGGTCAAGGGCAACACAAAGGGCGTCTTCAAATACGTTGCAGGTAAAAGTAAAACTAGAGGCAACATAGGGCCCCTGCTGAATAGGGTGGGTGCCCTGGAGACAGAGGATACAGAGAAAGCAGAGATACTGAACACCTTCTTTGCCTCTGTCTATACTCCTGGGGGCTGTCTTGATACCAAGCCCCAGACTGCTGAGACTCCAGAGGAAGTCAAGGCAAGACAGAAGCTGGCCTTGGTTAATGAGGACTGGGTTAGGGATAAGTTGAGCAAACTGGATGTACACAAATCCATGGGCCCAGGTGGGGTGCACCGACGTGTACTAAGGGAGACAGCGGAAGTCATTGCTAGGCCACTCTCCATCAGATTTTTTTAAGTCCTGGGGATCAGTAGAGGTGTCTGGGGACTGGAAGATAGCAAATTTCAATCCAATCTTTAAAAAGGGAAAGAAGAGGAACCTGGTAACTGTAGACTGGTCAGCCTCACCTCCATCCCAGGAAAGATGATGGAACAATTTGTTCTAGAGGCTGTCTCCAGGCACATCAAGGACAGGAGGGTCATTAGGGACAGTCAGCATGGCTCCAAAAAGGGAAGGTCATGCTTGACCAACCTGATAGCCTTTTATGAGGGCATAACCAGGTGGATGGATGATGGCAGAGCAGTGGATGTGATCTATCTTGACTTAAGTAAGGCTTTTGACACAGTCTCTCACAGCATCCCTGCAGACAAACTGAAGCGGTTTAGACTGGACAATTGGGTAGACAGGTAAATGTTGAATTGGCTGCAGGGTAGAAGCCAGAAAGTAGTGGTCAATGGGACAGAGTCTAGTTGGAGGTCTGTATGTAGTGGAGTGCCCCAGGGGTCGGTGTTTGGACCAGTCCTGTTCAATCTATTCATTGATGACTTGGATGAGGGATTGGCATGCACTGTCAGCAAGTTTGTTGATGACACAAAGCTGATTGGTGTCGCTGACACCCCAGCAGATTGTGCTGCTATTCAGCAAGACCTGGAGAAGCTGGAGAGCTGGGCAGAGAGAAATGCAATGACTCTACTCTAAGTGTAGAGTCTTGCATGTGGGCAAGAACAAACCCAGGTACCAGTATAGACTGGGGACTGACCTGTTGGAGAGCAGTGTAGGAGAAAGAGACCGGGGGGTCCTGGTGGACAGCAGGTTGTCCATAAGCCAGCAGTTTGCTCAAGTGACCAAGTGTCTCAGTGTCCTCATGTGACCAAGAGGGCCATCCTGGGGTGGATCAGAACTGGGGTGGTTAGCACATCAAGAGAGGTTCTTCTCCCCCTCTACTTTGCCCTGGTGAGACTGCATCTGGAGTATTTTGTCCAGTTCTGGACGCCTCAGTTCAAGAGGGATGTGGAGCTGTTGGAAGGAGTCCAGCTTAGAGCAATGAGGATGATGGAGTGGAACACCTCCCTTATGAGGAGAGGCTGAGGGAGCTGAGTCTCTTTAGCTTGGAAAAGAGGAGACTGAGGGGTGACCTCATTCATGTCTATAAATATGTAAAGGGTAGGTATCAGGAATGTCTTCACAGTGTGGGTGATGTACAACTGAAACAGTCTGCCCAGGGTGGTTGTGGAGATGTTTAGGATCCGCCTGGATGTGTTCCTGTGTGACTTGATCTAGGTGATCCTGCTGTTGCAGAGGGATTGGACTAGATGATCTTTCGAGGTCCCTTCCAATCCCTAATGATTCTATGATTCTATGAATCATATTTCTCTTCAGCCAGCTAGATATGAAATGCACATAGACTGTATATCCCTTCCATTTGTATAACCAGTATAATGGTTTTTCGTAAATGCAGTCCCTGTCAGCTTTATGTTGCCCAGATAGCAACATTCAAGGGAAGCATGGATGAGGTTATTTTCAGAAGTTTTCTTTGTACTGAAATTTTCATAGCAGATGCAGTATTTTGAAGCTTTCCTAATACAATGTCCACTTTAACAAAGATTTTAAAATTTCATCTTTTGCATACCTTCCCATCTTCACATGTTCAGGAAGGTGTCATAAGGGATAGGATCCACAAAGTATGTATTTTAGCTGCTGTCTTATTTTCTCCTTACTGAACACGTTAATAATACTTATAACATGGTTAAACCACAAATATTTTAAGTGCATCACCCTTTCTTAATCTTAATACCTCTTGCATCCTGTTAAATTACTAGTTTTTTCAGAGAAGATTTTATTTACATGGCTCTCAGACCGCAATAAACACAGCATACAGGTTTCTCCAGCAGTGGCCAGTAGATTGTCAAGGGTTTAGTCTGAGATGAAATTAACCAATAAATTTAGTTAATAAATGCTAATGGGTCAAAACAAAAGCAAAACCAGGAGGGATCATAAACCACTTATTAATTGCAGGCAAAAACCAAAACTAACTTGATTTGTGGAAACAGCAAGACACATTTAATTCATCCCACATAACCACACCCCCCCACACACACACACAGAGACACAACGATTAATCACATGCTCTTACATAACTGGGTCAAACTGCTATCCAGCTCCTCAAAGGAAAGAGAATTTGAGTAATTCTTCCTCCTTGTCGAAACATGGAGCCCATTCGTTCCATTCACAGTCCCTCAGCATCAGCAGGCATTTTAATGTCCAGTTCCCTGTTCCGATGTGCTTCCAAGCCGGTCCTCCATTTCCTGCATGCTGATTCCTACAGCCACAAAAGAAGGAAGAACTCTCAACAGAACTGGAATAGCATGTAGAGGCTGTGGTAACATCTCTTATATAATACTTATATAATCAATTGAAAGATGGGGAGATTAATTAGTAGTGTGCTGGTTTGGGTTAGGATAGAGAGAATTTTCTTAAGAGTAGCTAGTATAGTGCTATGTTTTGAATTTTTGTGGGAAATGTTGATAATTTAGAGATGTTTTAATTCTTGCTAAGCAGTGCTTACACAAAATCAAGACCTCTTCTACTTCTCACACCCATCCTACCAGTGAGTAGGCTTTGAGTGCACAAGAAGTAAAGGCAACACAGCTGGGACAGCTGATCCTAACTGACCAAAGGGATACTCTATACTTCATGATGTCATGCTCAGCATACAAAGCTGAAGGGGTGGAAGAAGAAGCGAGGAGATGACATCAGGATTTATGGCATTTTGTCTTCCCAATTCATTGTTAAGTGTGATGGAGCCCTGCTGTCCTGGGGATGGCTGAACACCTGACTGCCCATGGGAAGTGGTGCCCGAGTTCCTTGTTTTGCCTTGCTTGCTCACATGGCTTTTGCTTTGCTTATTAAACTAGGTTTATCTTGATCCACAATACTTCTCACTTTTGCAGCTTCTACTTTTCTCCTCCACAGCCCCAGTGGGGCTTAGCTGCCATCTGGGTAACTAACCATGAGAGTAGACACAGTAATTAAATTTGAAGATTAATCTCAGAGATATGATTTGTCATCAGAACACACCACTCTTAAAAACAATTTTTTTTTTCCAGATATTTTCTTAAAACTGTGAAGTGGATCTAGATCTCAAAATCAGCTGCACAAAAGTGTGTCTTAGTATAAATAACATTAGGACGATCTTCTACTAACGTTGTTTGGTTTTTCCTTTACTCCGAGTGGTAGACAAGTAAGAACCAAATTCTGACCATGCTGATAATTCAGTAGTGATGTTTATTGGTTTACCTACTGTCAAACTGATTTAAAATGCAGCTTTATACAGGTACATAGTCATGTTTTATCCATAAGATCTACTTTAAGAGGTATATAATTCTTATAGTGTCTATACTTCCTTTGATTTTCATGCTTCTGTTTTATTAAACCAAACCTCGGGAACATTTTAAAATATACTTGCTGTTAGCACACTAATATTATTTGTGGGGTCAGGGACTGTATGCAGTGTATTTGCAAGGTTTAATGTTGGCTTCTAGTGGAGGAAGTGCATGCATGATCTATTGTTGCTTATTTCTATATTTGCAATGTCATCAAGTGTTGGGCCTACCTCTCACTAACAAAGATTAAATAAGCTTAAATCAAGACAGCGCTGTAAAGCAATAGTGGATGTAAATTAATTTAGCTGATGTGTGCAGTGCACATGGCTATTTCAACTTCAGAGAAGCCAGCTGTTCTAGTACTGTGTTTTCTCTCTATTCTTCTTTTCCATTTCTCCTCATCTCCTTTCTCTGTGCCTAGTCAAGCCAGCTTTAAGATACATCCCATTTACAAAATAACCATGTCCCAGCAGTAGGACCAAGCATATTGTCTTGTCTCAGAATTTTCCCTTAGCACCCCCTGTCACAATTTCATCTTCTTTACTGTCACCATTTTGCAAACCTCATATCTCTGCCATCACTTCTTCTTTTTGTTTAAAAATCCTTTCCCATTCCACTTTCATTCTCCTATTTATCCATTTCAAAGCTCTCAATTATTAGTTTGATATAATTTTAGGTTTTATATTAGTTTTGATATTTGCAGAATGCTATCTGAATAGCAAAAACAATGGAGAGAATCTTATGCTTCAGTATTTTTTCTTGCATTTCAAGGTTTCTTCTGCACTTGGAATGACTGAATCACAATTTTGGGCTTCAAAGGCTTCTGTTTTTTGCACAAGACTTCTGTTTCAAAAGATTATTCATTGTCTTTTATAGGAAACATAGAATGGCTTAGCTTAGAAGGGACCTTAGAGAACACTTACTCCAAACTCCCTGCCGTGGAAGGGGCATCTCTCAACTAGGCTTAGTTTCTCAAGGCCTTATCTAACTTGACCTTGAACACCTCCAAGGAGGGGGTATCCACAACTTCTCCAGGCAATATACTGCAGAGTTTCTGCACCCTTGTACCAAAGAACTTATTCCTTAAGATCTAGTCTAACTAGGAACTGCATGATGATCCATTATAATTTTTCATGTTACTTGTTTGTTTATTTATTATGGCTGACTGTTTAATTCAATGTAAAAATATAACTTGCTGTAAAACAGAAAGAAACGATGACTTAAAAAATTCACAAAGTCATACAAAATGTGTAGGATATAAAGAGCTTTTGAATATCAGGTTGAATCAATTGCTTATATTTTTCTCTACAATTTTCCTGCAGTAAAAGGAAAACGTTAAAAAGGTAGTTTATATGCAAATATTTTATGCTTTTCATAAGTGTTCTTCTTTTTGATTATAATACCAAATGTTGCTATTAACCAGAGACAATCTTTTACAACTTCTTCCATCCATGCAATTTTAAGCTTCTTTTAAAGCAAGCAATTTTGCTTTCAAATATTTAAAAAGCACCTCTATTTCTGTAGTATTATCTATTTTCTCTTCAAAATAATTTTTCAATAATTTCATGGCAGTACCTTTGTTCATAACCCTCTGTGAAAATCCTACAGTTGTACTCAGTATAATCACTATTTATAGATTCTGTGATAATCAGCAAAAAAACAAAAAAGAATTTAACATCTGGGAGGCATACAAAAGGAATAGAAAATGCAGTAGAAATAAGAACTGTCTACAAGCTGAAGACTCTGTATAGGAAAGATTTCAAGGCATTGCTTCATATACCCTTTCCTGCTGTGTATGTCAGATATATGAAGAAAACAGGATTTGCAAATGCAGATTTTCCTTCAGTAACCTGTATGTATTTCCTTTGTGTGAATCAAGTTTCCTTCACCCTAGACTGGGTTCCTAACCGTGAAGATTTATCTTCTGCACCAGTGTGTAAGCTCCCACCCATACTGTTTGCTCAGATGTTTGTTAGTCTGTTGCTTTCATATTTCTTGGGTTAAAAAGGAAGTGTCTGCTTATGGCCACAACAATTGATTCCTGAACGTCTTCACAGCATAGATAACTAAAGAAACGTGGTTCCATTTTCAGGTAAATCTTATTAGGAACCTGCAGGGTTAAGCAATGAATCCATTTGGTCTGTCAAACCAGGACATAATGAAAGAATGAGCTCTTACTGTTGGCCTAATTGCTAATAAGTAATCTAACACAATCCTTTATTTTTTTTTTAACTGTCTCCATCAGGCCACAGAATAATTAGTCTTACATTCACTTATTGTTTTCATTTCCGTAGTGAGCTAGAATATTTGATTGTGTAGGAATTGTGTTGTCCATGAAGTGTGTATATCTTTACAGTATTAATTTCACATTCTCTGTCACTGCTTTTTCAGTGCTTAGCTTCCACCTTTCAAATACCTGGTAGCCCCTAGGAATGTAGTGCCAGACAGCTGCATGGACAAAGTCAGAAATACAAATGATTCTTCAGGGAGGGAATAAATGCTATAGTTCCAACAATGGTTCTTGACCTGTAAAACAGTATTTTTCATGAAAATTGTTGTCTTGTTTAGAAAAGTGAAGCCCTCTTGCTGACTGCAGAAGAGCATGCAGCCGTGTCTGTTAAGAATGTACATGGTTATGAAAGTTCTTCACTGTATGCATTTATCAAAACATTAGCACAGAGCCATCTGTGCAGTTGCAAGTAGATCTATGTGATTACTATTATGACATTGTTTTGTCTGTGATAATTCTGAGTCTGCACCGTGGCATATTTTTACTCATGCAAGCTGATGTGTTCTCAGGCAACTGAAGAGTCAGCCAGTGTGGGCAGATAATGACACATTGATTAAAGTCCCTTCTTTTATGACTGAAGGGCAACAAGGTTGGGAAAGGGTCTGCAAAACAAGATTTACGAGGAGTGACTGAGAGAACTGGGACTATTTGATGGAGATCAGTCTGTTCAACCAAGTGACAAATAATAGGAAAAGAGGAAATGGCCTCAAGTTGTGCAAAGGCAGGTTTATCACAGTATCACAGTATTACCAAGGTCGGAAGAGACCTCATAGATCATCAAGTCCAACCTGTTACCACAGACCTCAAGGCTAGACCATGGCACCAAGTGCCAAGTCCAATCCTGCCTTGAACAGCTCCAGAGATGGCGACTCCACCACCTCCCTGGGCAGGCCATTCCAGTGGCCAATGACTCTCTCAGTGAAGAACTTTCTCCTCACCTCAAGCCTAAATTTCCCCTGGCGCAGCTTGAGGCTGTGTCCTCTTGTTCTGGTGCTGGCTGCCTGAGAGAAGAGAGCAACCTCCTCCTGGCCACAACCACCCCTCAGGTAGTTGTAGACAGCAATAAGGTCTCCCCTGAGCCTCCTCTTCTCAAGGCTCAACAATCCCAGCTCCCTCAGCCTCTCCTCATAGGGCTTGTGCTCAAGGCCTCTCACCAGCCTCGTTGCCCTTCTCTGGACATGTTCAAGC
>VXBP01010644.1:320905-355442 GCA_013400115.1 Rhinopomastus cyanomelas
CCCTAATTCCTTCAGGAGCTGTTTACTCATCCAGGCTGGTCGCCTTCCCCGCCGGCTCGTCTTTCGGCACATGGGAACTGCCAGTTCTTGTGCCTTCAAGAGCTCCTGTTTAAAGTAGGTCCAACCATCCTGGACCCCTTTGTTCTTAAGGACTGCTGCCCAGGGGACTTTGCTAATAAGTTTTTTGAACAAACTGAAGTTTGCCCTCCGCAAGTCCAAGGTGAGGGTTCTGTTATTGTTCCTCCCTATCTCCCTGCATATTGAAAACTCCACTATCTCATGGTCACTACAGCCCAGGCAGCCTCCCACTGTCACATCTCCCACCAGCCCTTCTTTATTGGAGAACAGCAGGTCGAGCAGAGCCTGACCCCTAGTAGGCTCACTTAACAGCAGCGTCAAGAAGCTGTCCTCCATGTGTTCCAGAAATCTTCTGGACTGCTTCCGCTCTGCTGAATTAAGTTCCCAGCAGATATCTGGCAGGTTTAGATTGGATATTAGGAATAATTTCTTTATGGAAAGGCTTATCAGGCTTTGAAATGGATTGTCCAGGGCACTGGTGCAGTCCCCATCCCTGGAGGCATTTGAACCATGTAGACACAGTACTTAGGGATATGGTTTAGTTGAGGACTTGTCAATGTTGGGTTAGTTGTTGGACTAGATGCTCTGGAAAGTCCTTTCCAACCTAGGCAAGTCTGTGACAAAAAGGAGGCTGAGAGAAGACCTTATTGCTTGTCTACAGCTACCAGAAAGGAGTTGTAGAGAGGTGTGTGTTGGTCTTTTCTGACATGAAACAAGTTATAGGACAAGAGGAAATGGCCTCAAGCTGAGCCATGAAAAGTTTAGGTTTGACATTAGGAAAAGGTTCTTTACTGAAAGGATCATCATGCACCAGAACAGGCTTGAATCACCATTCCTGGACATGTATATCATAGGATCATAGGATGTTAGGGGTTGGAAGGGACCCAAAGAGATCATCGAGTCCAACCCCCCTGCCAGAGCAGGACAAAACTATCTAACACAGATCACAGAGGAGCACATACAGGAGGGCCTTGAAAGTCCCCAGAGAAGGAAACTCCACGACCTCCCTGGGGAGCCTGTTCCTGTGCTCTGTGACCCTTACAGTGAAGAAGTTCCCTCTTGTGTTGAGGCAGAACCTCCTTTGCTGTAACTGACACCCATTGCTCCTTGTCCTATCACAGGGAGCAAGTGAAAAGAGCCTGTCCCCCCGCTCCTGGCCAGCCTTCAGATACTCATAAACATTGATCAAATCCCCTCAAAGTCATCTCTTCTCCAGACTAAAAAGCCCCAAGTCCCTCAGCCTCTCCTCATAAGCCATGCCCTCCTGTCCCCTAATCATCCTCNTCCAGGTCTCTCTGGATGGCAGCACAGCCTTCAGCCGTATCAGCCAAGCCTCCCAGCTTGGTGTCGTCAGCAAACTTGCTGAGCAGACACTCTGTGTCCTCATCAATGTCATTGATGAAGATGTTGAACAAGACCAGCCCCAGCACCGATCCCTGGGGGACACCACTAGTCACAGCTCTCCAGCTGGAGCTGGCACCATTGATCACCACCCTCTGAACTCTATCCTGCAACCAGTTCCTAACCCACCTCACTGTCTTCTCCTCCATCCCAGACTTCCTCACCTTGCTCAATAAAATTTCATGGGAGACGGTGTCAAAGGCCTTGCTAAGATCAAAGTAGACTATATCCACTGGTTCATGTATATATTGTGCTTAAGGACGTGGTTTAAAAGTGGGCTTTGTAGAGTCAGGTTAATGGTTGCACTCAATCTTAAAATTCTTACCCAACCTAAATGATTCTATGATTTGCTGGAAATTTCTACATTTCATTTTTCAAAATATCCTGTAATATCGCTGTTCAGTAGAAGTCCAATGAGGTCTCTTTCTCTGATCTAAGTGAATAGCCTCACTTACCGGTATCTCTGTGTGCCTATATGAATTAATATGTGTGTACTGACATGAACATGCTGTTTGATGCTCATCTAAAAGAAATAATGAAAAAGGTAACAAAACCCATCTAAACCAGATCAGATGGTATAAGGTTTTCCTGAAGATACTTCTTATGCTGTTTACTTAGATGCAATGCAGCTTTCAGAGAGATGAGTGGTGTTTGATATGATGATAGTTGGCTGATTGGATAGAGATGGCTGCTTTGACATCTCTTTACAGGAAAAACCAATTACATGTCTAGTTTTATAGCAAGAAGAAAAATAGATCTATAATGGGGAGCCTGCCTTCATCAAACAAAATTATTCTGGTCTGTGACATTCCTGTTAATATTTTCATGTGAAATTTAATGACTAAAGATACATTCTCAAAAAAAAAATAAATCTTAAATATTATGTTCCTAAAGGCATTTCTTCATTTATCAAGTATAGCCCTGAAGTTTAAAAGTAGCATGGATACAATCTCATCCATGTAATTGATGACATGCTGAAGCATGCTTAGAAAAGTCAATGACTATCTAGGAATTTAAAGAAATGTCACTAGGAGTTGGGTTGGGTTTGAGGGTTTTTTTGTCTAAAAATTTGTCTCAAACTTTTAAGATAAAGTCTGTGCATATATATTGTATGCTATGCTATGCAAGTACAAGTAATCAGGCTCCAGCAAGTATCTGGAAATGAGTGGTAATGCAGCAATTTATGTCATAGTCTGTTTTTAGAATCATAGAATCATAGAATCATTACGGATTGGAAGGGACCTCGAAAGAACATCTTGTCCAATCCTCCTGCAACAGCAGGAGACCAAGTCACACAGGAACACATCCAGGTGGGTCTTGAACATCTCCACTGAAGGAGACTCCACAACCACCCTGAGCAACCTGTTCCAGTGGTCCATCACCTTCACTGTGAAGATCTTTCTCAGGTTGATGTGGAACCTCCTATGTTCCAGCTTACAACCATTGCTCCTCATCCTATCATTACATGACACTGAGAACAGCCCAGTGCCATCCTCCTGACACCCACCCCTCAAATATTTGTAGACATTAATGAGGTCACCCCTCAGTCTCCTCTTCTCCAAGCTAAAGAGACACAGCTCCCTCAGCCTCTCCTCGAAAGGGAGATGCTCCACCTCCTTCATCATCTTTGTTGCCCTGCGCTGGACCATCTCCAGCAGCTCCACATCTCCTGAACTCAGGGGCCCACAACTGGACGCAACACTCCAGGTGTGGTCTCACCAGGGCAGAGTAGAGGAGGAGAAGAACCTCTCTTGATCTGCTAANATCCACTGCTCTGCCATCATCCATCCACCTGGTTATGCCCTCATAAAAGGCTATCAGGTTGGTCAAGCATGACTTCCCTTTTTGGAGCCATGCTGACTGTCCCTAATGACCCTCCTGTCCTTGATGTGCCTGGAGACAGCCTCTAGAACAAATTGTTCCATCATCTTTCCTGGGATGGAGGTGAGGCTGACCAGTCTACAGTTACCAGGTTCCTCTTCTTTCCCTTTTTAAAGATTGGATTGAAATTTGCTATCTTCCAGTCCCCAGACACCTCTACTGATCCCCAGGACTTAAAAAAATCTGATGGAGAGTGGCCTAGCAATGACTTCCGCTGTCTCCCTTAGTACACGTCGGTGCACCCCACCTGGGCCCATGGATTTGTGTACATCCAGTTTGCTCAACTTATCCCTAACCCAGTCCTCATCAACCAAGGCCAACTTCTGTCTTGCCTCAACCCCCTCAGCAGTCTGGGACTTAATATCTAGTCAACTCCAGCAAGTATAGACAGAGGCAAATTAAGTGTTGAGTATCTCTGCAAAAGATCTTTTCAGAGAGTATTGCAAGTTCTCTCAGTCATATTTTCCCTTTCTGTACTTTTCATAGGATCATACGATGTTAGGGGTTGGAAGGGACCCAAGAGATCATCGAGTCTACCCCCCCCTGCCAGAGCAGGACAAAACTATCTAACACAGATCACAGAGGAACGCATCCAGGCGGGCCTTGAAAGTCCCCAGAGAAGGAGATTCCACGACCCCCCTGGGGAGCCTGTTCCAGTGCTCTGTGACCCTCACAGTAAAGAAGTTCCCTCTTGTGTTGAGGCAGAACCTCCTCTGCTGCAACTTACACCCATTGCTCCTTGTCCTATCACAGGGAGCAAGTGAAAAGAGCCTGTCCCCCCCATCCTGGCCAGCCTTCAGGTACTTATAAACATTTATCAAATCTCCCCTAAGTCTTCTCTTCTCCAGACTAAAAAGCCCCAAGTCCCTCAGCCTCTCCTCATAAGCCAACCATAAGCTACTTTTCTAGTTTTAGTTACAATAAAATCATAAATCATATAGTCAGCGGCCTGCCATAAATTTTTTTTCGACTAATTGGCATGCCACATTGAGACATAAGTACCTGGGACCAACCTGCTCTCCTATTTCCCTCTCTTTCCTCACAAATGACCAAAGTTTTCCAAGGATCAGATGTCTTTTCTGAAATGTGGATGACACAAATTTGTAACTACAAAATGAGACAGAGTAAACGAACACCTCAACAGAGCTATTACATAAGTACCTTTTGTTGCAAACCGTTAGAGCGATAGAAAGAGCATCTGTTGGAGAGTTACTTTTTCCTTTTAATTGTGGTCATTGATTCTGGTGATTGCACACATGCACAAACACAATAGTGCTGCAGGATTTCATTTCTGTGTTGTTATTCCAAAACTGACTTTTAAAATGAGTGCCTATTACTCTAAATGCTCCATAAGAAAGCAGTGCTCTGTTAATTTTGCCTTATTTTACAGTGCAGCCTAACTGTTGCATTGGCAGCTACGCACATAGACCCACAAAACCATACTTTCACCAAGAAAAAGATCCTATTTTCAGATTTTTTGAGTGGTGGTCACCAACCTGAATATTTAATAAATGCTAACATTTAATAAATGATTGCACACTTATTTAAAATTCAATTGTCATTTACTAAATGCCTATTTCTTAGGTTTAAGTAAAAGTTAAAAAAAGGGGCTATCTTTTAAGGAAAATAGGCATAGACTTAAATGGTGAGGAAGACTGTTACAGGAGTATGTAGCGATCCTGTGTGCCCTCAGAAATTTTGTTGACTCTGTGCATCACCCGTGTTTGTTTTCAGATGTATTTCAGGGAACTCATCAGTGGAGAAACAGATGTAGATGGGGACTTCTGAGTTTTCATTGCTTTTAGTGACCCTTCTCTTTGTGGATCTACTTTGGTTCAGCATTCTCAGTGAAATTTATTGCACAGACGTGCTAACACTGCAATACTTTAGTCTTAAGCCTTTCGGTGTGAAACTGGTAGACCTCTCTTAAAACACTGAAAGACATATTAAAAAGTGAAGGAGAAAGGGACTTAGGCAAAATATGTAAGACTGGCACTCACTACCTATTATTTAGCTTCCCAGGATGACTAAGGCTTCTTCCTTTCCTGTCATCTGCTTTTAACCATTGTTGTCCAGTTATTTCAATGGTTAAGGTAACAAATAGAATAAATCCATAATAAATAAAGACATTTGAGCCCTTCTGGAAGAGAAGTCTCAATGAGCATGGAAGAGTCAGTGGGCTTGTAATCTGCTGATCTGTGGTAGGCGTCCATGTGTATGCCTAGAATGAAGGATATGTGAAGTAATTACTTATTAATTGAAGAGGCTGAATTTCCTCCCATTTGCTGTGCGACAAGCGTGGACCTAGACTGTTACCGTGGCTTTTTTAATACCCAGTAGGTTCTTTGGATGCTACAGTTAAACTGTGTATTTATGTATTTGTGTGCTCCAGACACATCATAGGCAGTTTTCCTGACGACAGCAGCTGTGGCAGGTTGCATATTTAGTTTACTCACAGTTATTTTTGTGTGGCTATTTCTGTATGCAAATATTTCCATTAAAATACTTTGTGTGCCCAAGCACTGCTTCCTGAAAATCCAGAGAAAACAAGAAGGTGAAAAGGTCTGTGTAGGATTTTGCTAGCCTTAAGGAAGAAGATGGCAAAAAATAGGTCATATTTTACCAGCTCGAGAGGATGCCATTTTAACAGTGAGGGATAGAAGGTATCAATCTTATATGAGAAAGCTTCACATACCTAAGCTTTTTCCTTCTATATGGCACACAGACAAGGACATAAGAAGTGTAATTTTCTGTCTTATGGCTTACAGGAGAGTGAGGGGATGGTATTCACTGCACATGTCTTCAGTGTCATTATTTTAACTGTGTGGGCTGATGAACTGTAATTGTTTCCTGGCTACCATTGGTAAGAGTGACAAAGGGTTCTGAAGCACTGATAAGTTTCTGTTTCTCCCACTGATCTCTATAGAACAATCATTATGATAATGATTCTGATCCAAGCTTCTGTAATATAACTGAGAAATAAGTGCTTCTTAGTTAATATGCCTCAATTAAGGGATCACCCAGTGTAGCTGCAGCAGTTTGCAAGTGAGCAGCTCTCAGGATCTGAGCCCAAATGATTATAGGTCTTCTTTCCCTTTTTAGATGAAATAGATTCAAAAGCCTTACTTTGAATGAATCGTTCCTGCAGTCATTAATTATAGTATACGCATGTTAATGACATCATTATCAGGAGATAGCATAATATCCCCAGGATCACGTGTTGCAGTGGTTTCATGTGCAAACAATTGTGCTTGATGACACAGCCTGTCACAAAATGTCAAAAGAAACCACATGGTGTCTTGAAATGATTATGAAATTATCATGTGTCACAGCTATGCGTGTCATAAACAATACCATCATGACTGAGTTTTTCCTTGCAATCTTGGATAAAGGATAGTGAAGAGAAAAACAGTATCTTGAACATCTCAAGGGCAGCATATAGTGAAGCATTTAATTGTTTAAAATGTACCCTCTGAATGAATTAAAATGCATTAGTCATGAATTGAGAATATGCAGAGTAATAGGCACAACTAAGGACCTTGGGAGATCTTTTTTAGTTTGTTTTTATTAAGCATAAACAGAATGTATTTGTAAAATATTCTACATTTCTTATTTAACACCTCCCTTTTAGATTGTATGAGGAATGGGTAGTCATATTGTAGGAGATTTGCCACTGTAGCTTATTTAGCAAATGAAATCGTGGTCAAGCAAAAATCAGTGATAAAGCTCCTCAGGGCAGGACCAGCATTCAGCCATGGGGCCTGTTTGAGCTCTAGAAGTGTGAGTGATCTCACTTATACCCATGCTGTGGTACAGATCTATTTCAAGCCTTTGGTTGGCGTGTAGCCTTAGCAGTTGTTGGCCACAGGACCAGAGCAGCTCCTACTATCCAAGAGAGCAGGACCAATGAGGGTCCCACAGCACTTAACTAGTAAACCCTGGCTTTGCCTCTGCACACCCACATTCAGTGAGAACGACTGAACTTTTCTTTTTTTTAATCTAAGGATTTTGATGGTGACATGCTATTTTTCAAAGCTTTCTTTCTGAACTATGAAAGTAACAGTTCATTGAGCTACATATTTTTGGTTTTCTTGGTTTACTTTCACTGAACTGGGAAACATGATTGTTCCTCTCCTGTAAGTAAGCTGTGCAAAATGCACCAACAGCCATGGCACTGAATGGTTGTTTTCCCTGAGACTGTAAAGGCTGCTTGATACAGAGCTGTCTGGAGCTTTTCTCCTCTAATGCTGCCTCATCCACAGGATTATGTAGGGCCTGCTGACAGCCAGGTCCCTAGAAGAGATGCCAATGTCATAATCTTCCAGACCTGTGTTTTTTTAAATCCACAAGTCTGTCTCTCATTACTCTGATAATAACAATAATGCTGCTTTAGCCATGCAGTAATTAGCTGTCAATAGCAACGCAAATGAAAGATGCTACCAAACTTCATAGTCTCCATTGTATTTCCCTAGCAGTGAATTTTAAAATGTGTGTGCTCCTATTGCTAATGCTACTTTACATGAAAAACATACACGAGTCAACCAGCCTTTGTGAAGCAAGTCCAAATATGCAAGTAGTTTAGAAAATTATAGTGGAAAACCTAGTCTCTAAAGCAATGTCTTCACATACATTTTTAAACTTTGTGATTCTAGGTGAACTTGAAAGAGAAAAAAAAATCTCAGAAGCTGCTCTTGAATTATGTCTTCCCTTATATGTAATAGTGACATGCAAATTCTTGACAGATGACTTGTTTTTACACTTCTTGAGAGGTTTCAATAAGATAATGATTCAGACTACTTTCTGGTTTCACCTGGAGTACTGAATCTTCCAATGTTCCCTACAAAACTAATTACTCAAGTTTACAGTCATATAGTTACCAGCCAGCTCAGCCCTACTACATGCAATAAATTACCAGTGACCATTTTTTCACCTCTCTTCTTCAAAGTTCCATTCTCTGAAAAGGACACCATATAATTAAAAAACACAACCAGGGCCTACTGAGACAAGAGGGTAGACTAAGAGTGAGAAGAAAACTGTGTGACATTACAGGAATTTATTCTGGCAAAATCAGAGACAAGAAACATGAGCTCTGAAGGGAGACATGAGAGACTAGTAAGATGTACGAAAGCCTGGCAGAGCTGACAATAGAAACTAGAACAGTTACTATAGCTGCCAGCAACTTTGCAAGCTTTTAGAAAGAAAAATCAAAGGATTATTATTTGGTTGCAGCAGTATTAAAAATGTATTTAACTGACAGAGGGCCGAGAAGGCTTTTGCTTTTTTGAGTGCTGCAAGTATGAATTTTTTTTCACAGTTCACTAAAGTTCAGCTTCTTAATGAGTTCATTGTTTTAAGACTGGTTCAGGGCACTCTTATCTCTTTGTTGATGCCTTTCTTACAGAACAACTGAGTCAAGTACCCAGAATATAAATACAGAAATATTTAAGGAACCGCATAATTTTACAAAGTTTCCAAGTTATCCTCAGAAAACCTTTGAAAATATGAGATTGAGTCTTCATTTTTCAGCTTTGTAACAAGCTCAAAAAACAGCAAACATATGGTATATATTGTCTGTAGAAATAATTCACTGCAGACAAACAGGGAATATTTTTAGGAAGACTTCAATTGCATTCAGGGATCTTCAGCAATTTTCCAAAGCAAATTGAACACCTAGAAATAAAGGAAGGAACATAACAAAGTGTGTCAAAGAAGATGTGAAGGAGCCCACTGTAAAACCTTAATTTTGCCACAGAAAATAAGACTAAAATGAAGTTATTCTATGTGGCATTCAGCAAGCCCAACCAAACAACCAGCCTTCCATTTTTTGCTTTGTTTCCTAACCAATTGTATGACCAAAAGTAAGGCAGAAATAGAGGCAATATCACTCACTCACTGCATATCCCTGACACTGTGTACCCCAGGTACTGAAGGAGACTTTATCTTGTGAGAAAACAATTTTCATGTATTAAAGAATGTCTCATCACACACAAACACAAGGAAAAAGGACACTTTTACATTTTCAATTATTTGGTTTGTTGAAATTTTGAGTGCTTGAATTTACCATCCAAAATGAGTTTTTTTCTTACCTCATGTAAGGTGAATCCAGAGAATAGATTTCATAGTTCTGTGTACATTTTAGTTCTTAAATATTTTAAAAGTCTGCCACCAGTAAAGTCTGAATAATCTTCAGAGTAGACTTCTGTCATTCAAATTGCTGGTTGCAGTGCTAACAGAACAAACTCTCTGAGCCAGTTGCTGGATCTGGAGACTGGGGTGAAGCAACCTGATTGAATAGTCCCCCCTCATATTCTTTCTGAGGAACTCGGGGGAGGAAATCCTGTTGTTCTCAAGATGTCCTGAAGGTGTTCAATGTGATCAATGACCCGCTTACTACAGGGAAAAGAGAGAAAATTGACTGGGATGCAGAAGCAATCTGCTTTCTATGATCCTTTTCCTTGCATACGTAGTTAAGATGATGTAGGAATCTGGTGATTTTGTCCCAATTTCAAGTGTAGTTGCAGCTGCTTCAACAGTGGCAATGTCTGGTTTTTTTAGAAGACTCATTTAGTTATTATTTTGTCTTCTTGCTGATATTGTTATTACTTTATTATACCATACTAGCAAGAGAAGTAAAAAGTCATGTCATTTTCTCATGCTGCGAGAACAGGAGGCGCCTCTCGCTGGCAGGTGGGAAAAAAAAATAAAAATTGTAGAGGACAGTTGCGGTTACCATAAGACATGGTGACTACTCAGACAAAGGCCAGTAGAAAAACAGGGGGCACCCAAACAGAGGCCGCACACAAGCATGCAGATGTTCAGGCAGGTGGTTGCAGTGTGTGCTCGAGCCTGGCACTCGATATGGAGGATGGCAGATACAACACCTGTGTTAGGTGTGAGCAGATCAGAGCCTGATGAATATGGTGGCTGAGCTGAAAGAAGAGCTGGAAAGACTGAGAATTATAAGAGACTGTGAAAGGGAAATTGACTACTTCCATAATGTAATATCCACAAAACCTAAACTAGGGTTGACTCTTAGAGGCTCTGGGGGTCCAATATCCTCCCTACAGCAAGTATCTCAGCCTCTGTGCAGTAACAGGTCTCCACCTGATGGAACAAACGCAAGCGGAGCAAATGTGCTACCTTAAGAATTTCACCACCTACAGTGCACTTGTAGAATAGGTATGAGGCTTTGCAGGAAGAACAGGTCATCAGCAAGGATGAGGACTCAAAAAGCCTAGTAACTGGACCAAAGACAGGTTGTCAAAAGAAGGTTTGAGAAACCTAGAAGCATTCGACCATGAAGAATATCATTTAGCCAGAAGCCAACTAGAAGCTGACTAGATATTAGCAATAACTTTGTCACATTAAATAAGATTTTGCTACCCTTGATTTAATAATACCATAACCTTGTGCATTGTGTTTTACTCATAAAAACTGTTTGTCTAGTTCCTCATAGAATTACAATCAGGAATTTGTTCCCAGATGACCACCATGAAATCCACGTCCCTTAGAGTGATTTTAGCTTCATTTATACTTGTACTGTTTGGTTAAAAAAAAGGATTAATTTTTGGAGAAGATTAATAATTTTTCATAATTTTCATCCTTTTCTGTTAAAATGTGCATTTTTAAGGTTATTGTAAGCACATTGTTTTACTTTTGGACAATCTCATAGTAGTAGTAAAATCATAGAAACGTAGAATGGCTTAGATTGGAAAGGATCTCAGAGATCATGTAGTTCCCCAGGGGTGGAACTGTCATAGGCAGTGATACCTCTCACTAGATCAGGTTGCTTAGAGCCCCATTCAGCCTAGTCTTGAACACTTCCAAGGAGGGGTCATCCACAACCTCCCTGAGCAACTTGTTCCATTGTCTCACCACCCTCACAGTGAGGAATTTCTTCCAGAAATCTAATCTAAGTTTCCTCTCTTTTAACTTAAACCATTCTTTGAAGTAATCATGCTTGAAGTATTTGAGGAGTCCTATTGATTTAAAATTCTTGTCTAGATTCAGGAAACCATGTGAATTCTGGAGAGATGCTACTTAAGTTAGTTAAAATGCCAATTATCAGAAAGGGAAACCAAGTTAAGCAATGTTAAAACTTTAAAAAAAACCCAAACCAAAAAAGGTTAAAAACTTTAGCAATGCTGACTCTTAAAAGTCTATGAAATTTGAAAGTAAATTAACAAGTAGGCATCAACAGCTATAGTGTGAGAGCTAGTCTCCCTTACATGCAAGTCACACAGTATCACAGTATTACCGTCATGTATTGCTCTGAGTTTTCTTTGCCTCAGCAAGGCAATTGAGGAAGATGGAGTTTGTTTCTGAGGTAGGAAAATCCTGTTTGTCATGGAAGGAAGAGTAGTTTCACTGTGGCTGACCAGCATGAGAGGACATGCTAAATTTGGCTTGAATGCTGACTTGGAGTTTTAGTTCAGTTTTTTCAGTATTCCCCCTTGTCCTTTCACAAGACTCCGTTGTAAGAAGTCCTTCTCCCGCTTTCATGTAGATGCCTTTGAGGTACTGGAAGGCTGCTATAAGTTACCCCCGGAGCCTTCTCTTGTCCAGGCTGAACAGCACCAACTACCTCAACCTGTATTCATAGGGAGAGGTGCTCCAGCCTTCTGATCATCCTTGTGGCCCTCCTCTGGACTTGCTCCAACAGGTCCATGTCCTTCTTGTATTGGGAACTACAGAACTGGACACAGTACTCTAGACAAGGTGTCACAAGAGCAGAATAGAGAGACAAAATCACCTCCCTTAGAATCATAGAATCATTACGGATCGGAAGGGACCTCGAGAGATCATCTAGTCCAATCCGCCTGCAACAGCAGGATCACCTAAACCAAGTCACACAGGAACCTGTCCAGTCGGGTCTTGAACATCTCCAGAGAAGGAGACTCCACAACCCCCCTGGGCAGCCTGTTCCAGTGCTCCGTCACCCTCACTGTGAAGAAGTTCCTTCTCAGGTTGATGCGGAACCTCCTATGTTCCAGCTTACAACCATTGCCCCTTGTCCTATCACTACATGACACCGAGAACAGCCCAGTGCCATCCTCCTGACACCCACCCCTCAAATATTTGTAGACATTAATGAGGTCACCCCTCAGTCTCCTCTTATCCAAGCTAAAGAGACCCAGCTCCCTCAACCTCTCCTCATAAGGGAGGTGCTCCACCTCTCTTATCATCTTTGTTGCCCTACGCTGAACTCTCTCCAGCAGCTCCACATCCCTCTTGTACTGAGGAGCCCAGAACTGGACACAATACTCCAGGTGTGGTCTCACCAGGGCAGAGTAGAGGGGGAGAAGAACCTCTCTTGATCTGCTAACCACCCCTCTTCTAATCCACCCCAGGATGCTGTTGGCCTTCTTGGCCACAAGAGCACATTGCTGGCTCCCTTGACCTGCTGGTGACATATGTTTTTTGTTCTCCTGCTTTTATTGTTTTATATCACCTCCAATTAGGAAATTTCATTTGCTGAAAGTGCTTGGAGGGATGAAATGGCAGTATCAAGTTTTAAAACGAAGTGTAGTGTTTCTGTGTTTGTATAATACTTTTTATAAGATAAATAGCTCTAACTACTGCTCTAATTGAGGGTTTCTACTTTTATTAAAAAAATTATCTAATTGGTTTCTAATAAGTCAAGTCACACAAGGAATGTGAAGCTGATCATGGAAAGCACAGTATTTTGCCTCTTAGACAGTATTTGAGATCTGTGTGGATTTATGGTGAATGAAGTAGCATTACTACCTAAACAGAATCTGATGTTCTGAATCCAGTTTCACAACAGAGGCAGATTAACAAGACAAGAAGCTGGGACAGCACCTCTTGCCATATATTTATGAATAAAATAAACAGAAGAGTTCCATGTTTTAGGAAAATGAAAATTATGAATGATGGCTTGCTGAAAATTAAGATTTAAATTCTCTGTATAGTTTTAATATTTTGTGAACAAAACCATAAAATAGTAGACACAGGAAAGAAATACTTGGACATATTCAGGAAGTTCCTTCCAAAAGCACCCAAACATTAGATTTCACATGCAATTTATTGCCCAGGAACCAGGCTCTGAGAGGCCAGAATCCTCATAAATGTCGCAAGAAGATGGTAGTAAAAGCTGAAGCAGGAAGCTATAAATCTCAGAGCTTGACACCACCTGTGCTGCCACATCAGAGGGGGCTGTATAATCCCATTTCAGCTAGAATTTTCACCACTCTTAGGTTACCTTTTTCTGAGCCAAGGAACTGTAGGGCTTCCTAATTTCACATCTGGGCATGAAATGCTGGTGCTGAAACCCCTGATTGCTCCTCCCTAAGCCTGAACCACACTCCCAGTCTACTGGACAGTGCTGCACTGTATTACCAGGTACCAGAAACCCTTCCTTGCTGTGTAGGAACAAAGAGTGAGAGAGTATTCCAAAAAATAATGTGTAGATGTGGTGAAGTGAAATTAACTTCAAAGCCTTGCTCAACGATTCGTACATCTTGATGTCCTTAAAGCGAAATTAGAAGCTATACTAAGATGAAAATTTCTCAGTCTGTGTTACAGGAAATATTTCATTTTGCAAATAAAATCTATTCACTGAATATTAGCTTCAGTTATTAAGATAATGACCTAATAGTTTTACTCTGTCTTATTTTAGTCTGGGATGTTGATCTTACACAAGCCTGCATATACAGTGAAATGGTTGTCATGATAAAATAACAGAAAATTAGGCATTTAGGTTGAAGGTTTTGTCCTCAAATAGACAGATAGTTGGCTGTATTGCTTGATTTGAGTGTTGCATGCTAAGCTAATGAGCACTTTTCATCAATACCTTTTGTCAAAGAGACTACATTATCATAATAAGGTTTGTGATCAAGGAATTAGCTATGCTCTAACAACAAAAAAAATTTTAACAGTCTAAAGTCCCAGAAGGAACCATCCTGAAAAGCTTCCTACCAGCTTACAAGAAACTCTACAATACATCGATGAAAGAGCGAGATCCCCAGTAAAACATGAACATTAAGATTTCCCTGTATATATGACTAAAAAAGTTGTTACACAGTGCTTAAAGCCACTCTGTTCCATTGTGATTATTCCTTTTTCTAATGGAATACAATTTTTAAAAAATAAAGTCAAAACCTAGAATCACTACTTAATTACTTAAAATGCCCGTATTTCCTAAAGCCAAAATCTTTTTATGAAGGTTATTTAACAATTTAAGTATCTAGTACAGATTTTGCATGATCAGTGTTGGTTTCCAGTATGTGGTTAAAAAAAGAACCATCTGACAATCTGTTTTAAAAAAAGCACAGGCAAATACAAAAACCTATTTTAATATTTCCCCTGTAACCAGCTGCTTCATTTATCATATTCAACATCCATCGTATAGTATATGTCAAACCATGCTTAGAAACATGACTTTCTTATTACTTTGCTGACGGTTATGTTATCAGCACTGCCATTTTGGCCTCTGGTTTTCGGTTTTCATTCTATATATGGAAGAGGGAGTGGGAGTTACTATTCCTTTGAAACACAATTTAAAGGGAAAACAGAAATCAAGTCCTTTGAACTCTTCTATAACATTCACGCTGTGGGAAGGTACTGTGAAGGAAAGTGACCTGCAGCCCTATGCCATGTGCTTTGTTCATGAGATGGATGACTATAATTTACTCCTGCCTGAAACACTAGTATTTATGATGCCTTTCCTTGGCTGAAGGGTAAAAATTGTCCACAGAGAAATAAAAAAACTTTTTAAAGAGTGTATTGGAAAGAGAAATCCACAGAACAACTGAAGGTCAAGGTAGGAAAGCAATAAGGGTTTCTTTGTCATCTTTTCCAGGTAGTGAAATAATTCTCCTTATATGACTGCATGGAAAACACTTTTTTCCCCCTGTTGTACTCACTCATACATGTGCATATGTACAGACACAAGCACAAACACATAGACCATGACTTCAGGAGGACCCCAGTTACATGGCATGACACTGAGAACAGTAGTGTAAACTGTGGCTTTAAAATTCCCTGGCTTGCAGAGAGAATGAGCCAAAACAGCTATAAACTTGTTTAAATTAGGGTTTGTTTCCTCTGGTCTTAGGCATTTGGGTCCTAGAGCCAAATTTTCAGGCTTTGCTTTTGTCTGTAAGCTTTATTAATTGTTCAGTGTATTAATCCCAAAATACTTAGTAGAAAAGCTTAGCCTTTAGATTTTTGAACACTGAAAAGACATGATAGCAATGAATGTAAAAGGCACAAAAAAATCCCCAAGGGGATCCTAATTTTGGATGTAATTAAGTGAAAAATTTCCATTTAGACTTTCTGATGCAAGAGCTGATCTTTGTTTATAGCTAAATGTAACTCACAGAAGTATCATACTGAATATCTTTAGGAATATTCTGCTTATCTAAGCCCTCTTTCTTTTTCTTTACTAGTAATTCCCTCTTTCTGAAATTCTAATGGTTGGTTATAAAAGTCTAGGGCAGCTCACACTGGGGTCTTTTTCTCATCAATAAAAGCCATTTGTCATATTTAAGGCAAGATGAATGGCCTTCAGGGAGGTCTTGTTTCTCCCCAGGGACTGAGGAGAAGTTCTCATGTAGCTAACTGCAGGCTTAGATGACTACGTTTTTGCCTCCTGAAGTTGGGTTGAAATGAATTTTTCTCACTGGTTCAATGACTGTGCTCTGTCTATATGCACAGAATGCTTGTGTGTATACCTACAAAGAAATTCTTCACCATTAGAACAACTAAACTTAAACTTTGGAATAACAGAACCATAGAATCATTAGAGAATGGAAAGGACATCAAAAGATCATCTAGTCCAATCCTCCCACGACAGCAGGATCACCTAGACCAAGTCACACAGGAACACATCGAGGCAGGTCTTAAACATCTCCAGAGAAGGAGACTCCACAATCTCCCTCGACAGCCTGTTCCAGTGCTCCATCACTCCTCACTGTGAAGAAGTTTCTTCTCATATTTATGTGGAACCTTCTATGTTCCAGCTTACAACCATTGCTCCTCATCCCATCACTAGATGACATTGAGAAGAGCCTGGCTCCATCCTCATGACACCCACCCTTCAAATATTTATTGACATTAATGAGGTCACCTCTCAGTCTCCTCTTCTCCAAGATAAAGAATCATAGAATTGTAGAATCATAGAATCATACAGGATTGGAAGGGACCTCGAAAGATCATCTAGTCCAATCCCCCTGCCAGAGCAGGCTCACTTGACTGAAGAAGCCATGGAATCAGAGTCACTCAGGGTAGGAAGGAACCATCATCCAGTTCCAACACCCCCAGCACAGGCAGGGACACCCCACCCTAGAGACCCAGCTCCCTCAGCCTCATAAGGGAGGTGCTCCACCTCCTTCATCATCCTCGTTGACCTACGCTGGAGTCCCTCCAGCATCTCCACATCCCTCTTGAACTGAGGGGCCCAAAACTGGACACAATATTCCAGAAATAATCTCCCAAAGGAAGTGGTTCATTGCCCCACATTGGACAGTTTTAAGAACTGGCTTGACAGGCTGCTGGAACATCTAATTTAGACTATATTTTTAGCTTGATAGGTTGGACTAGATGATCCTTGAGGTCCCTTTCAACCTGGTAACCTGTGAATCTGTGAATGCAATAAACCCTGTTAGTAATAATATGCAGAATAATATTTTTATGTATTTTGTTAATGTATAGAGAATGTCTACATAAATATATAGACAGTTATGTCTTAATGATTTTAATATATTTGAGTTCTGTTCCCATCATCAGAGTATCAGGTGCTGTTGGTCTGTCTGCATCTACCTAGACAATAAAAATATAATTCACCATGAAAGGCTAGACAAAAACGAGTTCTACCTTAGCGTGCTCTCTTATACATCAGCAGATAGGATTTCATGGCTTTTTAGTTCAGAACTGAGTGGTTAAAGACCTGAGTCACCATGCTTAAAAGTATACGTACTTGCATGAATGAACAGTGAATAAAACCATTAATGTCCCAGCATGTGCTGCTCGCCAGTGCTCATTTTTGTGGTAGCCAGAGTTTCTTAGTGAGATTCTGCTTCATTTAAACCTGTCAATACCTCAATTAGTGCTTGGTTCCCTTCCTTTGTAAAGGACATTTGCACATGTCACTTCATGGCCTCCAAAATGTAAAAGACACATGGG
This sequence comes from Rhinopomastus cyanomelas, assembly GCA_013400115.1. NCBI lineage: Eukaryota > Metazoa > Chordata > Aves > Bucerotiformes > Rhinopomastidae > Rhinopomastus > Rhinopomastus cyanomelas. Next base: position 338,411 of record VXBP01010644.1, read on the forward strand.
AGCTCCTGAGTCATAAAAGATACCCTGATTAAAGCTTGTGTTTTCCATGTTTTCCAGTGACTTTCTGCCCTTTTGTTTGCTTGTTTGTTTCCCCTTAAACTTGTAAGTTGTTCAGGTATTTATATTGAAAGTGCCCAAATGGAAAGTTGAAAGTATAACAATTAGTAAGAAAATGAGCGCTCTCCATGAGATTCTACAGCCGGTTTTTTCACATTTGCATTCAGTAAGTCACAAAACAATTAAAGCACTGTACTTTACAATTATGATAGCAGCAAGCCTCTCATTTAACGTTAACACTTGATGCCATCTTGATGGCAGACTGAATTCAATTTAAGATCAAAGCATTGGAGTAGTTATCTAAAATTATATATTGCTCGTTTTAGCTATTTAACATTCCTGCTCTTTCCAGCCTGACTTTTGTACAGGATGATGAAATATCATAATTGATTTGGAATAGAAATCAACCCAATAAATTTGTACTTAATGGAGATATATTTTTAATACTGCTTTTTAAGGCTCCATAATTTTCAACAGTGGTGTTGGTGGTAGCACTAACATTGACTATTAATTCCTGGTGAGGGAAAATTGTCTTATTCTAAGTCTCTATAAATATAATAATATAACATGGTAGTGTATTTTTGAATGGATCTTTGATCACTTATTTCTGTTTTCATAATGAGCCAGGCTTTGATGAAACTGATTTTCCAGTGCCTCATGTGAATTAACGCAGTTTGTAGCAAATTTCCACAGGCTTTTACTATAACTGACTGCAGAGAACAAAGCTGTCAGCTTATCATTTCCCATTTTCTTTCTCTTGTTTATTAGGAAGTGCAGTTAGACAAAATGGGAATTGAAGCTGCATGGCAAAGCAAAAGAAAGTCACATTCATTTCAGAACCATGTCAAAGTCAAAGGAAACACTGAGAAATCAGCAGCTGCTGGTCTCATGTGTATCATTTGAAGACAAGCAGTTTGACCTGAACAAACATAAAACTAATGCAAGAAAAGACCTCAGGAAGAGGAAAGAATTGCCTTTGTGATTTGAGAAAAAAGACCTTTTTTATTTTATTAATGTGTCTTTTGGTTAAAATTCATAGTTGTCATGCAAAATAAATCAACTTCTTTTCCTATAATGTGACCTCAAACTGCTTCTGAGTGAATAAGAGATGAACTCTAAATGTTCACAGCTTTTATCCTGACATATTCAATCAGATCATGAGGCACTGGTGAAGCTGCCAAGTACTCAAGACATCATTGTCATTCTTATTAAAGCTTAGCATCAAACAAGACATGTTCTAGCTTGAAAACATGTGTTTGAAAAATACTTATAATCAAAGTACCTTAATTTATATCAGTGGAATAGCTAGTTGAAATGATATGTTAGTGTGTATGGAATCCTTACTCATTCGCACTCAATGATTATTTTAGAATTGGTTGTCTTAATATCTTAACAATGCAGTTTTTACATATCACTGAGCCTCTTGTTTTGACATGAGATTTGTAATGCAGATGTATCTGAGACATGAACTGGTCATGTCTGTGCTTAATTTCTCTCTATTATTTATATATCATAATTTTCATGAGCATCACACTTCACTAAATAGAAGCATAAAGCTTCAGTTTCTGCTGTGCACAGTTTCTTTTTCCACAGTGGCTTTGTTTTTCGTACTGCTCTGTCAGTAACAGGACTACTAATTCTGATAGGACTGCTAATGAAGCTCCTGCCTATTTTCCAAGAAATCATCCATCTAGCAGTTATTATACATAAATATACAACCCTCTTCTTTTAGGGATGATTGAAGTAGGAGCTAATTTGAGGTTTCTTCTGCTTTGTTTTAAAAATATTTGCAGGAAAGTATTTCTTGATAATTTTATTGACTTTATTTTGTATACACTCTAGACTCCTGAAACTAATGCTGTCATATTAATTCTTCAAATTTTTACTTCTTTTCCCAGATTTCTAAGGTTGACATATTTGACATTATTCTTTCTAGTCTGGAACCTCATCAACAATTTATTTCCAAACATTTGCTTTTAGAACTTGAAATTTTTGCTACATTGATTAGTTATGTAATTCACACAATGTTTTTCATACTCAAGAGTTGCATTGCTTACACAATGACTTATTTACTAATTCCAAGCATTATAATAAAATATTTATACATTTTAAATTGAAGTTTTAAAATATTTATCATAAAAGAATGTGTCTCTGAGGAGGTTCAAAACAGATGAACATGATTAGGCCACAAGCAAGAAATTTATTTTCAAAATGAGTGAATATTGGTAGATAATAGTAGTCATTAATTATATGTACATTATGGTTGAGAAAATAACTTGTACTCATACAAATGGGATTCTTATTTTTGTCCTAACGTATTTCTTTCACTCTCTGAGACATGCAGGTTTTTTTCTAGTCTTGCACATTTGTCAGGGATGAGACCTAATCACTATTTTCACATGTTGGAGAAGTCACAGTGTTAAAAGAAACTATGTGCTTGAAGTATCTGAGGAGTCCTATTGATTTAAAATTCTTGTCTAGATTCAGAAAACCGTGTGAATTCTGGAGAGATGCTACTTAAGTGAGAAAAAATGCCAATTATCAGAAAGGGAAAACAAGTTAAGAAAGGACTTTTAGCAGTGCACTTACTGACTCTTAAAAGTCTATGAAATTTGAAAGTAAATTAACAAGTAGGCATCAACAGCTCTAGTGTGAGAGCTAGTCTCCCTTAAATGCAAGTCATGTATTGGCCTGGGCTTTCTTTGCCTCAGCAAGAGTGGATTGAGGAAGATGGAGTTTGTTTCTGAGGTAGGAAAATCCTATTTGTCATAGACAGAAGAGTATTTGCACTGTGGCTGACCAGCATGAGAGGGCATGCTGAATTTAGCCTAAATGTTGGCTTGGAGTTTAAATAAATTTAAAATATATGTGTATGCATTTCAACATAAATATCACTTTCTCTTATCAACTCCTATTCTCATTCCAAATATTACTTTTACCCAAGGTTGTTTAATCTGTATGAAAGGGCCATAGTCCTCTGTTCTAAAAGCTGTACAAGAAGAAATGGATGGCATTAATCTTTTATCGTTACGCTACTAGACTGCACTTCTCTACAACTGAGCAAGTATTGCAGGTAGCAGTTCCTGAGGCTTTTCAAGGCATAATTTGTTTGGGCAGATGAACAGGACTCTATGTGTATCTTTCTTTTCTATTGAGGAAGTCTGTAATGTGTAGTTTGGCACAGATATTTACTAGATGAATCCCACTGTCATGACATACATTTCCCTGGGCTGGCCAGTTTGAGCATGCTTCAGTGAAGGAGCCAAGTTACGTGGACATTCTGCCAGGGAAGGAGACCTTCAGACCAAGAGAAGTAGAGACATGTTGATATGCCAGGAGTCAGATCATGCTGAGGGTCCAGGACAAGCACATTGCTGGGCGCACTCAAATTCACATTGTGTTTTGTTATCTCCAGATCATTGTAAAATTAAACGTGTTTGTGTGCTGCAGGTTTTCTATCCTCTTTCTTAAGAGTAACTTGAATCTGCAGTAGTGTTTGGCTAGATCAGCAATCTACCATTAAATACAGCTCAAAACACCTCGTATGGTGTCACATGGCATCTCCCCTTCAACTGTGGTGTTGGCTGTGCTGTAAGAATACCATTCGAAGACTACAGATAGCAATAGTTCCTAAATGTAGTGAGAACTTCAGTCACTTTTGGAATCAAGAATATTCAGTGTTTAATTCAGTGATCAATTATAAATGAAAACATAGGGAGCTTTTAAATTTGCTTTCTTCCCTGTAATAATGCCCAGCATCACATAGAGTGCTTCAGAGGAAGATGTGGACTAAAAAAGTGAAGAAAAAATGTGGTTAATTTGTCCTATAGGAAAGTCTGCTCCAAAATCCTGGAACATGATGCTTTCTATTCCTTGAACACACACTGCAACATGCTGTACCCTCCCAAAAATCTCTTACATAAATATATATCAATACATGCATGTGTACATGTCTATATTTGAAGAGATATAAAGGACACACACATTTCATATAGTATCTGAATCATCTTGATGCATTTTTAAATGCCTTGACTTTAATTTAATACATCCTGTGAGAATGTCACAGAATCACAGAACATTAGGGATTCGAAGGAACTTCAAAAGATCATCTAGTCCAATCCCCCTGACACAGCAGGATAACCTAAATCAAGTTGCATAGGAACACATCCAGTTCCAGGTAGGTTTTAAACATCTCTAGAGAAGGAGACTCCAGCACTTCCCTGGGTAGCATGGTCCAGTGCTCTGTCACCCTTACCATGAAGAAGTTCATTCTCATTTTTATGACCCTCCTGTCCTTGGTGTGCCTGGAGACAGCATCAAGGATAAATTGTTCCATCACCTTTCCTGGGATGTAGGTCAGGCTGAACAGTCTGTAGTTACCTGGGTCCTCCTCCTTACCCTTTTTGAAGACTGAAGTGACATTTGCTATCCTCCAGTCCCTAGGCACCTCTCCCGTTCCCCAGGACCTAGCAAAGATGATGGAGAGTGGCCTAGCAATGACTTCTGCTGTCTCCCTTAGCACTCATGGGTGCATCCTATCTGGGCCCGTGGATTTATGTTTTGCTCAACTTATCCCTAACCCAGTCCTTGTCAACCAGGGCAAACTCCTCTCTTTTTTCAGCTTCCTCTGTAACATCATCAGTTTGGGGCTTGGTATCAGGACAGCCCCTAGAAGTATAGACAGAGGCAAAGAAAGTGTTAAGTATCTCTGCATTTTCTGTATCCTGTCTCCAGGGCATCCACCTCATTCATCAGGGGGCTTACATTTCCTCTAGGTTTAGTTTTACCTGCAATGTATTTGAAGATGCCCTTTGTGTTGCCCTTGACCTCTCTTGCAAGGTTTAACCCCAAGGAGGCTTTGGCTTTCCTAGTTACATCCCTGCATCCTCTGACTAGAGCCTTATAATCATCCCAAGTGGCCTTCCCCTCCTTCCATGACCTATAGATTTTCTTCTTCCTCTTGCATTTGCACAGCAGCTCCCTATTTAACCATGCTGGTCGTCTGGCTCCCTTCCTTGACTTCATACCTGTTGGAATGTTCTTTTCTTGTGCTTCAGAGAAGCGTTCTTTGAATGTTAACTAGCTATCTTGGGCCCCTTTTCCTGCCAGTACCCTGTCCCATGGGATTTCCTCTAGCAATTGCTTGAAAAGACCAAAGTTGGCCCTCCTGAAGTCCAGGGTTGTGGTTCTGTTAGGTATTCTGTTCTTGCCACATGAGATCCTGAACTCCACCATCTCATGGTCATTGCAACTGAGGCACCCCTCAATCTGTTGTGAGACTGATTAGTTTTACCCTGCTGATGATGTGTTGTTGCATCTGTAGTCCTGCTCAGTACAAGAGGAACCGCAGGTTCAGACCCCTGGTGCATGTGCTTGGCTGAGGAGCCACTGGCGCGAGGCTACCATGTGCGGTCTTATGACTGAACACTTCTAAGTCAGAATCCTGCCTAGATGTAGTGATACTGCAGCGCCACCGGCACCTCAGTGGGCTCAAGACAGCCAGCCACTCACCCTTCCTCTGGCGAGGGCAGGCCTGGTGAGGAGTGCTGACTGGAGGGATGGATGGATAGATGTGGCACTGCCTCTCCCCTGTTTCATACTGCATGGTTGTGGGACACCCGGCTCTAAATCTCTCATAGACAGCCTGATTCTGGGTCAGGATCAGGGTTTCATACGTTGCAGAGCAGCTCCCTGACTGTGATCTATGAATCAGCCCTCGAAACAAGCTTTTGTTTGGTTCTTTTTAGACTTGATATTAGGAAAAATTTTGTCACAGAAAGGGTGGTCAGGCACTGAAACAGGCTTCCGAGGGAAGTGATTGAGCAGCCATGTCTGGATGTGTTTAAATATCATTTAGATCAGGTGTTGAGTGACATGCTTTAGGGATAAACTTGTAAGGTAGTGTAGGTGGCTGAACCCAATGATCCCATGAGTCTTTTCCAGCTAGAGTGATTCTGTGATTCTGTGATTCACTGCTTCAACCAGACTATCCTTGTTGGTGATCTAGCAGCGCTCCTCTCTTAGTGGGCTCCTCCACCATTTGCATCAGGAAGTTATCACCAATGCACTGGAAGAACCTCCTGGACTGTGGATGGCTGGCTGAGTAGGTCTTCCAGGGCAGTTAAAATCTCCCATGAAAACCAGGGCCTGTATCTGTGAGGATGCTGTCAGCTGCCTGTAGAAGACCTCATCAACTTCCTCATCCTGATCCGGTGGCCAGTTAGGGTTCCCACATCAGTGTCATACATGCCATGCCAGCCTGCCCCTTAATCACACCCACAAACTCTCAACTCTCTCTTCATCTGCCCCTGGACATTACTCAATACAGTCCAGTTGGTCTTTCACATAAAGACCTACTCCACCACCTCTTCTTGATGATCTATCTCTCCTGAAAAGGACATAGCTATCTGTGACCACATTCCAGTCATGCAAGCTGTCCCACTATGTCTCTGTAATTGCTTCCAGATCATAATCAACTGACTGAACACAGATTTCTAACTCCTCCTGCTTGTTGCCCGTGCTGTCTGCAGTGGTGTACAGGCATTTCAGGGAGTGAGCTGAGCACTCTGATTTCACCCTAAGACAGTGGGAAGCCTCGTGGTCTTAAAAATATGGAACACTTCATGAATTTGCACAGGAGCCATGCTAATCTTCTCTGTTCTGTTCCAATTTTAGTATATGTGCTGCCAAAGCGAGCACTGTCGTGCATATGTAATGCAGATTTAGTTTGCTTATTTACAGTTTTCTAGATCATTTTGTCAGTAAAGAGCCAGCACATTTATCTCAGTTATTTGCATCAGTAATTTGATTAAAGATAGTTGGAAGATGAAGAAATGCATTGTTTCAAATATCCTTGGGAATATGGCTTTGCTACCAGAAATCTTTTGACACAGAGGAAGATAATAACAAGAGCTTATGGTTTAGAATCATCGGAGATAAATCATGAAGAGTAAAAATCAGCTTTGGAAGAAAGGGAAATATTTAGCTTTGAGGGATTTCTATGGCAATAAGGAATCTGTGTGGAAGATTATGTGAGAGGAAGGGAAGGATAAGCAGGGATAAAGCTGTATCTGAGGAATAAAGTCATCTTTCTTTACATGTTTTTTATGCTGCTCTTATTAAGAAAGTTTGTGGGAAAAGAATTTAGTTTCATGAGTATCTGTTTTCTAAAAAGCAAGGAAGATAAGTTAGTCTCAATATTTACTTTGTCAGTCATTAAGGGATTCTGAAAGCAAGAGACCTGAAAGCAAGGAAGGAACCTCTAAGGCATGTTCCTCGAGGTCCCTGGAATAGAAATTCAAATCCAAAACGTCCTGATTTCTATGGGTCCATACTGCGTGGTCCTGGCCATGAAGCAGAAGGAGGGCAGAACTGTGAGTGCAAGGTTCACCTGCTCCAAATGCTGAGCACACCCATCCAAGGGCACTGACACACTGGGAGTTCAAGCACCTTGTTGGGAGGCACACCTCACCTCTCAGCTCTGGGTGAGCTAAATGCATGCTCCCTCTGTCACCAGAATAACTCACAGTAGGAGATACTAATGGAAGGAAGACTGCAGCTGTAGAGAAAAATCCTTATGTGCCTTGGGAAGTTTGTGTGATCTGATTAGAGATAGTAAATGAGGTTGGAAGAGGAAAACGTTGCTGTAGGAGTGAATGAACATATGAGAACCTGAGGAGGTTGAAGGAAGGTGTGGGAAAGGTGCAGAGAATTGAAGTGTGTTGTATTGAGGGGAAAAGAGATGTGGAGATGTGTGGCAAAGAAGGAAGAGACATACAGGAGGCTTGAGAAACTATGGAAGGAAGAAAGGTGATGACACAAAATAATGATGGCAATGTGGACTCCTTAACAGCCTGCCATGCTTTTGGCCTGGGTCTCTAATTGATGAACAAAATGCATAAAAGGATATATTGGTCTATTCTAGATGGTACAGAAGAGGTCAGATGTGTTCAAGTGTGCATACCTGCACATACAGGGCCCATAGGTCTGCTGCTGTCCAGTGCTCAGTGTTCTGTGTTGGGAAGCAACAACCAAATGGACACAAAAAAGTAGTTTTATGAAAGAAAACTTCTTGTAGATACTAGTACTTGGACAGATGCCAGATAAAACTGACACTGTTTTCTGGAAGACAGAATCAGACACATCCTAATTTTCTATTCTGATTATTCATCACTTCTTCTCTTTGAATCGGTGCCTAGTATCCAACAGTTAAGCAAGACATGATTCATCACTAATGCATACCAGTGCCTACAGAGCCTCATGTCTCATGCAAGACCTTTCTAAGAATTCTTCCTGTAATTAGATCCCATTCATAACTTTAACCTACAACCTCAGTCTCGTTAATTTTCAAATCAGTTTGTTTTGGTTCCAGAAGCCTTTGAACAGAAAGGGCTGAATCCTGACATGTTGTCGTATCCAAGCATCAACAGCTCTGGCATGTGAAAAGGTCATGCCACCAAGCATTAACATTTCAGAATAACAATTAAAGTAATTCATTTAAATAAGGATTTTTTAATTTTTTTTTTTCTTTTCTGTCTGGTGGCAGTCGACACGATCTCTACAGAAGGAGAGACTGGCTGTCATTGAATCAATGTAGTGTTCTTCAAACAGAGACCCACAGTTGTTCAGATCGAATGAGTGAGTTGTTCTGATAAAAAGAAGCAAGTGTTCATGCAAAAAATCAAGGAGACTGAGGTGTTGCAGGAGTCAGGCCTGGAGTGCATGAGCTTGGAGAAGAGCTTATGGCCACCTTCTATGCTTTGAAAGGAGTGGACAGACTTATTTAGAAGAGATCAGTTCTGTGTGCTGTTCAGGGCTTTCCAGCTTCTCCCAATCAGGGAAAGGGCCAGAACTGAAAGACAGACTCATGGGCTTTCCTTCTTCCTACTCTCAGATACTATTCACTGCTGGACACGTCATATGAGAAGAAAAGGGCAAGTTACTGAGGACACCAAAGAGACTATACTGTTGTGAAATTGCCAGGTTTTGAGTGGTCAGTAGTAAAACATTCTGAGGATTTTTTTTCTTCCTATTTCCAGACAATTTGTATTATGAAATGTGAAAATACTGAGGGTTAAGCCTATACTGACTAGCAAGAGAACGCTTTCTTTAACATCAATTTATTTTAAGGTCCTGATTAGATCTAGCTAGATTTATTGTCAGTTTAACAATGCTTTCAATAGAGCACATACACAGACTGTAAGCTCTTTGCTGCAGAGCCTTTAATTTCGTACAGCTCCTGCATTAATTGAGCCCTCATTTTGATGTGTCATTACTGTCATACAAAATAGTAGAGCATATATCTGTCAGCAAATAAAAGAGTAGTTCATCACAAGGAAAAAGACATTTTTATCAGTTCTTTATTGCCCCTATGTTTGAATGCCTATTGCTTATAGTACCTTTAGGAACTGTAAATACTGTAATTATGTTACAAATAACCCTGTGAGCAGAAAAACAAATGGATCCAAGTCTCCTTTGGATTCATATCTTCTTGTGTCTACAGCCACATTGTCCGGTCCTTGTTCCTCTCTGCTAAGAGGCCCATCTTAATAAAATTCTTTTACACAGGAGAGAAAAAGATTTCTCACAGTTTTGGCCATCTGGTCAGATACAGACAAGCTGAATGAGACCCAGACTGAAGGACCAACCCTGTGAGCTTGATTAGACTCATCACCTTGCTGAAAAGCAATATTTTTCTATTTTGTTTGGTTTTAGTTCCAGCTATGATAACTTCCTATCCAAATACCACCTTGGCAACACAAGGTCAAAAGAAGGAGATGAGCTGCACAGCACATGGAGAGAAACCCATCATAGTCCGCTGGGAAAAAGAAGACCGAATCATTAATCCTGAAATGTCCCGTTACCTTGTTTCCACCAAGGAAGTTGGAGATGAAGTGATCTCTACTCTACAGGTAAGAAAACAGAAAACAGTGACCCATGACTCATCTCATCATGTGTGTGAGTGTTGCTTGATTTGGTTTTGAAAGAGACGCACAGCTCCCTGTGCCCTGCAAGGCCAGAGCCCCACCACTCGCCTCATTGTTGGCACAGCCCTGGAAAGCTGTCAACAAGAGGAGCTAGGGAAAACCCTGTATCCCACCTCATAGAAAAACTAAGCCTGACTCACAGTACCTCATACTTTCTGCCTCAGGGACAACATGGCTCATGCTTCAGCTTGCCCTTCCTGGGACAGCACAGCTAGGTTTCAAGGACACTGCAGCTAAGAGCTGAGTGAATACAACCCCTAGCTCTGATGTGAGTCAGACTTACCTTCACCAACAGCATTAAGCTTTCTTACAATAAAATACTATCATTTTAAAGGACTTTTTCTCCCCCACTTTAGATTTGTGGGGCTTGTGAGATGAATTTACAAAGTCAGGTCATCAGTTTCAAAGTAAAATTGGAAGGAAAAGGCACATGCAGACACAGGTAGTAGATCTATTGCTGCCAGTAATATTTGTCACTGTTGTACACCACAACAGAAGCCATCAAGCCACCTAGCAAATGGTCATGTTTGTACCTTCACTTCTGCTTCTGTGGAGTGGGAAACATGCATTTTGGCTTGCCTGACAAATCACTATGTGGCTGAGTTGGCTTAGACGTCAACTCCTAAGTGGCTGAGCTGGCTTAGACTTAGGAGCTACATGAATTACACTGCTATTTGGGGGACTTAAGTTTCTTCAGTTTTCAAGTGCCTTGAAAACACAGGACATTTCTGCTGTTCTGGTGTCACCTACAACACCTGGGGCTATGACATTGTCCTTAATATACCAGAGAACAGCATTTTTTCACTCAAATTTAAAATTTACTATCATGAACAAGCTATCAGTCCATTCCTTTATATTTTGACATGTGTCTTTGAGAAACCTAAAATATCTTTTTAAAAAACACACAGATTCTCAGTCCAAAATCTGGATTTTCCATTTTTCAGTCACATTCTCAAAAAATACTTTTACCAGGCTCAAGGAAATAATTCTCTACCTTGCTGATATTCTACTGTAAGTCTTAAGGTATGTCTCTCCTAACCAAAAACTGTTTTGTGTGATATACAATATCACAGTATCACACAGTATTACCAAGGTCAGAAGAGACCTCACAGATCATCAAGTCCAACCTGTTACCACAGAGCTCAAGGCTAGACCATGGCACCAAGTGCCACGTCCAATCCTGCCTTGAACAGCTCCAGAGATGGCGACTCCACCACCTCCCTGGCCAGGCCATTCCAGTGGCCAATGACTCTCTTGGTGAAGAATTTTCTCCTCACCTCAAGCCTAAATTTCCCCTGGCGCAGCTTGAGGCTGTGTCCTCTTGTTCTGGTGCTGGCTGCCTGAGAGAAGAGAGCAACCTCCTCCTGGCCACAACCACCCCTCAGGTAGTTGTAGACAGCAATAAGGTCTCCCCTGAGCCTCCTCTTCTCAAGGCTCAACAATCCCAGCTCCCTCAGCCTCTCCTCATAGGGCTTGTGCTCAAGGCCTCTCATCAGCCTCGTTGCTGGTGAAAATACATTTTTTTACTAGATGCAGATACAGAGGGGTTACTCCCTGTGTCTATGAGGAAGATTTATCATTGTTTTCTATGAAGAAGTGTAAACTTTCTGTGTGTATATTAGCATATTCATGTTACCAAAAATATGTAATTATAGGATAGACTTCTAGACCTCTCCACCCGCATTCATCCTATTGATTTGAATAAATTAATGCCCAGATGTCTTTCTTGCAAGGCTGGAGACCTGCTTTGAGAATTGTCTTCTGAAACAGTTGTGGGTGGTACTGGCATTCTACATCCATCTGTATGTTATATGAAAGCCCTTTGTCTTCTGAGAAATAAAATGCCCCCAAAACAGAAAATGTCAGGATTGAGGTTGTCTCTGAAGCTCTTAACTCAGTGCTTTTCTGTGTGTGCGTGATGAGGTTATATTTGGTTATATACTCAGCTTTCATTTTTTGTGCAGGACCCTTGCCTCAGTCAGGCATGACTCGCATTTTCTCTGGAGTTGAATTAGAGTTGAGTAATGACTGACACTCTGTGGTGCAAGGCTGATCACTGAAACCAAACTTTTCACAGGGGGCCAAAAATTATGTGTACCTTGTTTTCCTGGTACTTGCCTTGAGCCCTTGCGGTCTGATTTGCAGAAGTACTAAGCCCTCAGAGCTGCAGCTTAACTCAGTAGAAGCTGTTAAGAATACATGAAATACTATATATTGCTAAGGACTCTGAGAGGGAGAAAGAAGGCCTTAGATGTATCAAACTGGGCTCTTGAAAAATTTAGTTTTCCTATCTTAATGCTCCACCACATGTGTAAGTTAACATAACTTGGTAAGTTACCACATCTCGGACTTTATCTCACCAATATCCTTGTAGTGACTGGGAAATCAATCCATTTGTCTTAACCAGTGCTGAATGAGAGTTGTGCTCTTATTACCTTGGCTTTGATGAGGATTAAAGAGCACATGGAGTTGCTAGGGCTCAGCTAAGAAGTGTCAAGTTGTCAAGCAGCTCGAAAAATTCTTAGATGTCTGGTTCCCTATTTCCTCATACAAAACAGTGAGAGTTGTCTTCATGACGTCAGGGTTTATGAGAATAAATTCACTCATGTTTCTGGCATAAGTATTGCGTAGGTGAATTCCACAGAAAAGGCCGTAAGGTCATGAGTAAGTCTTTCTTCAGGGTGCAATTTGAACTGTGTGCACTAAGGCAGCAGTGGAGCAGCACACTGAACAACAAGAAGGAAATGGTATTTGGGATATGTACTCATTTAAAACAGCCATTTCCCTATTGTCTGTTGAATGAAGCAGTGGTCCTGTAGAAAAATATTATGCGCATGTATTTGAAGATTATGTAAAACATTGTGTTATTAGCTAAAAATTGAAAAGAAAGACCACCCAAAATTGTATTATGAGGAAACATGCTGAATACTACAAGGTTCACCATCAGTGTTTGAACCTTTATTTCTACACAGACTTCAGCCGCTTGAATTATTTTCAGAATGGGCTGGAAAAATTTGGAGGCAGCAGGAGGCACTATCATATATGGAAAATTTCAGCCAACTGTTAAATACTTGGCAAGCTTGTGAGTAACTGGAAACAAGATGCCTAACGAGAAGCTACAGGTATAGGTGGTGCTCCAGATCCTGACTACACATGTAGAACTGATAGCCTGCTTCCTCAGGCCAGGTGTTGCTGGTTTTGATAAGTCTCGATATTTTGGATGGCTTACTGTGCATATGTGTGTGTGTGTATAACATGTGATATCTGTTTATTACTGTCAAGTAAAGCAGTTTCCACAGTTTTTCTTGCACTGCACAGGAAAGATGTTGGTTTATTTTGTCTGCATACCATTCGATCAAATCAATTCTTTTCAAACCCCCTATAGATTTTGCCAACTGTGCGTGAAGATTCTGGCTTCTTTTCCTGCCATGCCATCAACTCTTATGGGGAGGATCGTGGAATAATTCAGCTCACTGTGCAAGGTAGGAAGAGGACAACATAAGGAAAAAAACACAGCTATTGTAGTAGAGTAAGTGTATGACATCCTCCAAAATCTGTTGGGGGAGGGAGGCTCTGATTCCTAATTAAAGATATTCCTTGTTGCCAAAGAAATGAGGAGCCACATAAAGATGCTCAGTCTTCCATTTTCCAGCATCACAGATTAAATCAAAATAAATGATAAACTCAAGTCTTCCTAGCTATGTAGAAATTAGTAAATAGTGTAATCTTAAATACACTAGCTGGCAATTTACTAAAGATACTTGAAACTGTCATCTTCGTGAGTGGCAGCAGATATGAGCGGGCTAGGTTTTGAGGAAGAAGGTTGCATTTGTTTTTAAAGAGCATATATGCTTAAACCCAAGTCTGAAATCAAGCAATAGCAACCTGAATTTATCTCTAGGGAAATATTAAACCTACTGTGGCTTTTCAAACAAAATACTTCAAGTTCAATCCCTCAAAATAAATGGCAATCCATTTGCACAATGCAAACTTCAGGAACCTATATGCCTCTTAGGGCTGCAGTTCCCTTTCCACAGGGTTTCACTCAGACAGACACCAGCAAGTCCTGAAGTGGCTGAGGTGACAGTGTTTGAGATGCAGAGCATGGTCAGGGTTCAACCACTAGTGACTGCTTATTATTGTGTGATGCTTGTTTCTGGGTTTGTATGCCATTGAGTGCGCACACACCTAATTTTAGGACTTGCAAATTTCTTTCTCCCCACTCTTGATTCCAACTAAGAGCAGATTTCAGGGAATGCCTAAGGCAACCTTGTCAAAATGTTCAGGTAGACTTTGTGGACAAGTTCTCAGTTACACCATTGCTCATTTAAAATGCCATGACAACTTCAAGAGGTGTTGGGATGGGTACAAGTGCAATTTATTTACACCCCTGACTATAGAAGCAGAAAGAGGATTTCATGTGATTTTATATTATTATCAAAATATTATGTTATTAAATTAAAAATCTTGAACAGCCCGAGAGAGAAACATTTTTGTCCCTCCCCCTCCCAGCAAATTTAGCACCTCTATGTTTAGTGTTCAGATTTCTGCCACCACCTTTTGTGTAAATACTGTACCAGTGAAGCGTGGTGTTCAAGGAAAAAAATCTTTTCTCCAACCTGGAGTGCTTTTAAGGAAATGCACTCTGCATTGCACATAAGAAGGTTAAACAGAAGTCAGTATTCAAGATAATGTCAGCGTCTCCTAGCCAAATAGTGACTGTTTCTCCTTCTGTTGAGTATTCCTCAGCAGGTGATTAACTGGCTCGCGGTACTCATGAGTGACCAGAAAAAGTTCCAGGAGAGTTTACCACCAGTAAACTGTGCCAGTGCCACACTCGTTAACGTTACCTGAAGGGTATGGTCTTTCTTATCATTGAAACTCATGTGTGTGTTTACTCAGAGCCCCCTGACCCTCCTGAAATAGAAATCCGTGAAGTGAGAGCACGCAGCATTGCCCTCAGATGGACTATGGGGTTTGATGGAAACAGCCCAATCACCGGCTACGATATTGAGTGCAAGAACAAGTCAGGTAAGAAACAATCTTCCTCTAAAGTAATCACCACCACTAGTCATCCATCAATGAATTTCTATTATAAAAGATAAATAAATTCAAACTTCCTGATGGAAATTTTTATTGTGGTTTATTTAATCTTCCACAGTAAGATTTTTCATCATTTGTTGTGTTTTGTTGTGGGTTGGTTTTTTTAGAGAAGGACAATAATTTTAGCAACCGCTGCTTTTCCTTTTTACCAAAGAAACCTACGTGTATGTGGAACAAATTGTGTTGTAAACCAAGCCATTCTAGGTGACAACTGGTATGATGGTTTTGCTGAGTGATTCTTGGTCCCTGATATCTTTTCTACATTTGCATTTTTTTTTTCTTTTTGTTTCCTGTTTTTCCTTTTATAAAAAATACCTTTACAAATTATTTTTTCCTGTGGTGCTGGATTTTAAAAGTTATGTTCTACAGATATTTGAGTGCATGTCATCCTCACTGAAAAGTTAGCAGTGGGAAAAATTGTGAGAATTTCCAGATCAATAATACTGTGTTGTGGTTTGCATGAAGCAACATGCAGAGTTTTGAGTGAAATACTCTGAAGGATAAGATCTCTGGCATATTGGTCGGCCAATGTCAGTAGATACCTTTCTGCTGTATCACCATGTAGTCACATCAATGAACATCTAGTAAGATAAATGAGGTGAATGACTTGAAAAAAATGGCAACCCCTAAGTCAGAAACCCTGTTTCTGTGTATATTAAACCCTAAAGATATTCACTGTCTATTAAAATGTAAACACTTTCAAGGTGCGTCAGAACATTGTTAGATAAGATCACACTCATAATTAAGCACATGGTAAGCACTGCCCCTCAGTCATGACTTGAGAAGGAAGTAGAACGGAAATTACAATGGAACATATTTCAAATATGATTAAAAAGAAACACAGAAATTATATTGTACTGTCCTATATTGGAGCTTGTTGCACTATTTGTTGCAGGATGTAGTCTAACAATGGGAATGCTCTATGCGCACTTACCAGTGAAGCATTCTGCGTACCAAAGCAATCAGAGTACACTTACATTCCTCTCCTTTTAGTTCTGAAATGTCTAAAAGTACTTGTTCTCTTACAATTCATTTTTCCACATTGTGTATTTTCTTTGTGCTTTACTTAGGAAAAATTGTTGTGATGATTTCATTACTGGATAAAGTACTTTCAAGAGTATTAAATCATCAGCCACCATTTTTTGCATTGGCTTTGTAAATGAAATTCATACTGTATTTGTGAGCCTCACAGCTGCAGGTCCTGGTTCTCATGGGGGATTTTAACTACCCAGATATCTGCTGGAAGACCCACTCAGCCAACCACCCACAGTCCAGGAGGTTCCTCAAGGGCATTGGTGACAATTTCCTGATGCAGATGGTAGAGGAGCTCACTAGGAGAGGAGCACTGCTGGATCTTGTACTCACCAACAGGGTGGGTGTGGTTGAAGCAGTGAAGGTTGAGGGTCGCCTTGGTTGCAGTGACCATGAGATGGTGGGCTTCAGAGTTTCATGTGGTAGGGACAGAATAGCTAGCAGAACCACAACCCTGGACTTCAGGAGGGCCAACTTTGGCCTTTTCAAGCAACTGCTAGGGGAAATCCCATGGGACGGGGTACTGGCAGGCAAGGGAGCTAAGGATAGCTGGTTAACATTCAAGACTGCTTCCTTGCAGCACAAGAAATGAGTATCCCAACAAGGAATAAGTCAAGGAAGGGAGCCAAAAGACCTGTGTGGTTAACCAGGGAACTACTGGGCAAACTGAAGAGGAAGAAGAAAGTGTATAGGTCATGGAAGGAGGGGGTGGCCACTTGGGATGATTATAAGGCTCTGGTAAGAGAATGTAGGGATGCAACTAGAAAGGCCAAGTCCTCCTTGGAATTAAACCTTGCAAGAGAGGTCAAGGGCAACAAAAAGGGCTTCTTCAAATACATTGCAGGTAAAACTAA